>SCLG01000004.1:1697180-1726105 GCA_004367875.1 Oikopleura albicans
ATGCAGCGTGAATCATTTTTTTTTTTGTTACTAAAAAATTTCAGGTTAATGCAATCAGAATCATAAAGCGGTCAGTTTCTTTTCATATTACTATTCATCAAACGGTTTGTTTGAGTGCCAAAAAATACGCTTCAAAATATTATTCAGTGACATATAATTTTGTAATGACTTGCATATGCTGCTTCTGACGCACACTTTTATTTCCGAAAATTTGTTTCAGATTTTTTTTTAATACATATTACCTATCACACAGGGTGCGCTGTAATGTTTCGGACCGTAAATTAAGATTTTCAAGATTACGGTTCATTTTTGCGCTCATGCTCTAATTTTAAAAAAATGTTCTTTATAAACTGTTGCGCAATTTCTGGCTTGCGAGTTTATCGGGCCACTTTTGGATGGCGAAAGTAGTCGGATAAACCCAAAGGCCGTGTACTGACTGTAAGTAACTTACATATAAATTGTACGTATAATTTATACAGTTTTATCAGGCTCGTCTTTTGCGAGTAAACCCATGTACATACAATATATATGTAAGTTACTAACAGTCAGTATACACGGCCTTCGGGTTTATCCGGCTACTTTCGCCATCCAAAAGTGGCCCGATTTTTCTATCCAATTTTTATAAGATCAAATTATTTGACCTCATTTCTTAACCGATGGAGACCGTTAAGCAAAAACTGGCCAAATGGAGTATTTTATACTGTATAAAATACTCAATTTGGCCATATTTTGCTTAACGGTCTCCATCGGTTAAGAAATGAGGTCAAGTAATTTGATCTTATAAAAATTCGATAGAATTCTGGGAACCTTATTTGTAAAACATACATACAGAATAATAGTAACTTCAATAAACGTAGTAGTGTCTATATATATATATTTATTTATATTGCACTTCTATATTAACAAGCAGCATTTTATTTTCAAAATGTAGAAAATATGATTAGTCCGAAGGGTTAATATTGCTAAGTGTATTTCGCCACAACAATGCGACATGGTGCCGTGAAGTGTTTAAATAATGTTGCTATAGATGGATATTTACACTATGAATTTTTAACCTTTCTAAAATATATGCGCATAGACTTTTCCATCAGTTAAAAAAATATAATGGCAAAGGAACCTTATAAAGAGTCAGCTATTCTTTGGTTTACATTGTACATGGCGGTTTTTACACTAATGGCCATTTCCGTATGGTTTTTACTTATTGTACTTCGAGCGCTCATGTACGTTTCTTTTCCCATTTGACACGTTTTTCAGACTTTGAGTGACATATTTCAGAGAATGGACATTTTTGAAAACTCATGAAATAGAGGCTTGTTGTGATAGTTAATGTATGAAAATACACCACCTGGGCTCTAATCATTCAGAAGTATTATTTATCAATCTCGATATAAAGGCACAGGGCGTAGGCGTAACAGTAACATAGTATAACGTTTCTGCGGGATATCAGACAAAAAAATGATGATGTCTTAGGAAAAAAGGACGAAATATTATATAAGAGCAAACTTACTGCTCAAATGGTTAATATGTACTTTATACACCACCTAACCAGTTATCTTAACACAACTTATCTTAACAAAGTTGCGTTATCTTGACAGTTTCGAGCGATACGTATAGCAATTTTCGCCCACGCGCTACCCAGTTATCTTAACACTTTTTTTCCGGTATCTCACCAGTTTTTTATTGACACCAGTGTTGCAAAAATTCCCAAATTTTTGTTTGCGTTTAACGCTAATAGGCGCGCGGACGTCGATGGGTAAAAATAGCGTTAGGCTTCGACGAATGCAGACCAGAGTTTCTAAAAAAAATGATAGACCGTTTCTACAAATACATGAAAAATTCTCAATCATCTATGGAAAATTCCAAAAATTGTAAATTCAATTATCTTAACAAAACACCCCTAAACTTAAACTTAACTTAAAAATAAAGCAAAAAAATTTTATACAATTTTCGATTACGCTCTACCCAATTATCTTAACAAAATTTGGTTATATTAGTACTTTTTGGAGGAAAACAGTTGTTAAGATAACGCTAGAGAGCATTTTCAACCGTGAAGGGCCTCTGAGTCAATAAATGCTCTCTCACGCCTATAGCCTATAGGCTATAGGTGCCCTCTTTTCATTTGTAATGCGTTATGTAGCATCCTATGTATACGTTTTAAAACTTATACAGTACTAGTATAAGTTATACTTTTTCTGATCGGAAATTCGTGTGTCAATAAGTAGTAGTGGTCATTTGATCCAGTTGAAAAATGACCGCAAAAGTGTTTCTTGCAATTCAAACAGACATTTTTAGTTCGAAAATCGTTTTCCGAGAAATATACAATTACTGCTTGATAAGCTGTGAACTGACATAACCTCAAAACTGAATTATTCATTTGAACTAAAAAATTAACATTCATTAAAATTTATAAATAATTCAGGGCACAACAATCAATTTGGTTGACAAATACCAACTGAACTAATGTATTGACTGTATTAATTAATTTACAAACGTGGCATGCGGCTTTGTGTCTATAACCTCAAATACAAAGGCCATTTTTTTAGCGTTATGCCAATGACCGAGAACATGTATATAAAAGGTGGCTAAATAAGGGTTCTTTCTTTTCAAATGATATCATTTTTCTAATTAGGGGTCGGTGATGTATGGACTCAATGAGTGATCGGCAAAGTTGGTCAAATTTGTATGCCTATAAAACCTTTTGTAAACTTGCTCCGTCTACGTACTTGCTTGGTCTTGCTAAACACTTTTTAGGGGTTACGACGATTTTCCTGGAAAATCATTAGTGGATATTCCGTTTGATGCAATACCAGACAATAATACTCCTACTCAGTTCCCATCAACTCAAGTCAGATCCGAGAAAACTAAATGCGGTGAAGACTCCGTAGCCAACATTCTTGTCCAATTGGAATCAACCAAAAAAGAAGACCAACCAAGAAATTCTGACAAAAATTGTAATCACCTATGTACTGTACGAGAAGCCTTTAACTGTGCCCTGAAAACAAAATTGAGTATAAACTAATTGCATCATTCACGTATGATAAAAATTTTTTTGGAAAATACATACTTGAATTTATTAAACAATTCGAAATACTGTTATTTGAACGACGAAGGGGTCAATTAAGGTATTCGAGTGTAACTCCAAAGGCTTTACTCTAACCTTAAGCATTTTAATAAACGAATATTGAATTTTCAAAACCCAAATTGACCCGTCTTGACCCGATCCCTTTAAATTCGTCGTTATGCTGTAAGTTAATATCAAGAATATCGTGTAAAGACAAAATAAAACGCTTAAAAATTAATTAACCCATGCACTCATGAAAACGGAATGTTCAACAGAGACATAATGGACCATTTGGTCCATTTTTCGACGCGCCGCGCTTTAAAATTTATTTTGAGCGACTGGGATGGAATTTAAAAGTTATTATTTTTTTGTTTAATCGATGAGATCTGAAACTTGATGTTAATATTATGCGACTTTTTTTAGATACGCCAAACTATGTTTATTTAGGGGGTTTGTACGCGCGTTACGATTTTTTTCTCTTCTCGCGTACTTAATTGCAGATTCCGAGACAACGGTTGCATATTGTTTTTGTTTTGTTTCACTAAATTTAGCAGTGAAAACTCTACATGACCTCAATACAAACAAATATGTGTTTGATCTAGCTGATTGGTCACAGTGATATGTTGAGTGAGCGCCATTTGATGTAAAAACGCCACAGGTGACCAGAATGGATTGAGAGAAAAGACCCAAAAAAAAAGTTTGAGAAAAAAAATCATACGTAATTTTTTTTTGTCAATTAATATTCATGTANTGAATAAAGTATGTTTGGTTTAAAGTGTAAGTGGTCAGAAGTTGAAGTGAGCGAAAGTTATTTGAGAATAAAGTCAAATTGGTCAAAAGGTTAATCGGTCGAAAACTTTCGCCCGATTAACCTTTCGCCAAAAATAACAACAGACCGATTCAGACGGTGCCGTAGTGAGCTCTAGAATTTTTTGACCTTCAAAATATGACCTTCAAAAAATTCTAGAGCTAACTACATATATATGGAGAATTCTATTTTCCACATTTTCTCACCAGACTTTAAAAGTTCTATAATTTGGCAAAATTGTGTTTTGATTAAATGGGTTTTATTGACCCAAAATAATTCAAGGACCGTTTTGGCGAGAAAAAAATGCATAATAGGGACCAATGACATGAGAACATGTACACCACCTGTGCAGTTATGTTTCCGGCAGTTATGTTTCCGCTCGGCCCCGTCGGTGCAGTTATGTTTCCGCTTTTTCAAGAAAAATTTTCCAGTTATAAAGGGTGGCTAAATAAGGGTTCTTTCATTTCAAATGATATCATTTTTCTAATTAGGGGTCGGTGGTGTATCGACTCAATGGGTGATCGGCAAAGTTGGTCAAATTTTTATGCCTATAAAACCTTTTGTAAACTTGCTCCGTCTACGTACTTGCTTGGTCTTGCTAAACGCTTTTTAGGGGTTACGACGATTTTCCTGGAAAATCATTAGTGGATATACCGTTTGATGCAATACCAGACAATAATACTCCTACTCAGTTCCCCTCAACTCAAGTCAGATCCGAGAAAACTAAATGCGGTGAAGACTCCGTAGCCAACATTCTTGTCCAATTAGAATCAACCAAAAAAGAAGACCAACCAAGAAATTCCGACAAAAATTGTAATCACCTATGTACTGTACGAGAGGCCTTTAACTGTGCCCTGAAAACAAAATTGAGTATAAACTAATTGCATCATTCACGTATGATAAAAAAAATCTTATGTGGACTTTTTCAAATGGTCGCTCGTTAAAAGGACTTGGAAAATACTTGAATTTATTAAACAATTCGAAATAATTTTATTTGAACAACGAAGGGGTCAATTAAGGTATTCAAGTGTAAGTCCAAAGGCTTTACTCTAACCTTAAGCATTTTAATAAACGAATATGAAATTTTCAAAAACCCAAATAGACCCGTGTTGACCCGATCCCTTTAAATTCGTCCTTATGCTGTAAGTTAATATTAAGAATATCGTGTAAAGACAAAATAAAAAGCTTCAAAAAGTAATTTATAAAACTCAGGCGAGTTGAAATCGCCGTTCGTGTTAGTTAAAAAATGACTGGAATTATAAACATTGGAGTAATAGTAATCTGATTATTCAATAGATGCATTAATGTGTCTCTGAGGTTTTGTTGCTCGATAGAATTATTTTTGGCGGTTTTGATTGGCCCCAAGCAGCGCTGAGGGATGTGTTCACATTGACCTTATTACATAATGCAATTTGCTTGATATTACACGAACGGCGATTTCAACTCGTCAAGGCCTTACCATAACGAGCGGTACAATGTGAACGGTCGAATATTGTTGAGTACATGTGATATCGAACAAAGTTTTTATCAACTTTATTATTTTAACGAGTTCTACCCAAATAATATTATACGTTTTTACAGTAGATTAAAAAATGTGAAGAAAATGAGGTAAAATGTTGAGGAAGGACAGTTCAGTCTATACAGGACAAATCAATTGCACAACAAGATATTTTTTTAACTTGCAAATGCCAAAGTTGATTCTTTTTTTTTTATTTTACAGTCACGCTTCCAAGCGACGTTATGCTGGTTCCATTCGAGGACAGACTAGCCGCCCGTTGACGTCGTCTGTCTTCTTTAATAAATGCGGTATTAATGAATCCAATGAGTAGTACCCCAGTTAGGGTCGCTATTGCACAATAAGGTCCCAATTTGGTGTTTGCGGCATCATCCTTATTGAAATATTCAATTTGCAGCTGCAAAATTTGTGTCAATAAAAAGCTAAAGAAGTGGGACGTAACGCTCAGTAAACCCGTCATCGTACTTTCGGGAGCGGGATATGTGATTTCGGCGCCCAATTGAAACGCGAACGAATAAATTGTGTTGAAGAAAAGGCCGACGCCGCCCATTAAGNCAAAGTTTTTATCAACTTTATTATTTTAATGAGTTCTACCCAAATAATATTATACGTTTTTACAGTAGATTAAAAAATGTGAAGAAAATGAGGTAAAATGTTGATGAAGGACAGTTCTTTCTATACAGGACAAATCAATTGCACAACAAGATAATTTTTTCAACTTGCAAATGCCAAGTCGATTCTTTTTTTTTATTTTACAGTCACGCTTCCCAGCGACGTTATGCTGGTTCCATTCGAGGACAGACTAGCGGCCCGTTGACGTCGCCTGTCTTCTTTAATAAATGCGGTATTAATGAATCCAATGAGAAGTACCCCAGTTAGGGTTGCTATTGCACAATAAGGGCCCAATTTGGTGTTTGCGGCATCATCCTTATTGAAATATTCAATTTGCAGCTGCAAAATTTGTGTCAATAAAAAGCTAAAGAAGTGGGACGTTACGCTCAGTAAACCCGTCATCGTACTTTCGGGAGCGGGATATGTGATTTCGGCGCCCAATTGAAACGCGAACGAATAAATTGTGTTGAAGAAAAGGCCGACGCCGCCCATTAAGATAAATTGCGCAATAACTCCACCATATACAACACTAGCTGCAAAACCAATCAAAAACAGCAAGATCATCAAATAGTCAATAAGATATGCGCGTTTAAAACAGCGGAACTTATCCAAAATGAAGCCACTAAAAAATGACCCGAGGAACCCGGTAATTGTTCGTGTAAAACTCATTTGGGCAACGAGTTTATTGAGCGCATTCGGCGTCATCGAATCGCCCAAAAATGGCCGCAACAACTGACTGATCAAAGTGACGAAGGTCATGGAAGATCCAATTGCAAGTCCATATGAAATCATCAGCATGACAAATGGAATATTTTTGAGCAGCAATTTGTAACTGCCAAGATTAAGGGCCGATACTACTAAAGGGTTCAAAACTACATCTATTGGATAAAAGTTATTTTTAAGATTAGTAAACAAAACGAGTAAATTTACATATATTTTCTATTAATTACACTTATTCAGTTGGTGTGGTAACGAGTTGACAAATTTGTCTCCGATTTAATCGTCAAAACCTGTCAACTCGTTGAAACTTTCACTTCGTTCCGCCACTTTTGCCCATTTTTTGCCTATTTTTGGCCATTTTTTGGCCAAAAAACTCCCAAAAAGTGTCACTTCGTTCCAAACTGTCAACTTGTAACGTGTCAACCCGTTACCACAACAACTACTGTATATAGCTTAAATCTACCATTAAATCTACCGGAATTAAAATATTTCGAACCCTGCACTTTTTCGCTCGGTGTAACTTTTTTCAACATCCAACTTTTCGATGGGGAATATTTAGGTTGACTTTTGAAAGCCGCAATTACCGCAATATGAACCAAGGCGACCAATACCGCTTGGGTCAAAAATAAAAGAAACATTTGTCCGTGAACTTCATGGGTGGCGTCAGTAGAGTTTTCATGTTGACTATCGGACCACTCGACTGGATAAATGTGTCCGTCATGCGTTTCAACGGGGCCTCGTATAAGCATTGCCGGCACTAGCACACCTAATGCATTGCCGATGATTTGCGCAGATAGCAGAATACCGGTCGCTCTGCTCACTTCATTCTCCGGGAACCACTCAGCCGCCATCCGGGCAGGCATGAGAGATACAAAAACGTTACTGATTTAGGTTCAAACTATGCTTATTTTCACGAATGAGTTTAAGACTAAAATTGAGACAAACATTTAAAAAAAAAGGAGATAAAAATTCTAATAAAAGGTCAAAACCAAACTCTGATAAAAAAAAGAATTCGAAGATTATACGTACGTGGGTTCTATATGTGTCCGGGTTATTTTTCAAAAAACTCCAAAACCGGGACGCTTTTTATTGAAAATTTTGGAACCAATTTTGGACCCCAATGGTTTCTTGAGTCAACATGATAAAGTGTGAAGGCATTGTACGAGCCCCTGACAGGGGCCCCCTGTATACAATTTCCAAAAGTTGCAAAAGTTGCAAAAGATCCTAATTTTTCAATTCAGATATCATTTCGAACCATGTTCCTAATTCCGACAAAACATTGACCAATAAGTGTGAACGCAAACGACCGAGTCATAACAACACATTTTAGTCCAGAGCCAATAAGTAGGCANATTCCGGGATATTTTTCAAGAAACTCCAAATCCGGGACGCTTTTTAGTGAAAATTTTGGAACCAATTTTGGACCCCAATTGTTGTGTGAGTCAAAATGATAAATCGGCAAGGAATTTAACGAACCCCTGTATACGATTTCCAAAAGTTGCAAAAGTTTCACAAAGTATGGACACAATTTTACGTTTAAAAATTGAGAAAGTCTCTGAAATACTACGTTTTCTCTTTATTTATTACCTGGTAAAAAAATCCTAATTTTTCAGATTTATTTCAATTCAGATATCATTTCGAACCATGTTCCTAATTCCGACAAAACATTGACCAATAAGTGTGAACGCAAACGACCGAGTCATAACAACACATTTTAGTCCAGAGCCAATAAGTAGGCATCCAGAAGCCGTAATAGAAGCTATCCTCAAATCGTATCGCTCCAAAAACCAAATGGTCGGAAATACCATGATTATAAATACGGTGTTCATAACGGTTGACGTCCACGAGATTACATAATGAGACACATCAAAATACTCTATAAGCACATCCGGCACCATAATGTACTGGACATATTGAAAAGAGGTGAGAAATTTGCACAACCAGCTAAGTAGGAGAATTATAAATCTCCATTTTGTTGTTTGAATGCGTTGCTCATCAGCCACATGGTTCTCAGTTGAGATGTCTTTTCCCATCGAAATTTACCTAAAAAATGTATGATTATTATTAGTTTTAATTTATAAGCTTTCTTTTGCGTAGGTTGACAGTTAAAAAACGGCTCTCTAGGGGAACCTGGTGGTCCAAGTAAACTTTTGAGTAATCAAATCTGCGTTATCTGAACACTCTTTGGACCAAAACGTACCGCGATTTTTAATTCTTTTTTTTATCAAAACGTCAATTATCTTACCAAAAATTCAATTAATTAAATACTTATTTTAAGACTTTCTGAGAAAATCAGTTATTAAGGTAACGAGTTAGGTGGTGTACTTCAAGTGTATCATCAACAAGATGATTCATTAAAAAATACTAGTACTGTAACTTTAGTGCAGAGTTGCAAAAACAGCCTAACGCTAATTAACAACCCTGCCTTAGTGTTTAACACCTTTATCACAAAAGCCGTTTCACCACAATTACAACCGTGTTTCGCAACATGTTTAAAAATGAGCAAACAAAATTTGATTTCATGCGGAAATATCACACATTTAACTGTTTATGTCTATTTAAGCTCGCCTGAACTAGGCCATCCTAAGCAACAAAAATCAGGTGCAAATATTTAGTTTGGGCTGACGTTGTTACGTAACGATGTTTCGAAACCGTCCAAAAATGACCATAGTTGTGGCAAGCCACCCCGTATGGGACGGTTGTTTTCTAAACCAAAAATGGTTTTGATGTAGTGAAAACTATATTCGTTTTCTTCTGTTTACATATTGTGCGTTTGAAGTTGCACACGAAATAACGAAAAGTAAGAAGTTTAATCAAGACTTTACACTTTCAACTCCTAAATTTTTGAATATGACTCAAAATTAATGTCCGTTTTTCCGGAAAACTAATACGTCAAACTCAAAATGTAAATTCGACTCGACTATTTTTCCAACCCTGTTGATATCTAAAAATTTATTTTACAAAATAACAATTACCAAAAAAAAATACAATGAAAAATACTAGTTACTAGTATATAGTAGACTAGTATATTTACTAGTTTTAAAACTCTCGCTAACTTCTCATTTTTGTTTTCTCTTGTCTGTTCCACATTTGATTTCGTAATTTGAAAATTTAGGTTACCTGAGTCTCAGGTCCTGAGATTATTATATTTTTTTGTAATTTTCTCTTAAACCCTGAAAGTTTAACTATTTTTTCACGGACAAGTAAAATCAATTATATAAATATTGAAATTAAATCAATTTTAAAATACTCCGTGCTATTACCTAAATACGTCAAAAGTAATCTGTATTTTATGCCAAAATTAACTTGATTAAGTCGGATGCTTGCTATAATCAATTCAATACGTAAAAATTAGTCACATGAAAAAGTTATTTGCGAATTCAAATACAAATGAATGTTAGGTGGTTTTTCGAAAATATTTACGGACAGAGAATTCTTGGAATCTTAATTTCAAAACTACAAAAACGGCAAAAATTAGGGGAGTAATATGGAGTGGGGTACTTTCGCGACCACAAATGGTCGCGAAACTACCATTCACCAGTAATATTGCAAATAGACTTTTTTTACCTTTAAGTACTTATTTAGAAATTTCTGTTTCTGATCACTTCTCTCACTAACAAAGCAAAGCTTGATTCGTTATGCGGACGTAGTATGTAAAACAAAATGAGTAATTGTTTGTATGGTAAAAACTAAACAGTTATGATTGCATTCGTGTTTTCTTGGCCTCACAACAGATATATATGTGTCTTTTGAATTTATGATCCCTCATTTTTATACGGCGATTTATGAGGATTGGGCAATAGAATGAATCCTGATTCTTCACCGACATTCGGGAATATTCGGGGCCCACCTATGAATGTTTATGTCTATTTCAACTCGCAAATTTGGAATAAGCCAACCTAAACAAACGTAAACAGGCTCACATACCCTGTTTAAGCAGAATTTTTTACGTTACTTCTTCTGATTCTCGCCTTGTAGTGAAAAATAAAGTAGACCATCTACGTCCTTTAAGGATCTGTAATACAGATTTTAGCTGAGAAACAGATTTTAGCCGAGAAACTCGTTAAAGTTTCCGCCCACGCACTACTTGCTTAAAATTATCATTTCGATTTAAAAAAAATTATGCGCTTTGCATCGGTAATTTCGTGAGAAACTCGGGTTGAGTGATTTTAAACTTTTCCTTCATTAAGGAGGGGTCCGTCGTGTTGTTTACAAACTGTACGTTCAGGAAAAACGTTTTATAAGCTCCTTAAATTTGTTTTTGAAAACTTAAACTCAATGTAGAAAATAAAAATAAAAAAACTTTTTTTTTTGGTAACTTCTGTATGTTTTCAAGCGTGTTATAGCGTTTACTTAAAGTACAGTTTGTGAATTACAGTTGTGTGACACATAGGCCGTGTCCCGTCCTTAACAGTTCCCAACCGTCATTTAAGTGACATGTTCCTCTCCGACATAACTTTTTTTCCAATTTCTGAAAAAATCGAAAAAAAAATCTTGGTAAGGAATCCACAAATCAAAAATTTGCCCTGGAACTTCCCAGCTGGAAGATATCAAGGTTTACGTGACTCATTATTGATTTTTCGTTTCGACACGCTAGCCGAGCGTAAACATAGGGTATGCCCAAGTTCAGCCAATCGGCCGTGAACTGGATAAAATAATAAAAACTCTCTTTTAGTTGTTTACTCTATCACGCCTATTGATGAGTTGTAGGTTTCTCATTCCTAGCATCGAAAACCAACACTCATTTTAGTTTATTTAAGTAGGTCGGATCGTTTGGGGTTAATCTCGAATTTTTGTAGTCTGGATTTAGAATTGAAGGTTAAGATATTATGGAAGGTGTGCCCGTCTGTTTGCCTATTTCTCGCCCGTGATGTTATCGTTCACTTTTTGAAAAACATTTAGAGCTCACGACGCCTACGCCATGCGCTATTCTGTTTCAAAAGGACAAAAATAATTTCACATAATCGCAAATGAAATACACCGCCTGCAGGTTTATCCGGTGTCGCACTTATGCGGCCACTCAGGTTAAACAATGAGTAATATGGTCAGATTTAGAAATGTCCCGCTTTTTGGTTTATCCGGCGGGTCTCTCATTGGATTATAACAATGTGGTATTGCGCAATTCCCCGCTTGTGCCCTTATCCGGCTACTTTTATTGCATATTTTCCAGCTATTCCGCATACGACCTTCATCCGGCTTCTGCGAGTTTATCTGGCCACTTTCGCCTTCCAAAATTGGCCGGATAAACCCTGTTGTAATACACATTTCAAAGTATTTCTTCAACAACTTTTTCCCGCAAAATAAGGATCAAAAATTAAGTGTTTCTGTAACCTTTTTTGCCCAAGCCATAACTAAAGGCCCCTTACACAGTACATTGCATGTATATATCACTTTTTACTAGTTCTAATATTTTTCCATGAAGTCGTTTATGACCTCCTAATTGTAAAGATATTCACAAAACAAAATTGTCACTTGAGAATTCGCGTATGTGTACGATATTTTGCGTTTTTAAAACAACCAGCATCTGGCGAGCCCAACCTTTATTTGTCAAAAGTTGTTTTAACTAGACCACGTTTGCACGATACGATGCATAGTTTACCTTTTTTCAAGATTACGAATTATCTAGACGATAGAATTCTTCTGAAAGATGCAAGTGACTCGATAAATATAAATAAAATAAAAAGTGCCAAATAAAAAATATACACCCCCTGCGCAGTTATCTTTCCGTTTAGGCCCGTCGGTGCAGTTATCTTTCCGCTTTTTCGAGAAAAAATTTCCAGTTAATCCGTCTACACACAGCGCAGTTATATTTCCGCCCGTAATATTTTTCGCCCTTATGTTTTTTTATTAAAAATTCTTAGTTTTCTTTTCATTTCTTGCACAAATGATAAAAAAGAGCAAAAAGTTGTAAAAATAACAGATGTCATCCATGCCGATTGATTCCGACATATTCTAACCCAGAGTTTTAAAATTTGTTAATACCTCTCCATATACATCTTTTTAGGCCTTATTTTTCATCGGAATTTACTTCTCGATGAGCACTTTTCACAGGCCGATGTTTCAAAAAATTTTTTAGCATTCTGCACTTTTTTAACTTTTTCGCCACAAAAAGCTTATGCGCAACGGATTATGGAAGGGATCGGTCTGCCTCGTAGCTCATTTTGTCCCTCTAGCAATTTTGATCTTCAAATGACACCACCGGAAAACAGACAAACAGGAAAACATGAAAACGGAGAAATCTTTTTTCGTTTTCATGTTTCTCCCTTTTCCGGTGCTGCCCTTAAAACTCACCGGGTGTATTTTTCAAAAGTATTTTGGAACTTTTTTTTTGGAATTTCATCACTTATTTCTCTGTTTAGAAGCTCATTCGCACATTATTGCGCTTAGAAATTTGGAAGAATCTAGAACGGCCCTGTAGGTGCAGTTATCTTTCCGCACTTACAAATTTCAGACAAACCGCCTACAGATTGTGCACTTATCTTTCCGCTTTTTGCAAAATTTGGTGAAAAGATAACTGCGTGTTTTTTTGTGTTTTTTTGGTTATTTTGTTGATTCATTACCTTTGTCATATCTAAAAAAATGATTCAAATATAAATTCACTGTTGTCGATGGGCCAAACGGTACCGAAAAAGAATAAAATTTCATATATTTTAAAACTTTTGTTACTTATCTCACGAATAGGCAAACAGAATAAACAGTCTTAATATTTGTGTATTCAAAAGTTTATTTATCACAAATGAGTTTGATATAAAAAAATAAAGTAAAAATTACCTGTGAAGTAAAATTTGAGCGACGATTCAATCACCTTAAATCAAATTCTTATATTGTTTATACCATTTTTTTACTACTGACTTTTATAGTCGCCAAATGCATGACGAAATGAATTTCAGAAAGCTATTTCGAAGGCGATCTAAGTATTCAAGTTGATATTTTGAGTCCCGAAATAATTCAGGTGCTCCAAATTCTATTACAACCACATCATTAAAAAATTCTTTCGTTAACTCGTGGCTTTTCGAGTACCATTATTCTCCGCGGGATAACAACATAATCTTTTTTGTTCATGAACTCGTTTGTATCCGCAAGAAACTATCACTGGTAATCTAAAAAACATAACGCAGTTCAATTTGGGGTCTTAAACCAGGAGGAGCTGGCCTGATCTTTTTTCCAGATGACCCTTTATAAAACAGTTACAGTACTACACTATTAATTTAGTCCATTTCAGAGCTCCGCCTACGCGTTGGCTCGCCGCAACCAAATTCAATTGTTTTTTGCTGCACAGGGCCACCACGTGGCCTAAGCTAGACATGTATGTATATTATAATATAGAAAATGTACAGTCGTACAAACTTCATCAATGCACCAGCCTATGCTCAATAAACATTCCGAAGGAGATTTTGTTTCAGACAGTAAACTTAATCACCCTAAATCACAGTCTCATATTGTTAAAAGACTATAAATTAGACTAGTAAAAGGTACTATAAATTATAGTATAAACTTTATACCAATCGTTTGCACCAGTCTGTGCAACTAGACACTCTTAAAAGTCTTTTGTATTAATTATAGACTAATATTTTTCATCAAGTTCAAAAATGTTTATGAACTTTGATAAACTTAATTTTGATTAATTTTTGATAATCCGTTTTACTTACTAGTATAGTATACAAATATTTCACTAAATACTCGAGTTATATACTAGGCTATTATTACTGGCTTTCTAATGAAAGAAATGTTGATGTAACACATCTGACAGTGTAATTACCACTTGGACTTTATGAAAGTGGGATTTAAAAAATGCATTCTCCAGTTAGGACGTCTTCGTCGAATGAGGCATCGAATAGCACTCGCTTATTGGCTTATACGATTTTAGTTCTCTTGTGATTGGCCAGAGGGACAAGCGACTAATTGTTGAGAAAATAGAATGAACCCGTGCTCATTTGACAATGCATGTTTTAAAAATAAAAAATCCCACTTTCATAAAGTTCAAGTGTTATTGATTTTATTTATAAATATTATTTATGAAAAAATCAAATATAATTAATTACACATATTGAATAGTGATAATCATTATTATTACTTAATTTACTTAATTTAAGTAATAATAAGCCCACGAAATCATTTTCTACTAATTGGATTAAAACTTATCTTTAGAAAAAACCAGTATTCGAAAGTATATTACATGTGGCTGGAAATTCATCTGGGGCACGCGAGTTAGGTCATATTTTTTCATCCTCAACATGATATTTTGAAATAGTTATATATTGTTTGTCTATATGAAAATCTANCGTTCTTTCTTTTCTTGTTTCTCTTGTGAGTGAGCGTCGAATGGGGCATCGAATAGCACTCGCTGATTGGCTTATACGATTTTAGTTCTCTCGTGATTGGCCAAAGGCACAAGCGACTAATTGTAGAGAAAAAAGAATGAACTCGTGCTCACTTGACAATGCATGTTTTAGAAATAAAAAAACCCACTTTCATAAAGTTCAAGTGTTAATAATTTTATTTATAAATTTTATTCATGAAAAAATCAAATATTATTATTAATAATTTATTAATTAAACATATTGAATAGTAATTAAGTAATAATGAGCCCACGAAATCATTTTCTACTAATTGGATTAAAACTTATCTTTAAAAAAGTCAGTATTCGAAAGTAAATTACATGTGGCTTAAAATTCATCTGGGGCACGCGAGTTAGGTCATATTTTTTCATCCTCAACATGATATTTTGAAATAGTTATATATTGTTTGTCTATATGAAAATCTAAATTTACAGCGAGTAATGACATTAAGCTCACGTAATGACATTAATCGTGCTCATATAAGCAGTTTATGTAATGGGGTATACCGTAAAATTGGGTACCAATTCTGTCGCGCACCGTGAAATTATGATGCACGAATTATTCTGAACTCAGACTAACGAACTCAATCCATGATAACCTACTATAATGATATGAATAACCTCAAATATGACGTCAAATATGACTCGCAACTTACGAGCATGTAAGTTCGATTGAAAACTGTAAGATGAGTACAAAATTATTTCCATTTAATAACCGGTATTAATAAGTCTTTTTGAAACATTTTACTTTGGGGAAAATAAGAGCCTCAAACGGCTTGGTGTACTTATAATAAACAAGAACCCATTGGAAGTTTACAGTACACCCCTGCGCTGTAATCTTTCAAAATTAAATGCGAAATTGGATGATAACTTATCATTTTCGTTGTTTGTTTGGAGTAGTACTCCTGTTCAATAGGACCTATTGTCAAAGGATGGTGGTAAATTCACCATTTTCGTGGTTAACCACGGAAAACTCTAATTTTACCGGTTTTCTGAATTTTGGATGGTTAAAATTAGCCAAAAATATTTTGTTGATCATATCAGAAGCCTAAACCGTCTGAATACATCAGAATGTATAATTTATTTTTATCATTCTTATTTACGGGGTGTAATTATTTTCAGATTATTTCCCATAAGAATAAAAGTGTCCCTACCAGCATCATATTAACTCGTAGAAGTTATTTACTGAACATAGTACTATTCCTACTTAGCCAGTTTGAACGCCGATGCGCAGGAATTAAACAATAATTTCTAAAATTTACTGAGCTATAATTAACGTGGTTTTAATTATCTTTTTGTATCTTGTGCAAACTGCATTCACCTTTCATGTCGCCATTAAACTGGTTTCTATTTTGAATTAAATTTTACTACTAATGAATATGAACACGATCATAGAAATATACGCAAATCACCTAATTTGTAAAGAAAAAATGGGCGAAACGATCAATAGACCAAACCACAAATTACTTTCATATTCATAAGAAGTGCGACTTAGGAGCTTAAGTTTTTTTAATCGGCCGTGAAAAAAAAATGCCTCGGTGAGCGCAGAATCAAAACTAAAACAAACAAAAATTGTTTGCGCTTAAAAAAACGTTCTAGTTGTCTTTCGTGTTTCAGAGTTTTTGAATAGAGGAGAAAAAATGAGGAAAAAATCGACATGCAAAAAGGGCGCTTCGTTCATTATGCAACATTTTAATGGATTTCAGGCGTGCTTGGTTTGCGGTAGACTTGGTTCCGTACGCTTCGACGATGACAACGGTCAAAGTAAGTTATTGGTAATGTTATTTTGTTGTAGTCCATACACCCATTAGGGACGCTTTTTGCACCAAAAAGTTCTCTATGAGCTCCGAAACGCCCAAAAAAGTTATTTTATCCGAAATAGTTATTTTCAACAATTACATGCTAAATTTAAGGTATTTTAACAACCACTTATTTATGAATACAGATTATACACGCGTTTTCGCGGTCACGACTCAACCGCGCCATCTAGTGAAGAAAAATAGAGAAGATAAAATAATACGGCAAATGAGTTTGGTGGTATATGTTTCGTACCGTATACAGTTGGTGACATAACGAGTTGACACAGAACAAGTTGACAAAGTGAAACGAGTTGACAGTTTTTGGGCGTTTTTTGGGCAACAATAGGCAAAAAAGAGGCAAAAGTGACGTAACGAGTTGACAAAGTGAAACGAGTTGACAGTTTTTGACGAAAAAATCGGAAACGAAAGTGTCAACTCCTTACGTCACCAACTGTAATTCATACAGTTATGATACATAAACTAACAAAACTTGATAAATAAGTCATGGATGTAAAAATTCATGATTCAACTTATGAATTCTTACATCCATGATTTATTTATCAAATTTTGTTAGTTTATGACCCATAAGTTATGACTCATGGAGGATATCCGTCATTATGTTACATTCACTAACTATTTTTAATTTGCTTAGTTGACTACTCATGCGAGACCTGCTGTGCACTTTTTGGCTTCTGGTATAATCGCAAGGCTCTAGACTCTTTCCGAAAAGTCACATATTAAACTCCTTTTGCCTAAAAACTGATCAAACAAATAAAGTAAATCCACAACTTATAAGTTTTATTTGAAATCATCAAGCGTCCGAAATGACACCGTAGCAAGTCGTTGGCCCATGACAATTGAGTTATCATTTCTAACGTGAGCGGCGAAATGGATATAACCATGAAGTATAAAGATGCAGAAATGACGGTTGATTTCGACAAAATAATCGACAGTTTAAGGCAATTGGATGAGCACAACAAAAATAGGGTGAAGGAGCAAAAAAGTAAAATAAAATGTTTAACAGAGGATAAGAATAAACTGTTGGACTCAATGCAAAAATTAAACGCGTGCTTAGTACCAGAGTTCCAATATACAGAGAAATTAATCAGAAAACTAAAAAGTTTTATTCTTTAAAAACACTCATTTTATTTTAATAGTAAGTAAAAGGAAGTTTTCGGATAAATGTCCCTCTTAATATTTGTAATGAACTTTGTGCTTAGTATAATACTAGGGACTGTAAAAATAATTTATTCCGGCTTTAAAAAATTCTAAATGTTCAGATCTTTGGGTTGCCGCACCAATGGTAGTTGGGTTGCGGCACCATCCGTAGGTTACACGAAAAAGCTAAATCGATTTTTCGGAGGTTAAATTAAAATTATCAGCAGGAAAAAAATCAGAAGGAAAAAAATCAGAAAGCACAAAATAGATTCATTCGATTGTTGATCGTCAGACATGGCCCCGTTTAAATCTTAGAGCACGTGAGAATATTAACCGCAAACCCCCTCAATTTTCGTAATGTATTTTTCAGTATCTTGCATCGCGAAGCAACGAGCAAAAATTGAGGGCGTTTGCGGTAAATATTCTCACGTGCTGTAAGAGTTAAATGATTAAAAATTGTGCCAAGTCTGATCATGAACAATCGAATGAAGTTTTTTGTTTTTTGAATTTTTTCAATCCGCTGACTTTAAACCCCAAAAAATTGATTTCGTTTTTTTGTGCAATCTAAAAAAAACTCAATTTTCCTCAAGATATTAGTTTAACAACTTTGTAATGATCCCGGATAGAACGGAGGGGGACAAAATGCGAAAAAAAAATTTAATTAATTATTTTTTGTCCCCCTCCGGATAGAACTTCGTCTAATAACTTTAATAACGGAATATTTATAAGCTGACCATGGTTACTAGGATTTACAGGTCACTGATTACCTTGAGCTTATATGAACGATAGTTTGAATACTCATTTGTATTGTTAAACTCTGCCAAGAACGCCTGCGGCAGGAAAAGTCACAACTGAAAAATAAATTAGAAGCGACACAGTTAAATCTGAACAAGTTGACCGATTGTCAAATATGCCTCGAAAGATCGGTTAGTCGGGTGTTAACCTGTGGGCACTTGTTTTGCAAGGACTGTACGGAGACGTTTTTAAAAGACAAATGTCCCTTCTGTCAGCAAAAAGCAAACGGATATATTACTCTGTTTTTCAACTAGACGTACTTATGTTTCAAACAACAACACATGCATTGGATACAAATCTTTATCTGGACAAATAATAAAACTCCCCTAGAATGGTAGAAAAACTTAGCGTTTGAATTTTCGACCATTTTTCTCTCATTTCTTAACACTTAGAGGTCACCGTGTGACGATCGTCACACAACGGCCTATTTGCCCGTATATCTCATCAAAAATGCCTTAATCAAATCAAAAATCGCTAGTACACCCCCTGCGCTGTTATTTTGCAACTATCGCATGAAAAAAACCGCAAGATAACGGAGCGAACGGGGATACCTGCAAGATAACAGCGCAGTGCTTAGCACATAAATATAGGGATTCCTGGAAAATTGGCCTAAAAAATCTGCAAGATAACGGAGCCAACGGGAAAATATGCAAGATAACGGGTGACAAGATAACAGCGCAGGGGTGTAGATGGGTCCAATTTCATGGAGAAAATTTTGAAAAAAAAAATTGGAAAAAAAATTCTCAAAACTTTTTTCAGAAATCTTTCTCAGATGACTTTGGAGACATTTGACAATTTTTATTGGTCTAGATGGATTCCTCATACTGGAGTAACCCGTAAAACATTTTTTGCAAAGAATTTTATTCTTAAAAAACGGCCATTAGTTATGGGCCATAACTTATGGCCCATAACAGGTTTGTGTGATAATCATCACACAGAGTCCTCAACGGGTTAGACGAACACATGTGACCCACAGTGGGTCACCCACTGGAGTTAAGCTTAATACAGTGATTTTACCCTGTGAATATTGTGTTTCAAAGTCTTTGATTTCGGTCTATTGGATTTATCGATTCATTTCCAATTGTTTTTGTCGGCAGATTTTTTTTTAATGACACGGTTATGGAGAGCAATTTTATTTTTTATCGGACTTTTTACAGCGTCAAAGACAAATGGTATAAAGCAGTAAACTAGGATTTACATCTGGAAAGTGATTAATAAGTTGGCAAAAGCTAAATATAATATCCATCATGGAAAATTATATTTTAAATTATATCTTTCAATGGCGATGAGAAGGTGACAAGGGATATAAATTTTTAATGGTAAAGTACATGACATATTAAAGAATGTTTCATTGTGCACTGTAAATTGTTAGATTATCCAAACGCAGAATATCTGTACCCACTAACTGGGCATTGATCATCTTTGACCACAATCTTGTTGCGACATACTTCGTCTTCTATGAAAATGGTTCGAATTTTTCGGTTTTAATTAGGTTTAATTTATTGTTTATGTTTTAATGATTGTTGCCCTGACTTGGGCAAACTCTGGAACCAGGACATAGTTTTTCCCAATCCCCGCTCCCTTCACTTGAGCACTATTTTCAACTTGTGCAATATTGCTCAAGTTTTTCACCTCTGTTTGGAATGCCCAAAAGTAAGTAAAATTCAAATTTGCTCAAGTTCCAGTTTTTTGCGGAAGTTAGGGTACACCTGTTTTGATACTTCGAACTTTTCTGATCAAGCTAAAATGTGCGTTAAAATTATACTACTCCCTGTTTATATAGTACCCCCTGTTGTATAGTACCCCCTGTTTATAAAACCCCGGTGCCATTATTCTGTACCAACTGTAATAATTATAAGACAATGGCATATGGAGTATATTATGTAGTATATAGTATATTATATACTGTATATCCTATTGTCACCGGGCGTGTAAAATAATAGTAAACAAGTGTTGACGGAGCGCGCGAGTGCCGTGAGAAAAAGAAGCTTCCTTTCGACAATACATTTTCGCAACAAAACATTTTTTTTTTGCTAGCACCAGCTAGGTTTTTTTAAGTACATGATAAATACATGGTGGGAAATTGTATTTACAATAACATTTATAATTAGAAAACAACGGATATTATAATATACAAATTGGTTAAAGTCTCTCGGTTTTCATTACATGTAAAAAAATGGGTGTGCTTAATAAAGGTCGAGTGCTTAATAAGGATCGTTTTTCAAAAATCCTTATCCGACCTTTAATAGGTAGAGGTAGAGTTTTTCATGAGATTCAGGCGTGTCATAAAAATCCGCAAATTTTTTCTTGTAACATTCATTTATTTGAATGGATTTTCTTCTTCGCCATTTTAGACTAATCTAAACTGTATTTATAGACTATAAATTATACAGTATGACAGATGAGACGAGCTGCGCGCTTTTGAGCAAACAGTGACTCAAATCTTTTTTATGAGCACTTTGCAGCTCGCTGTTCAAGTTACAACAGCGCGCCGTATTTATACATACGCCATATACGCAAACCGCGCTCGCGTATATGTTTTAATGATTGTACTGCACTTCCACGCGCGTAGTACAGTGATTCATTCAAAAATTACATCGATGACAAAGTACCGACTTGCCATTGGCCAAACAAATAAACTCTCATTGTATCCGCCAATGAGAAATGATTAACAGCCTATTGGCAATAGGATAATAAATAATATCAGAAGAATAACGAATCCACCAATTTTTTATCCTTTATTTTTATTTATTTTTTGTGAAGATTTTTTAGAGAAAAAATTGTGCTAAACGTGAACAACGGGGTTTAAAGGAAATGTACCGTATTTTTCAATCGAAGTATTTATTTATTCTAAAATCGCTCTGTGAAAATACTTTCCATTGAAAAATACGACAAAAAGTAAATATGAAAAAGTGGCAATAGATGACTTCAAAAAGTGTTCGAACATGTTCTTACGAGAAGCATGGGACCTACAAATTATGTTTTTTTTTAATTTTCAACGCTGTCCAAAAGCAGTTCTGAAACCGGAAAATAAATTTCGGGAAAAAATAACCAGCAAATCAGTCAAAGAAAAAGTTATTGGACTATTCGACGCAGAATGAAAAAGTGGATTGTAGGTTTGTTATCCAATTTTTTTTTTTCAAGTTTACCCAGTTACGTGATAAACGGCGATTCAAAAAAATCAAATACTGTTTTAGGCTATAACTTATAGCCTATAACGTATAGCGCTCGTCAAACTGAGTCGAAATTTTAATCTAAAAGTTAATTTGGTCTTTCAAATTTGACCTTTAAAATAAGTGCCCCATAGCACGTGACGACTCAAACTAGATCACCTGACGGGTTATCTTGCCTTTCTTAACGGCTCATGCCCAAGACTCATAGCACTTTTCAAATAGGTTAGACCAGTGTTGTAAAAGTTGGCCAACGCTCTCAACACGTTGGGAATAAAATTTAACCAGCGTTCCCAACACTGGGTTAGACCAGGGCTCGGCACGAATGGCTTTTGGCACATTTTTTTCGACGGTAAAAAAGCCAAGCTTAGCCAAGCCAATTTTTTTCGAGGGTCAAAAAAACCAAGCCATTTATTTCAGAAGGTCAGAAAGCCAAGCCAAAAAAATTCCAGAGGCGAAAAAGCCAAGCCAATGAAAATGCCTGGCTTTGCCGAGCCCTAGGTTAGACCGCTTTTGCGTCAAATTTTTTCGTTAAAACATTTGTTGGACACATTTTTTTCTTGTTTGGGTTAAGACAACCCTAACCCTAAAGTAACTCTAATTTAGAGGCCATTTAAGGATGCGCCATACCCTACTTGCTGAAAAATCAAGTCTCCGAGATAAAGTCGTTTTCTATTCAAATATAACCCTCAGGGGACCTAAAGTAACATTATCAAGTCCACATGTGTCATAAATAACCCAAAAATCTAGAAATTATGAGCCTTTTATTGAGAAAATAAATTAGTCTTNATATACGACGAGCAAGACTCTGGACGTTAATGTGGTATAGGTCTTCACCCCTGCATTACCCAAAAAATGTGGCTAAAAATGCTTTGAAGTTGAAAAAATCAAATTTTTTCGATTTTTCAAAATTTTCAATATCATTTTTTCAATTTTTTTTTTTTTCACTTTCTGCAAAACATTTTTTAGATAATCGTAATCAGTAAATCAAGGGCTTTCATTTGAGCCTACTTCCGGCGAAATCGAAAAAAAATAATTTTTTTTGAAAAATATTTAACCCACCCAAAATTTTCGAATTTTTTCTCGAAAATAGTTTAGAAAAAGCTCCAAAATGTATATTCTGGATTTGTTGTATTGTTTCTGGTATTCCCATACTCGAAAGTGTGGGACAGCCTATTATATACTGTATATAAGAAGATACCTGTACGAAGCAAAAACTTTACATGATTTCGAACCTTTCCTTTGAGACATAAGGAAAGTTTACATGATATAAATTGCTCGCCAAGGGAAGCGCTATTGACCGCAGCCTCATTGGCACCAGCGACGCCAAAAGTAACAAATGAAAATTTACTCACATTTGACACTAACTTCTCATTATTATCATTTCTGGATTTCACTCTTAAAATATCGGAAAAGCACGTGTCTTGTATGATTTTAGCCGCTTGCATTTGACAGTCACTAATCACAAAGCTAAGAAGAGTCTGACCTAGGCTGTCCACAGTCAATTAAAAAGAATTCAAGCTTTAGAATGAATCCTCATTGATGTTTTAAATCAGTTAAACAGCCTAGTCTGAGCAGTTTTCACCGACCATTCGATCTTGACAAATAACTGAGTGCCAATATATGCAACGCTCGTTGGTTCATTAAACTCCTCGTCGGCAAACAAATCCAATGAAAACCCGTTTTCGAAGGTTCCCTGACCTCCAAGTGAGCCTTCCGACTTTGCTGATATCACTTCGTATTTACCGCTTTCAACCGTTACGGACGCTTTATAGGTACACGTTGCCCCCATTTGACCTTTTGTCGGACCCATTATTAATGATGGTAAAAGCCCACCCAAGTGGAACAAATTGGCTCCAATCGGCGCGGCCACAGCTGTTATTTTAAAGTGCAACAGTCTGAAAGTTATTTATAAATGTTTTCAGTTCTAAAGTGTAGTACCAGCCGTATCGTACATAAGAGATATTTTTGCATATATACTTTTTTTATTCTTATGTTACTACTTCACACTTTCCACTTGGAGAAAAATAAGCCATAACCACCATTTTTTTCAAAAAAACTGTTTTGGCCATTCGACGTAGGATTAAAAAGTGGTTTGTAGTAGGCTTATCCAGTTTTGACCCAAGTTTATCCTGTCACGTGATTAATTTGATTTAAGGCCTCGAAATGGGCCATTTTTGTGTCCACGGTTTAAGTTTTTTTCTCTTAGTATGTTGTCTCGTTTTATTGTACCAAATTGTGATGATTTTCAATTTTTTTACAAATTTGTTTCCGTTCGTGCCCGAGCATGCTGAATGCTCTGTATTTTTCGATAATTTTGCTTTGAAACATACTGTTTTCAATTTAGAGCCCACCCTCTGTATCTACTGGTATGTATTTCAAAACTTTGTTCAATTCAGAATTGAAGACAATCACCCATTTCAAGCTCAACAACTTACTCTTCATTTTCTTTAATTTCATGTGAAGCCTTCATGTTACATTCCCCAATTGAACAATTTAAGACCCACAATGAACTTTCTTCATCATATTTTGGAATGGCGTAGTTGGGACCCGCCAGCCATGGATCTGAGGCGTCGCCACGGATATTAAACAAACTTTCGCCAAATCTAACTTGCATTCTGTCATGTAAACACGTGGTTTGGGCGCATAGCGGATTTCCCTCATCATCAAGTTTCAGTTTGCACGTGGTTTCCACATAATCCCAACAGACGGTGGACGGGCAGTAAATATCTCCCGGTTCTGACACATTATTTTCCGGATTAAAACTGGACTCCTCAGCGGCAACTGTCTATTTTTTGAGTATAAAATTAAATTTGCGAATTTGTGTGTTTGTGGTCAAATCGACCAAAAAAAAAAGTGTCCAAGGGTGGTCGGGGAGCTTTCGAGAGTATGCTCATTCGATTCAAGACCATCGATTTGCTCATAGGGGTGCCATACAATGTGCCCCCCCGCAAAAAAACGAGTTGGGGGCCAAATTGTATTTGTGAATACTAATTTGGCTCCTAGGGCCAAAAGCGAAATACAAAATACAATTTGGCCCCCGCGAGAAAAAAAATGAGGTAAGGGCCAAATTGTATTTGTCAATACTAATTTGGCTCCTAGGGCCGAAAGCGAAATACAAAATACAATTTGGCCCTCAATTATTGAGATATTATTTTTACAGTCTAATCGCCTTTTCAAGTATTTTTTTATAAAAAACAATTTAGTACAATCCATGACCCCTCTGTGAACATTTTTAATTATATTTATTTTTTATATTGGAAAATGAATTCCTGCCAAAACGGGACGGAAAGCTGTCGTTAAAATATCTTTGTTGGCGATGAAAGTAACATACACCACCTACCTAAGTAAGTTAACACCATATAAGTTAACAAAATGCACGTAAGTTAACCAAAATCGCTGGCGAGATTCTAATTTTGGCTGATAAATCTCTTACCCAAACCTTTTCTTGGAACGATTCTGCAAGTGATTCGGCACTATTCAATTCCCCCCAAGAACCAAAAATGGGCTCATAGGATTGCATAAGACTCGAAAGTGGGTCATAAATGTTTTTCCTGATGATAACTGTTGCTTTTTTCAAATCTTCTTCGGAATCCTCCTGAACACCATAAACAGCATAGACGCTTACATCTGCTTTGTCCTTGCTGTCTGATTGTGAAAAATCCGTCACAAAATATTTAACCGTCCATGGCCCGTGAACGTAAATAGGTCCATTTTTAAGAACATCGCTTATCTCATCATGATACTTCTGATGTAAGTTTGATTTCTTTGACAACAAATCCCTTTTGAAAGTTTAGATTAGGACAGTTTTTGCTACATGCTACCGGTTGAGTTTCATAAAAATCGGCAGAGCGTTTCTAATATCTTCATATTTTAAGATGATATAGAGACCAATTACCCCCTTTTTATTTCGAACTGGGTAGCCTCCTTTCTCCCCTATTTATAAATGAGTCATTTATAAAGAGGGTAGAAAGGAGGGGCACCCCACTTCCGAATAAAAATTGGAAAATTGGTCTTTATATCATCTTAAAATATGCCGATTTTAAAATATCGTAGAAAAAAGCATACTTTGCGTTTCTAAACTCCTTCGCAATTCCAATCGATTTTGGTCTTAATATTCTCAAACGCAATTATAACATCGTTTTTATCTTCTTTGCATTCACCCTCAGTCTGGCCGTCCGAACTCCCACTGAATCCAGCCAGACAATAACAGGTCGGAAAATCTAATATCAAAGTACAACTGGTATTTGGATAGCACTTATCAGCGTCAATTTGGTCGCATACTTTTCCATTTCTAGCAAGATCCCCCAAAGCGCAACCAATAATGCCAACATAAGCTGGAAGTTTCATTGTCACTTCTATATGGTGGCGATAATTAATTTATTAAAGTTCAGATAGGGTTTTCTTGATGTGCACCCTCAAAATAAGAATATCATGCTTTTTTTACGGAAACCCTTAACTAGATATTCGACCGTTATTAATTTCAAACTTTTTCGAAAAAAGAGATTTGCCCTTTTTTTAGATAAAATTGTTCGAAAAAAAAATTTATTAAATCGCATGGAAGAGAATCTCTCGCCGAGAGGTCAAAAATCATTAAAATTTTCTCGACAAACGTTTTTGTCGAAAAACCACGGTACGAATCACTACTAATTATAAAAGATACCATCAGGAAACGTACACGAAAAAGGAGTCTGATATGTTTCAACCTATTTTTCGAAAAAAAAAATAATTCCCTGGGTCTCTCTGTCTCTCTTAATATTCATAGTCTCGAACGTGCACAATAAGACCCCCCAACTTTAATTATATTATATAATCAGAAATCTCTAAAAAATAATTTTTACTTCGGATACTGAGTTTTCAACGGGTTTTCAATGGATCCTGCATAATGCCTTAGGGCTTGACCATTATTTTTGTCTAAATATGTTTGTTTGTGCTTCCAGCTTAAAATTACTTACTTTCCTTACCAAAGAAAATAGCTTTGCTTGTGATTCATGAACTTGAAGCGTATTTTCTAGTGTTATCTAAAAAAAAACTGACATTTGTATATGCCAAAAGTATGGGCTGTGATAAACCGGGGACTTACTGTGTTCGTTTAATATACTTTTACACAAAAATTATTCATAAGTAGGTGATGTAATTGTAGTACATTATCTTCATGAATTGTCAATTACAGTGCGGTGCTAAAAGGTTTGAATGAATACTTTTGCTTATAAACCGTTTGAATTAAAAACAACTGACGAACAGGGGTAACATCAAATAAATTGGTATTCGGGTTCACTAACAATTTCGTCAAAGAAGGGTTCCCCTTAAGAAACATAAAAGTAGTAAAAATTTTATTTTTTATGAAAATTCGTAAAAAATATATGCAAATGTGCCAAATTTCGGGGTTGGCAAATTGTACAAGAATTGTTTCTATGATCAGCGCTTTGCATAATTCCGATTTGACAATTTGGATAACCACGTGAATGCATACTTATCATATTTTATCATTTTAACTTGTTTACTAGTGGAAGCACATTTGATCATTCGAGTGAAAGAAGTAGGTCACGATGAAAGTCAAAACAGAGAATAAATGGAACTGTGAAGAATACTGAAAGTGCTATTTATGCAGTTTATTCGGACCGGAAAGTTGAGTTTAAGCCTTGCTGTTCTGAGTCCTCATCCCGGACTCTATTGAATACCCAGTAAAGCTTACCCAGTAACGTTACCCACCTTACCAAGTAAGGCTTACAAATAGGGCTCTGTAATTGGCTACTTTTTTTGGCTCGGCTTGGCTTTTGAGGGAATAATTTTTCTGTTTTAAGTTTAAAATGTTAACTGATAATTACCAGTATTTCCGGTTTCGGTGAAATGACATTTATTGTGCTCATTTCATTTTTGTGAGCAGCGCGTGTAACTGTCCGTTTTGTTGGTGCTTTCCGGCTTGTTAACTCTCTGTCACGGAATATGAGATAATCGGACAGTAACAGTCGCATTGTTTTAAAACGCACAAAATAAAATGACAAAATGACGGATAGTTCATAGGCTATGAATCATAGCGTCTCCTCTATAATGCAGTACAGTTTTTTGTCGATAAAGGCCTTCGCACCGTGAGGCTGATAGTGTGTCCGGTAACCCCAAATTGTCGCCAAAATAGCCTTCATCCAGAAAGCTTATTACTGGCAGGGCCTACATATGTATGGATGCGCTTATGACGTCGACGGTTATTATTTGAGGGTCTCAGTGATTGCCCTCCCCACAAAGACTTTAAGTTAATAACTTTCCACAAACAGAGAAGTTCATACATGTGTACTCTATTACATATGTTTGCATACTGTCTTACATATGCACTGCATATTATGCACTTTTTAATCCTAGCTGACAAACATATAGTTTATTTTCCAATCATTGTATGATAATGAGGGACCACAATTAAAAGTTTTCACAACGTGTGATAATATTTATCGAACAGACTAATTGTACGTCAAAATCCAAGCAGGTATTTTTTCCGGTGTGCTATCCAGCCACCTATGACCGGTGTTTTTTTCTAACAACCGTCGATTTGGTATGTCCCGCCTTTGTGTCAATTCTTCATCATATCCTAATAATACTGTATTAAAATCTAATTAATTAAATAACAATCATTTGGGTTACAGAAACAGCGTTCTTGATGAAAGCATGCCTTATTGTCTACTAAATATTGTTTAACTTAAAGTTATGGCCAACGGGAGTAGAAAATTTAGTTACATTAATTTACCTTCGCTACTGTTTGGAAAAACTACCGGGTCATTTCCACCATGAAATATTTGCGTAGGCGGATGTTGGTCTAATAAAGAATGTTCTTCCTTTGTCAGAACTTTCGGACAGGTTGAACTGCAATCGTAGTAGGAACCGCCGACGATACTCAACGAACGAAACATACCCGGATACGAAAATCCCATTCTGGAAGTCATAAATCCACCTAAACAT
>SCLG01000004.1:1726118-1737504 GCA_004367875.1 Oikopleura albicans
GACTGTATATCAAAAATGGTTTTAAAACCTGAGCTAAACCCAATGGCGTGCATTTTATTCGTATTAAGTTTGACTCCAAATACGTTATCGTCCATTTGCTGCCAAAGCTTCGTTAACATTTTGTGATCATTGCTACGGTGCCAATCACTCAAACCATATCCAACGTTTGTTTCCCAGGCAGCAAAATACCCTCCATCGTGTCCGGGCGTGTATAAAGAAGCACTTGGGGCAAACACAGCAAAACCAAGATCCAATAAATTTTGTGTTACTTTTACTTTTATATTTTGTGTATAGTAATCGTCGCTTGATTCAAATGTTGTCAAAAATTGGGGTGTTACTTGTTTATGAACATAAAACACTTTACACAAATAATTGTACGCGTGACCCGTTGGTCACGTTGTGCGTAGATAAAAGACAAACGGGCCAATAGAGGCTGCGCATTGAATTCGCTTCCGAACCGCCGCGCCGTAGTATATTACCGGTTGTCAATGGTTATTTACAATAAATGGAAGATCTTTGGGAAGTAATGGCGAATCCAATGTCATTTTATTACTTGGCCAATTTTCGACAAACAACTATAGGGACAAACAATAATAAGGAAACTTTATTTTTTGTTTTCAAAAAAAAAGTATCATCCCTAGACAACGAGCTGATCCCCCATCCGTGATAAACCATAACAACTGGAATACCATCACCATCATCCAGGCCGTTATGGGACATACGAGTTATCATATCATTCATAACCTACTGTATTATGTTTTTTCAAAATCTGCAACCAGAAACTAAACGTTTGCCATAATGTATTTTTAATAAATTTTTAATACTTTATTGATTAATAATATATTATAATAACTCTACACGGTAATGAATAGCGAAGAATACGACTATTTTTTGGTTTTGGCTACGCTAATTAAACAATTAACCGTTTTAACTTCCCGATATAGGTGTAAACCAAACCATCAACTTTCGTTTCTGCACAATCACATGTGACATCAAATTCACCCCATCGATGGCATCTGTCCAAGCCATTAAACTCAAACTCACTTATATGACAAGACCATTCAAATCGGGGGTTTGACCTTCCAGTTGTAGACCCCGTTAGAAACACATCACTATTTTGCTCATTTCCGGGAAATAATCGGTTTGCAAGACAGTATTCTAAATAATAAAGTAATATAAATTTCATTGGCATGTTTATTATAGATAGCTGTCAAACCTTTCCCTCACGTTTTTATTCAAGTTGAAGCATTTGTTGTTATTCTCACGACGTGGTTTGATAAAAGCTCAACGAGAAATTAAATTTACTTATGATCAATATATTATTTCAGAGCCACGACTTGTAATCTCGGGCTTTTCGAAAATATTGGACATGTTGAAGTCGATTACACAAATTGGTATACCGTATGATAGGGCTCTGACTGCAAGGCTTTGAGCAATTTTCCTATGATTTGTAACGCTATTATGACGTCACCGTTGCAGTCATAGCCCTATCATACGGTATAATCTTTGAAAGATTTCGAGAAAATGTAAAGATAATGCCTGGACGAGTTGAAATCGCCGTTCGTGTAGACTAAAAAAATAAATGACTAAAATTAATGACTGGAATATAAACAGTGTAGTAATACTAATGAAATATTCAAATGATGCATCGCCTCAATATAAAAAAAGATCATATTCGGTATCAAATGTCAAGAAATGCAATTGGCTTTCAGCGGTGCTTGGGGCCAATCAAAACCGCCGAAAATAATTCTCTCGAGCAAAAAAAAATAAATAAAAAACTCAGAGACACATTATTGCATCTTTTGAATATTAAGATTACTATTCCTCCAATGTTTATAATTCCAGTCATTTATTTTTTAAACCTACATGAACGGCGATTTAAACTCTTCAAGGCTTTAGGATGGTGTGTGACACACCGTGTGTCATTTTATCACGAACCACGGACTTTTTTGCTGGAAAAATCTTCAAAAACAATATGGGGTAATCTTAGCCCACTTAACCATTTATGACAATTGAAGGATGCTCATGGATCTTTTTTATTCAGAAACGAAAAAAACAATGAAAATCATTCGAAAAGATATTTATTTGTCTGATTTTATTGGCATTGACGATAAAAGCATTGAATTCCTGCGTGGAATGTAATATCAAACTTGAACAGCGTTTCAGTAAACTACATAGAAATACAGAAAGTGGTGTGCAATAAGTTAAGATACAGCAGCAATTATTTGTTTAAATAAATTCATGTTGCAATTAAGTAAGCGGCGCACCGACAATGATACATTATAGATAAGCCGCATGTTTTAACCGAGGGTTTAGCACACATCACTAATGATTAACGGGCCCATTCGGTAACCAAATAGGGTCATGGCATCCTATCTAGCCCAGCGTCGTGGGCTCATTCGGTAATCCAATAGGGTAATCGAATCGTATGTAGCCCCGCTTCGCGGGCCCATTCGGTAACCAAATAAGGTCATTACCAGGGTTGCAAAAAAACGGGTTTGAAGCGTTTATCGTTAGTCCAAAAACGCGTTTTCGTTTGATTTGGTTTGTCGACAAACGACGTGTGTCGACAAACACCGTTTGTCGATTTCTGCAACCCTGGTCATTACATCCTATGTAGCCCCGCTTCGCGGGCCCAGTCGGTAATCCAATAATATAAGCTTACAATTATGTTAACAAATTTTCGCCTCGACGCAGCAACCTTACAAATTGCTACTCACGAAAACTTACAAATGTATCTATTCAACGGAAATAAATATTCAAACTTACTTTTTGAGTTCAAAAATGCAATTTTAGAAAATAATAATCTTGTTTCTTACAAAGTAAACCAGTTTCTGACAAAAAAAACACGATTTTTCCGTTGGTGTGTTTCCGAAATTGTGTACGATATAAACGTGTCTTTCTTAAAAATTAGTTGAAACGAAGTCTTTGCATTTATTCGCCCGTTGCTGAATTGATTTCCTTAAAAAATTGAATAAAATTCGAGAATTCAACTTTTAGCTCTAAAAGGTTTTCGCTAATATTCGCATTGGCAATTTTGGCAACTACAGAAGTTCCCTTTACTTCAGGAAGCACGAAAATTCCATGGGTAGTTTATCAAACTATTCATTTAAGGGCCTATAAGATACAAATCTTTGGGGTTATTCCGTTTTCTGACGTATGAATCAGGCAAGGAGAAACAACGATTTGGGCTCACAGTGTTTGAAAATAAATAATCTGAAACGGAATATACCCTCATATATTATAACATGACCTCAACTACAAACCGCATAGTAATAATAATGTATAGGTACTATTGAAGATTTCCAGTCCCTAAAAATTGTGGTTTGAAGATTTCCCGTACCAGTCCTAAAAGAGCCCCAAACAGTATGTTGTTTCATAAATCTATCTGTATTTTTTGTCTTGAAAAACGAGGTGCTCTAGATCAACCAGCAATGATAATTCAAAAATTAATCATTTGCAAAGGGACTTTTATTGATAACCGGTATGTCGAGATTTTTCATGTCCGATTCGGTCTTGATTGGCTCATACCCAGCCAGCGAAATCGTCTTCGTGCAAATTCGCTGGACGCCGTTTATGATGGGAAAACTGTTCTCAAGTCGCCACTTCATCATCGTGTAGGTGGAATTTCGTTTTGTTGAGTATGGATCGACTCGTTTTCGTTTTGGTATCAATTTGGTCGCATTTTTTGGTACTTCTGGATTGGTCGTTAGACTACTGGATGCCGGTTGGTTGGGCGTTCGAGGTTGAGTAGGCGTGCTGGCCGATTCCCTTATCCAGTCGACAATCGTCTGGGGTAGGCTGCGGCCAATGAAGGAGTAGACCTTTTTCGCCATTTCGAGCGGCTCTTGTGATAAGTCCTCGTAACGGATATACATGAAGTTTTCCGAACTTATGTCCTGTTTTTCGAGGGCTTTTTGGTAATATCGACATGTCTGCGAAACCTATAAATATATAGTTTAGCTTAAATTAATTTTTGATATAGTCAATATCAAGATCTGAATATGGAACCCTGAACCCATAAAAAGAAGATCTTCGACACGACCGGTTGGTACCACACACTTTTAAGGGCCACCATTGGCTGCGCCGTGGTTGGTTACCACTTTTATCCAGAAAAGAGTCAATTTGAGGTACTTCTAAATTCAGCTCAAAATCCCCGGCCCCCTACCTACCCATATAAATTGCCCATATTTTTTTAAGTTTTCGATTGTCAAAAATAAATATCGCTAATCGGAAGATCGACTCTAGGTTGAATACAAACAGCAAATGACATACCGTTTTGAGAAGTAAACTTGGCTGTACAAGCTTCTTCCTGGAGCCGTAAATACCGCGTGGGTCACGAAACAGTAAAATGACCTTCAAATTCGGAATTTCTTTCAACATTGTCTGGAGATGATTGATATCGCATAATCGAATCACTTAAATTGTTGACTTTAATGGTGATTTTAAATAACAACAGCGAATGAAAACATGACATAAAACAGATTTTGAAGAGACGACGCATGTGCCAAAGATAATGAACTCACCTTTTTGAGCAATTATGGATTTCGACTCGCACACCTAAAAAGTCTCGTTTAACCAGTTGGATACCAGTGGGCTTTGATAACAAAACACAAACGGTAATTGGAAGTTAATCCAAGTTTTAAAAAATGTTAATTAATGATGTTCTAGCGAGATAGACAGGCCGCATAGGCAAGCTGTGTGTCATACGCCACTTAACCAGTTATCTTAACAACTGTTTTGCTGAAAAAGATAATTTCGTAGGGCCTTTGGTAAGATAAATGAAAATGGCGATACGTTTCGGTCTCAAAAGTGTTAAGATAACCCAATTTTGTTAAGATAACTAGTGTTAAAATACGGGGTTTAGTTTTAATCAATAATATTGATAAGGTAATCATGTTTTGTCAAATACTTTTTGCGTTTTTTTCTTGAATAAAAATCCGGCCTCCACGCCTACGCCCTATTCGCTAATTAAACCATTTTTAAAGCCAAGAAGAACGAGAGGTCTTATTATTTGAAAACGATCATAATTCGTCCAACATATCTCGTTTAAGAATGATATAATAATACGGGGCCTGTACGGCAGGACTATAATTTAAATTTTGAGTTAATGTCAATTTCAAGATATCTTACTTGATTGATGAATTTAGTGCTTAGGGGAGCGCATTTGCAGTTTTTGTCTTGCTTTCCAAGGAGTAAACTAATGTCTTGCTCCTCAGCCTTGGTATGACATGTTCCACTGTCACACGCCCATTGATGATCGCTACGAAAACATAAATTTGAACCGGCACATCGACCCCTTTCCGGGTGAGTAACTTGTATACCATCATTGGGTAATGATTGTTGATCTGGATATATCCGGCCAGCAGATCTAAATATTGATTTTTAATCATATCAAAAATGTACCGTCTGTTGGCGCCCAGACTGTCGCGGTGATACCGGAATAGCGTTACAAATTAAAGGAAATTAGTAAAGTTACTTACACAAACCGATTGCGGTCGACGAAGACTTTGGACGCTTTCCCCTTATTTCGCATTTTATACCGGTAGTGGTCATAGTATGATGGCGCTGTACAGTCGAAATACTTCTTCAGATGCTTAATTTTTATATCCGGATATTTGTCGCAGGCAACCGTTGAATGTTCACCCTGTACACCGGCCAGCGGCTCAAACAGATAGAAAACATCGGGATTTCGGTTGAACAATTCGCCAAGGAACGTGCTTCCTATAAAAATGTTTTAAATATATTTTACATATGCACATATGGTAACAAATGGTACCAATTATAATAGCAAGAATTATGATATAGCCGATACAGCTTTATAAAGTTCTCGCCATTTAAATTCAAACAACTTTTGTCTTGTGGCAAAACAATTGGGCTGAGTTGGCCGATAGGACAAACTAATTATTGCTTAGCCAATCAGCGTCAATGTTTTGAATTTAAATGTCGAGAACCTTTAAGTTGCTTAGTTTATAATATGTAAACGACACGATGTACAAAATGAGATTAATTTAAAGAAAGCGGACGTACCGCTCTTAAGAACCATCTTCAAAAATAAGTTTAGGTTAAAGCGCTCTTTAACTGTCTGAATAAATGAACTCAATTTACCACTTCTGGCCCGCCTACGATATTCCATAGTAAGCGTGGGCGAGCCCAAAAACTATAAATATTCAAGCTATACTTACAAATTCGTATTCTGACCTGAGCGATGTGCCGTAATGAGCAGTACATGAACTTTTTCATTTGTTTTTAATACCGATGGCGTGGCAGTGGTACTGGATATTTTTCGCTGAACCCCCGCTACAGAATGACTTGCCATTGTTTGCGACAAATTATCCATCTTCGGTCGACGGACATGACGAGGTTGATGATTTTTGACAGGGTTACTATAAATAATAGTGTCCCCTATGACGATATCTAATGTATGAATTTTAAGATTTCGATTATAAAATGCACGCTAAATGTTTGGTCGGAATCGTGGAGTTATTACAAAGCCATAAGAACAAAACGAAACTTTAAACATAAAAATTATAGCCTATAATTTATAGGACATATCATTTTCTGAAACTTACCTACGTACATATATATGGGGCACTTGAATCAAACTGTTTGATACTAGAGCACGTTGTTTAATTAAAAAAAAGAGGGGACACGTTTTGGCGCTAGAGAATATTTTAGATAACAAAGGGTCTGACATGTCCCTATCTGGTCCGTCAACGGTGACGATAGTGAATTTGGTTTTCAGGTAAACAGCTCGAAATGGTGTTTTTAATAAAGTTCTTCAAAAAAGTTAAAATGGTTTTCCGAATATCAGATAGTTTAAGACCTAGAAATCCAATGTAAAAAAGAATTACACAGTAGAACTGAACACTAAAATAATACTGTCTTTGCCATATTCAGAGTATTAATTTTAATGATTTTGGTTAGAAATGACCTGACAATTTTTTTGATCTAAATCACGCATTTATTGATACCGTTATCAGGCAAATCGATTAAGTGACGCCACAAGAGCGGTTAGCATGATTTACGCTAAAAACCAGTAAAATTCCGATTTAGCCGATATTTAGTCAATATTATTGGTAGAGTTGCGATGATGCGCGTTACATGCAATATGTCTAGGACAAACACACAATAAAAATACATGTATACGTATGTTATCAAATGTTATCCTCTTATTTTTCAACCATCATTTTGCTTCAGTTTAATAAATGATCAGCATCATGATTCATGAAAAACGACATTCGATTAAATTATTTTCAAGTGTAAAATGTAGTTTTAAATATCATGATGTAATATCATCATGGGCCGCGTGATGGTTATGAAAACTGGCTATAGAAAACTAGAACATTTTTTTTTGAAAATTTTTAACTAACAATCCACAAAAGAAATTTAGTAAACACTTGAAACAAACATTCGACAAAGAACACCACTTGCCCAGTTATCGTGCGAAATTAATTTTTAAATGTCAAGATAACTGCGCAGAACGTTGGTAAAAAATTGGTAAAAATGGAATATTCCATGTTATTTGTGACGTAGTGCGTAGGTAAAAGTCTAAATGACCAATAGAATTTGCCCAAATTTATATTTTCAAAATTAGTATAGTCTGATAAACAAAGAAAATCCTAATGTAAACAATTTAGGTCGTTTTAGTTTTTTGATCACTTTTGATTTTATAATAATGGTTTTCGCGTTTCTACACTGGCTGGGATATTAGGTCCACAAATATGACATAATCCTACGGCCCAATGTTTTAGCTGGGTTAGTATAAATAAGACTCCTACAAATTATCAATTATTGTATACAGCTCAATATAAATCGCGTATATATCTACACTTTATATCAAACATTTTAATAAATCAAATAAATAATGGGGATTTCCTTTGAAACATTACAATAATGCCACACACGTCGTTCTAACGCTCGCAAAAACACGTAATAATCGGCTTATAAGATCTAGTTTTGCCCAAAAGCATCCAAAACTGGACTTTCAGATGGGAAATTTTATGCATAGACTATATGATGCGGACTTGCTATATTATATACACCCCTAACCAGTTATTTTAACACCAGTTATCAAAAAACGCTAGTAACGAGTTATCTTAACACTTTTTGGACCGCGACATATCGTGATTTATAACTAACAAAATGCCTTACCCAATAATCTTAACATTTTTTGACAAATCAGTCGAGACGATACTACATCTTTAAAAATACATCACTATCAAGTTGGCACGGGAAATTAAAAAAAAATAATTTATCTCGTCTGTACAAATTTAATCATTTGGAAGTTTTGTTTCAGAAATAATTTAAAAAAATAAGTTGTGTTATTTTTGGAACCTATGTTGGCGCAAGGTCGGAGCCAAGCTAATGAATTCCAACCAATTAACTCACTTGATTCAATTGTTAGTTCTGTCGTCCAATTGTTAGCAGACCTAAACCCTTATCATATTGATTTTTTTCAAAGTTATTTTTAGCCCACTAAATTTTGCATTCATGACCTCCAACGAAAACTAAACAGGGGCCAAAGATAACTGGCTAGTGGTCTAGTTTAACCCATCCAAAAAATTCTAAAATTATGTTAGCGCGCTTTTCGTCCGAGTAGGAAGTTCCGCCGTGTCAAATTTTACATACAATTTACATACCTTTGATATCAAGTACATTGTTGCTAATTTGAAGGATGTAAGTGATAACGAATATTCCAAGTATTCCAAATAGAAAGAATATTTCCCTCGTATTCATAGGTGATCGTGCTTCTCTGTCATCGCGCTGTTTCTGAAAACCCATTGTTAAATTCCACCGTTCTCTACCGTCTGACGTCCGGAGTAAAAAAAAAGGAGAGCGAGACGAAAAAAAAGGAAAAAAAATAGCCACTAATATTTATGGTGTCATTGTTAGGCTGTCTTCAGCTTAGTGCTCTATTGTCATGGGCCAAAAATCGCAGAAAAAAAAACCGTCATTGTAAATTGTTCATTCTCTTTATAATTTCTTGGGCAAACATTTTGAGCTCAAATGAATGTTTAAGTCGCTTCTTAATAGGCTTCTCTTCGACAAAGTTACCCTCTCTCATAGTCGAGTGTGAGTTTTTTTTTTGAGACGAAAAAGTAAGTGGGACGATCATCAGCCACCGATACGTCTGCCATTACACATGGGTGAAACGTACTACCCCCAAAAAACAAAACACGCGGCCGGATGACACAATAGGTGCCACATTTTAACTCCCAAGGGTCAAGAGTGGATGCTAACACGTAGGAAGACATTCGTGTAAATCTGCATTTAATTGACCCTGTATTTTTAGCAAATTTTTCGAAGAAAAAAAATCACTCTTAACTTCCGGTAAAAACGGGAAATTAATCAAATGCTTTAAAATAATCTTATTTTTCCAAAAATGTTGGTGGAGTTTTAAGGGCGGTTTTTATATCACAAGTTAGTCACTAATACTGGTTTGTTTTTCGCAAATCTCTTTTTCAATTAAAATGAAGATTAATTTACAATTCAGCACGTCAAATTTATGTTAATAATTGAGACTCCCGCAATTTATAGCGCCTGTCGGAAATTTGTTTAGATATACTTATAATATTGAATGAACAAATTTTTATTCAATATTTTAAATATATATCTTAATAAAATTTCCGACAGGCACTACAGGGTGAGGTAATATAGATGCTAAGCCGTTTTTGGTTCGCGAGTACGCTGAGCGAATATAACTCACCAAAAACCGGATTAGCATCTATATTACCTCACCCTGTATAAATTGCGGGTCAAATTAATCGGAAAAAAATCTTTAGCGTACAAAAAATTACCAAACATAATCACGGAAAAACATAGATTTATTTGTCGAGAAAAACCGTCCCCGACCAAGCACTTAAAAATATCTTATTTTTACAATACTGTTTTATCTGTATAATTCGTACAATTCACTTCTTAGTATATTGTTATTTTTTACATATACCAGATGTTTATGGATTTAGTTATCCTGCTATTCATATGTCTGCTACATTGAAACGCGGTCCACATTTAGAAATAATACTCCAATTTATGTAAAACTCTTTAATCCGAAATATAGTAGTTTATTTGAAAGTTTGGCCCGCAATGCGCCCTTTAATAAAATTAAATAGGCCATATTGTTGTTTTAAAATCTTATTATAGGCCATAAGGTCATTATAAGGTCATTATAAGGTTATTATAAGGTTATTATAAGGTTATTATTAGGTCATTATAAGGTTATTATGGCATAAGGTCATAAAGAACTCTGGGAAACTCTTGATGATTTAAAGGCGCCATAGTTTTAAGGGATGTATCTAGCCTATCTGTCAAAATTTTGGCACCCTGAAACACGAGTTTTTTCTTGTTTTTTTCTGTTAGCAGTTTTAAGTTTAAAGGTTTTAAGTTAAAACTTTTAACTTACAACCTTATTTTTTATTAAACAGTTGATGCATTTCTCAAACGGGACTGTCTTATCCGGTATAACGTGTATATCGTCGAATAAAACTGCCTAAAGGTTCACATTCTCTCTGAAATAGTCATGTTGATGGTAAATATATATTTCCCCAGATAACTGTAAGTTACACTAATGGTTCTTTTGATCTGACGCGTAATATGCTGAATCATTCAATGACTTTTGTTAAAATTTTACTTGTCGCAGAAAGAAACGATACAAAAAATAACAGTTTATTATTAATAACCTTTTATTAAATAGGACACAAGTATTTTACACATTTCTAGGCTTAATAATTCAAAACCTATGATACAATATCAGTGATACTGCTTGTGGGTAGCCCATTTTCACTCTAAAGCTTCAGTCTAAAGAAAGCGGTACGTGATAAATGAAAACGGGCCACGAATTATAAATATAACGATGTTTAGGTACATGGCCGGAACAGTAAAGTAAGAAACTATTAGAATACGCCGCGGCCGTATTCAATACGGCTGAAATTCAGTATTAAACGAACGTTATTTTGCGTTATTATTGTAAAGGTATTCAAACCCACTTCAAACGCCGATTAACCCCGATGCGCCACAAACTGTCATCGACGATTTCGTTAGTCATTGGATTACAGTATAACAAATATGAAGGCAGTTCTGACAAAACTGTTCTGTAATTCCGACCGTTTATAGTTTGTCACAAAGGTATACCGTATAGCCTATACGATATAGGAAAGAAGAGTCTTGGAGAAAAAGAGTCTTTCTTTAGTTAGAAAATAAAATTAATTTTGACCTTCATAAATCTCGTTAGTATTGTCGGATTGACCAGATTAAAACCTGGATAATCCGCTTAGTATGTCAATAATTGTTTTATATAAACAAATTATAAAACATTTTAAAGCACACATAAAAATTATAGTAAATTATAGTAAATTTTATTTTATATGCGATAATTAAATTATTA
>SCLG01000004.1:1737509-1776958 GCA_004367875.1 Oikopleura albicans
AACTTTTACCTATTAACAAATTCGAGATAAATTTTTCTGGAAGACTCTTTTGTAGCTAAGGCTGTGTGCAAGCCAATAAAAATCAATATCGATAGTACCTGGAAACGTCTCAATTGCCATCTCTATTTTATAATATTATAGAAGTATGGCGTAGTTTAAATTACGTTCTTTTGTGAGAAAAAAAGGAGCATGTTAACTCTTCTTAGCCGAACAGACAATAAATAGGCCGTTCGACTTCTATCGTGAATAACAGCCAACCGGATCGAGAATTTGTTTAACGGAAAACAGTTTTGGTTTTTTCAAGAAAATCGCCGTTAATCAATAATTTTTCGACTTTATTTTATATTTTAGTTTAGTCGAAATCTCGACATGAAAAGCACGAACTTCGTTAAAAAAATCTATATTTTTTGACTTTCGTGCGCTGTTACAACTAAACGGACAAAATTTTTTCACAAAAAAGAATTTTTTCTAAGAAAAAAAACGAAACTACATATTTTGCACGGATTTCCCACCATTTTTTGTTTTTTTAAATTCTCTTTAGCCGAATAGACTATAAATGGTCAGGTGCTTCTTTAGGCGTGAATTGCATTTTCGACTCTTTAGCACATTGGTCGTCCTAGCCGCTGGGACTCCTAGCGGTTAATAAAACAAATTATGTTTATAAAAATTTGTTCAATAACATAGATAAGGAATCAGACGTTGCAATTAACAAATAAAATTTGTCAATCGTTTAATTAATTTTTGCATGAGAATTATTTCCGTGAACGGGCTCTTTATAGTCTGATAGGCTAAGGGCCTTAGGCCCTTAACTTATGCCTAAGGCCCTTAACTTATGCCGTAGCGTTGTAGTTAAGTAGAGTTAACATGTGGTTAAGTGGTTAAATTGTGGCGCTCTCTGATTTTTTTTTCAAATTAAAATCAAAAGAAAACAAAATTTGGAACCAACTATAAAAACACATTATTAATTTATCTAGTCGTCGTTTTGAGATAATCGCAAAAAATGAGCGCTGTATACGTTCACGGGTTATGTAAAATAGAAAAAAAATCATCCCAATAATTCTTTCCGGAACTAAAACAACGTGACTAATAAGAGTACCGACCGTATTTAATCATCTACCCACAAAATTTCACATACAAAAAATACGGAATAAACTTGGAATGAAATAATTATATATGTTTAACAGTTCTTTAACGAAAAATGCCACGTGAAACAAAAAAGGTGCCAATCTCTACATGCTAGAGCATAGTCTATGCTGCATAGATATAGTCCTCTATAGACCATCTTATTGCAAATACATTAATCAATCAGGAAAATCAAGTTCACACTGGCCGACCTTCAAACCGGGCGGAATAATATTTTGAAAAGGCGAAAAACGCATCATTCTCAAATTAAGAATTTTCAAACTCACCAAATCGATCTGCAACTGGTTTCCCTTCAAGTTCTCGATTTAAAAAAAAACGAAAATCTCTTTTTTTTTTCTCTGCTTGTGTCAAGTTGAATATTGACCAATTATTGAAATAAACCCTTCACGAAAATCGCGCGATGAGGCCTACCTACTTCGTTTATTGATTCTCGTCAACAAGTAGGCTGGAACCTCAGTTTGAAAATTATTATTTGTGAAAGGCTCTCTAATTGATTTTTTTTGTTTTTTTCGCCTCTTTTTTTTGCACTTCGAGATATTTTTTATTTTAGTTTTAGTTTTTTTATCGGCTCTTGCAAATTGAGTTATCTGTGTGGCGGGCCGCCTCTCTCGCTCATTCACTCTCCGACCCAAAATGCCGATTTATGGTATTTACATGGGTTTCTTTATTCTGGAAGTTTAGACTGGGATTACACGCCTTTTTTTTGCGCTTCGGTTTTTTTTTCTTGTATTTACTACAATAAAAATGAGGTTGTATTCAATGTAAATTAACACAGCAGATTCTTAGGTTTAATATTTGTATCGACTGTGGCGCATTAAAAAAAATGTTGGATTGAAACTGACCACGCGTTCAAAAAGAGCTAATCAAAATATTAACCGACATTTCACGGTGTGTATGACTAGTTTTCTGTTGCTTTTCAGGTCATTACTAGCATAACACAAATCGATTAAAAAATTAAAAGTACATNCTCAGTTTGAAAATTATTATTTGTGAAAGGCTCTCTAATTGATTTTTTTATTTTTTCGCCTCTTTTTTTGCACTTCGAGATATTTTTTATTTTAGTTTTAGTTTTTTTTATCGGCTCTTGCAAATTGAGTTATCTGTGTGGCGGGCAGCCTCTCTCGCTCATTCACTCTCCGACCCAAAATGCCGATTTATGGTATTTACATGGGTTTCTTTATTCTGGAAGTTTAGACTGGGATTACACGCCTTTTTTTTTTGCGCTTCGGTTTTTTTTTCTTGTATTTACTACAATAAAAATGAGGTTGTATTCAATGTAAATTAACACAGCAGATTCTTAGGTTTAATATTTGTATCGACTGTGGCGCATTAAAAAATGTTGGATTGAAACTGACCACGCGTTCAAAAAGAGCTAATCAAAATATTAACCGACATTTCACGGTGTGTATGACTAGTTTTCTGTTGCTTTTCAGGTCATTACTAGCATAAAACAAATCGATTTAAAAATTAAAAGTACATACAAATAAATTAACCGGAAACGTTCTTCATCGTAATAAGGACTGTACCGGACCGGAAATTCCATTACATTATGTAGTACCGGTATACAATGTGTCAAATTAATTTATGGACATGACCTGTAAGCTGATCAACTTCGAAAATTAGTGCAGTCAGGGGTCTCTCGATGTGCACTTTTCACGAAAATTTGTGAATACCTCTCCATGTGCACCTTTTTTGGTTGTATTTCACAAAATTGTAAAATTTGAGATTTTCTTACAACTAATATGAAAGAAACAACAACATTTACAAAAAATAATGTAAGGTTGACACAATCTGACTACGCGTTCAATCGAAAATGTTCACAAAAATTTCACGTTCTTGATGAGTCGTTTTTTTTGTGTTTGCTATGCAAGTCATTATCTTGCTATTGACGGGTATTTTCTGAGGTTTTTTATAAAAAGGTTTTAATTTAACTTCAAAAGGGCTCAATTAAGGCTAAGGTGACAAACCTTAATATACACACATAGTATGTATCTGTATATTATATGTACGGTGTTTATTTAGGTCTAAATTACTCGCAGACGACAGACATGGCCCATGTCACATGTGAAATAATTTATAACTTATGTTATGCCTTATAAGCACCGCATTAAAAGTTTTAATTTTTATCTCGACCTTCTCCCCACTTTCTCAGTTCGCCACTATAAGGTTCTCGCCATTTTATTTCAAAAATCTTTTGTGCACTGCAAGTTTACCCCTTTTGGGGCCAAACCAAAAGCGAAAACGGGTCAAAGTACATATTTGTCGAATGGAATAGTTCCATGACGGAACAGCCTGACGAAGCGGGGCTGATAACAAACGTGTAACCAGTCCCATGAAAAAGCAGTCCCGCGAAGTTTTGACAAAAACCCTAGATGTCCGATAACCGCTCTGGAATTTGCTTGAAAGTTTGGGCGTGCTAAAAATAGCGACCATAGTGTTCATAGAAAATTACAGAGGTATTTTTTGTGTTTAATTTTATTTGTCCTGATACAAGGCCCGGGCCGGCCCTCTATTTAGGGTATTCTCCTAAATTAGCCCCACGTTTTAATAATTATCATGAACTCATTAGGATTGGATTCATATTTTCAAAGACAGAATCTTTAAAGGACAAAATGGTTGAGCACACATGTACTGTATGTTACCTTTGAAATTATCGATAATCGATTGTTTGACCGTTGTTGATAGTAAGTCTTACACCTTCACCTAATTGTACATACCTTGAGGGCAAATCTCTCAATTTATTTTTTATCGTTAGTTGTCTTGAACTCAAACATCACAATGCATCTAAATGACGCATGAACCTATTGAAATTTTAATTGACTTTTGTCTCCTTGTGCCAACTTATTCGCCGCTCTCATCTTTCAAGACTTTATGAATGATTCATTTTAGGTGATCCTATTTTTTCAGATACGCGAGAAGTGCAGCAAAAAAATAAATAAAAAAAAAGAAACCGCGCTGAAGGTTTAATCAATGTGTGGTTCAAAATCCGCCTTATAGATCATTTCAATATTAAAAAGTCATCTGCCGCGCGAACAAGATCTACAAATAATATTATGTGTTATTTCACTTTGCAAAAACAAAATACCTTCTAATATCTTTATAGCCCGTTTGAAAAGGAACTGAAGATTGTTCTTAAACTTTCGCAAAATGTTCAAGCGACATTTTATAAGAAGTTTTCAGTAATTTAGACATCACAAATTCAGGGCGATAAGGAACGACGTGATATTAATTCAAAATTTCACAACTCCCAAGGGATTTTCCCATTGACTCCCAGGGGGGAGGAGTGAAATGGGCAGCAATATCCGTTTTGGTCCACGGGGCCTCCTTATACCTTAATCGACGAAAAAACAAGTATTGTGTATATATTCACACGCTTCCCCTTGGGAATTTAACTAAATTCGGGAACCTGGGAAGTAAGATTACATAAAATCTCAGATTGATTATTTTTATGTGGCTTCACGTGTGGTAATTACAAAGTAGTAACCTTATAACTTAAACACTAGATTCTAGTCACTAGAACTTATAGTCTATAAGGTCTTTTTCATAATATGAAGTCGGTATAGAGTAAATTTGATCAAAATTATGAAATATTATTTCATATATTTTACCTAATCAGTGCTTGTATCGATTTATTATTCATGCTTTGTATGAAACTTACTTACTGAGTTTATAATATAGATACGCAGATTTATATTTTCGTGTATAGAATTTATATAGAAATACAACCTGCTTGCAGCTACTGCTGTTTTCTCAAACTTCTCAGGAAATACATTCAGGCCTGATCAGGGCGGTACTTTTATGTTGACTGAGATTTAGAAGTACTTATTCAATGAATGAAAAAAGACAGAAAAACGGAAATATTTCTCTCAAATCAGTAAATCTCAGTTGATGATAAATTGCGTTTTTTCGAAGCGTTGTTTTTAAAAGCATAAAATACGGTTGGTTCGATGATTTTGAACACAGTCTGCTCTAAATAATTTATCTTTTATATTTTAGACTGAATTATTACGGTACAAAAAAGTTTTCTAACAATTAAACAACTACAAACCTATTCAAATATTGATTTGGTCCGCCCAGTTTGGCTGCATTTTAAAATTAATGTTAAACATCCTTTATTCTATCTTTTATTGAAAAAGTTCATGTACAACTTCATGTAATCTGTGTGTTTGAAATTGCCCTTGGCATCGAAACTTTTTAGATGTTATTATTATATGAAAAAGTACTATAGTAGTCGATTTTTGGATAAAGTAAGTTTTTTATTTCAATGAAGTGAATAAAACCTGCATTTGACGCAACTTTTGGTGCGCAGTTAACCGGCCAGCTGTGCCAAAAGTTTTCCAGCGATAACGCCTACACGCTGCTTCGTTAGCCAACCAGTTGTTATTAATTGGCCATTTTTTGCCATATGGAGGTTTGTTAATTAAGGACCGGTCAGTCATGTTGTTTACAAACTGCACGTTCGGCGAAAACGCTATAAAATCCGTTTCACAATAACGATCACATTATTTTTAACTTTAACATAGCATGGTTTTTAATTTCATTAATACCCGCGCCAACAACCCACGTCAACTTGAATTTGACACAAAACTTCTCCGGAGCATCAATCAAGCCATATAAACTTTTATATTTAAGGTAAAATATTATTTATTTTGTGGAATTAAATTGTCGCTCGTTGCCAAAAAGTTGTTCTGTACTGACTGGACGGTATAAAAAGCGACCAATTGTTGATAAGTGAAATGTCGCAAAGTGCGTATTCAAGAATTTTTGTCAACAATTGGTCGCTTTTTATACCGTCCAGCCTGTATATGTTCCGACTAAAAAGGCGCACAATTGTCAAAAGGCCATTTTCTGGTCTAGAAGAAAAATATCTCGAAAAAACTAAAAATGTTAAAATCATTTCGTGACCTTGAAACTTAGTGGTTGCACTGAAGTGTCCTTAGAACCTCTAAAATGCTCTTTCGCACCAAAACAGGTCTCCTATTTTTATTTTTCATTTCGCTAACGTGATCTACGCATCGCACTCCATTTAATGGAGTCCATTATATGTAATTTTCATATTTAATGGATATAATTTAATGGATATAATCTGGACCCGAGTATAAATGGCTACCCGACCAGGGTCGGGTACGGGACCCGTACTACGGGTATACTCGGGTAGAGATCGGGTCGGCCCGGTCGGGTACCCGAGTGCCGACCTCTGCGTCGTACGTGGTACGAGTGAAGGCTTGCAGGTCAAAAAACGTTCAAATTTGTAGACCGTGACATGGTCACCGTGTTATGTCATGACATTAATGGTTTTTAACAATAAAACGTTGTTGGAGACAGGGGTCGGCATTAGTCACAAAAAAATGAGCTGAGCTGGGCTGTCCTCTCCGGCTCGAAAAAAATTCGGCTGTGCTCTTAAGCTCAAACATAAAAATGAGCTGCGCTCGGCTGTGCTGGAAAAAAATTGAGCTTCGCTCGGCTGTGCTCTCTAGCTCAAACATAAAAATGAGCTGCGCTCGGCTGTGCTCCCCAGCTCAAGCACAGAAATGAGCTAAGCTGGACTGTGCTCTCCAGCTCAAGCTAAAAATGAGCTGCGCTGGGCTGTGCTTTCCACCTCAAGCATGAAAATGAGCTGCGCAGTCGAGATTCAAAGTTTTGATGAGCTGTGCTTGCTTGGCTGCCCAGTTCACGAACAGCCGAGGGCAGTTCACTCGAACTGGGAAGGCCAGCTGGCTGTTGCCGAGCCCTCGTTGAAAAAAAAGCTTATCGAAAGAATAACATTTAAATATAATATTTTCAAAACGTTTTTCAAAGAAATGTTTTTTGGATAAATTTGTGTAAATTTTAAATGTAAATTAGATTATCTCAGATTTACTAATTTCCTAATTTCCTTATTAAGGGTAGTACGGTCAATTTGTTTACAAAAAAATGAAAAAAATAAATGCTTCCTGGAGACAGGGCATAAATAATATCAGTTTGGGATTACCCTGAGAACCTATATCCATACTTTGTGATTCATTTCCCGTTTTTTGCGGGACCATAACTATTGGCAGTGAACTTCAGTGAGACCGTGAACTTGGTACTTCCGGTTTTTTTAAACGAGTAATGTGAATTNAATTTGAAATGGTCAAAATTTCTAGAATTTTTTGGCGGAAATAAAGTTTTTGCACTTGAACTAATTCATGATACATCTAAGGTTTACTTGAAGTGAATTATACGCATACAACACGGTCAAATAAGAAAATGATGTTCATTTGTAAACAAATTGACCGTACTAGTAGTAGTACGGTACTACCCTTAATTTACTAATTTCCCAAAAAAGTTTTTCCCTGAAAGGCCGCAGTATCAAAAATTCACCGTTAAACCATTGGCTCAACATTGAAATAGATAAATAATTAATAATAATTATTAATTATGTTTCAGTCGAAAAATAAATTTTGCATCGGTTTCATCATGGATTCAGGATGACTCATTATTGTGTTTCAATACCATTTATTTTGTAAATTGAGACTCGTAGTGATTTGAAAAACGATATTTAAATAACATCAAATAATGAGAAAAAAACAGTGAGAAGTTCTCACCGAGAACCCGCATAATAATATTTTGTGACTTTATTGGTTTTCATGATCCATGTTCAGAGAAATATAACTAAAATTATAGTACGAGAGAAATGTTACACTCCAGATGTAGTACAGTAACTTACTACATATTTTTTCTTAAAATTTTCCTTGGAAATGTAATTTATTTATTAGGGCAAATACACCCCCTAACCAGTTATCTTCGCACCAGTTATCTTATCACGTTTTGGACCAAAATTTATCCCGATTTCGAGTTATCTTACTAAACGCCCTACCCAATTATCTTTGCTTTTGAGCAAAAGAGTTCTTACGATAACTGGATAAGTGGTGTACTTTGTATTACAGCCACCGCCAAAAACAAATTTTTTAGCCCAAGCCAGTGGCAATATGATATTGCCCTAATAAAACTGTTTTCACCTAGACCTTATTCGTAACTACTTTTAACTAAAGAGGTATTGCCAATACCGTATTGGCAATACCGTATTGCGAATAAGGTCTACGTAAAAAATTTTTAATAGAACGAAACTGTGCCTATTTTTTGGTCATACATTTGACATATTTTATTTTTTTATATATTTAGATGAAATAAGAATGAAGTCGATATCTAAGCTTCTTGTCAGGGAGCTCAAAGATCAACTGAACAAGCGAAATATCGAGTTTTCTGATTCAGACAAAAAGCCAGAATTATTACAGGTATTTCTCCACGATAAAACAATGAAAACTTGTTGTATATTGTTCCATCTTAACCGCCGTTTACATCTCGTTGTAGATTTCGTTTTTCAACTTATTAATTTCTTGGAGAATAATTTCAATAGTCGTCGGGTTTGGGTTTTGTAAAATAGCGCACTTTATGGTGTAGATGCCATAAAGAAGTTATTATTAGATCTTTCGGATAAGGTTTTATTGAAAAACTATTGAAAAACCATTCAGAAGTTGTATAAGATTTGTACTACTTTACTAGAACATATTTCACTTATTTTGAAATCTGTGTTATTCACATGAGACCTTTTCGCCATTACGTTTTGTTCTAATTTACTGTTTTCGAAAATGGACAAATTCTGTTTCAAATAAAACGTGGATCCATATTACACTCCTTACTCCTAATATGGACTGTTCTGATCCTCGGAAATAGTGTCCCAAGTGGGTAGTAGCGTCCTAGATTGTCTATTTTTTTAAGAAAAAGATTACCCCAGGGGAATAAATTACCCATCGGAATAAATTGTCCATATGGATATATACGGTATAATATATACGGACCCCATAATATACCCCATGGCGGTCCTAAGATTGACGCGCTTCAGGGAATCTTCGTACCGTTTTAAAGTTTTTTGGCATGACCGGGTCAGTCTCAGGGCCGCCACATGATATATATTGGGAGTAAGGACTGTAATAAATTTTCGTCATTTATAAAATCATATGTTATGAATTTAGACGGTAAATGATATCGTGTTAGAAAAGGGCGACGGGAATGAGTGATCCGCGTATTATTCATGAAACAAGTACCTTTACCAAGGCAACCCTTAAGCGGGTAAAACGCGCACAGAAAAAGGCTCATAGAGAGAATGCCGATCCCGAACTGCGTCTTTTTTGGGAGAATGATCTTGATCAGTGTTTTGATAATTACCCGTTTGGGAATGACGACATGTTGTTGCCGGACGTAAGTAAACGAAATAACGCATATTTATGCTTTAGGCATGTTACCGGTTTATACCGGTTCATAATACTTAAGTTCATCTGAACTAATTCTAGCTAATTCTAGCTGAACAATTCTTACCTCTAAGGTGACATTGTGCGCCATTAAAATTTGAAAATCAACCGTGTAGGCTTTAGTCTATGGCCTATATACTTTAGGTCGTTTCTTAACTCTTAGGGGGAAGGAGTTTTTGGGAACCCGTAGAGGGAAAATGCGTGTAAATAAACACACACTCAAAAAATTCACATTAATTCCCATTAATTCAAAAAAAAAACTGGTAAAGTCAAGTTGTAGAGCTCGTCAAACTACGTCGTCTGACTATTCAGAAATTGATGTGGGCCACCAGGGCCCCCTAGAGAGCTGTTTGAAATCTCCAACCTACGCAAAAAATAACACCGTCAATCGAATTTTCTCGAAAAGTTGAGGGGGGTCACCAATACCCGTTTTACCCTACGGGGCCTCCATATGCCTTAAAGCGACGAAAAAACAAGTTGCGAGTCTATTTACACGCACTTCCCCCTGGGAGTTAATCAACATCTAAAAATAAACAGCGGAAAAGTTTTTTAGGAAACACACACCAGTTAAACATATTCGTTTGATGAGCAGTACTAATTAAGTTCCTTTAGAAATTGTCTGACCATTTGGAAGATCTGGGTGGCGACTTAGACCAAATCGACTTCAATGATCCCACAACCCTAGAATTCGACACTAGTATCAATCATGACAAGGAAAAGGACGACATCGAGGAGGAAAACGAACAAAATGGCGACGAAGATGAAGAAGAAAATGAGGAAGCTGAGACAGAAGAAAAATCCACCGAAGAAGAGAGTGGAAACATGACTATTGACGAAGGTAGTTTTTTTCAAGGAACTATTTTTTTCAATTGAGCCCTTCGAAGGTATCGCATCTATGTCGAAGCTGCTTTTAGCATCAGATTTAGAAAAAGATAAAGGTGACGTTTTATTTTTCGTACTGGACGTACCGGGAAACCGGCCAAAGTACCAGAAATACATACAGGGGCTTGGTTATAACTTATAAGGTTTGAAAAAAGGCCCGCTATAACGTCTTATGGACATTTTTGAGACCAAGGTCAAGTCAAAAGCATGTTTTTTTTGGAAAGAAATCTTTAAAATCATGTCTTATTATCTATCGTGACTGGTATGGCTTACAGTCAATGTACAATGTTATGATTCCCAAAAATAAAATAAAGACCCGTATGTGTGAAAAACAGCTTCTTGTTAGAGATTATAAATTCGAAGATCTGGATTTAAAACGTGCCCCTTAAAAAAATAATGAAGCCACCATCGAAAAAACGGCGCCGTCGGGTGACGAAGAAGAACTGTTGAATGACGAGGACGACGCCGACCCAATAGCTGATCTCGCAAACTCACCAGAAAAGCCTAACGATGAAGAAAATGGGGATGAAAATATACTGATATTTGAAGATGATCAAGCATAGGGTGCTGAATTATCCGGCTCCTATAAACCGGGTGTGTTCTAAGTTAAGCAGACCACCCCACCCCGCTGCCACATTTTCTGCAGGAATCATGTCTTTACAATTTTTTTGAGACAACTATAGTTGATATCCCAATTTCTCAAGTTCCAAATTTTCTTCAAATGATTATAACCCAATCATAAGTTTATAATTTATAATGTCAATTATCCAAAATGGCCAAAATTACCCGTTTTTTGTAACTTATCTATAGCGACCCTAATCAAGTTGAAAAAAATGACGAAGCCGAGGAGATATCTTATACGGCTACTGTAGCCGAAGAAGAATCGATGGAGGTTGTCGCCGAGCCGGAAAAGTTGACCGAAAATGCGGAAAAATTAACCGAAAATTCGGAAAAATTGACTGAAAATGTTGCTTCGGCAGAACAAGAAGAAGAAAAAGAAGAGGCCGAGCTTCTTGCTGAGCCGGAAGAAAAATCTGCCGAAGTTGAGAAAAACGAACCAGAAAAATCTGAAGAAACTGAAAATAATTCCCCGGATGATGTTTTGGTAACCGGTGTTGAGGACTCAGACGTCATCGAGGAATCCCCCGAAAAACCCTCGACAATAATTAAAACGTCGACGGCAGCACGAAAACCACTTCCAGCAACCATTAAGTGGGGTAGATGCATCCATAGTTGAGTTTTTGGTTAGTTTTGTCTTGCTATTTCGTAAATTTACACTACGATTAAAGTTTTAAAATTTTAAACTATCATGATGTCTTTTTACATTTTTTTCTATAAAACGATTCATTTTTTTCCAACAGTCCAATTTTTCAAGTCGTTCCCCCTTTTCAAATGGTATAAGGTCAAGTCAGTTTCTTGAGTCTGACCTTATAACCATATCCCCTGCAGAACACCAGATGCTTGGTAAGTAAATGCGGTGCGGGGCCCGCGGGGTTAATTATCACGATTAAAACATGTTTATTAGGCTTTACGTCCGCTACAAATGTAGTCTTTTTCGGACACTGATCCAAACATTTGATAAATAGTATATATATTGTTTTTTTTTATTTAGACTGCGTAAAAAAAAATCGCAGCAATATATTGAGAGGTTTTTATGTGTGGTATCAAATATCGGTTGTAATTCGAATCTTTGAATCACAATTGGACTTGATGATTGGTCACCGAGATTTGGGTCACATAAGTTTTTGTTTTCGGAAATCAGAGAAGTGTCACGTTCGATAAAAAGGGGCAAAAATAAAAATCTTTGAAGTTTGGAACAAAAAGCCTTTCAATCTATTAATAGAGTAATATCGCCCTAAGTCAAGGTTTGTTTACCCCAGATGGAGCCGCCCGCGACTACACCGAAAAAGTCATTAGTGCCCTCTAGAGCACGAGCAGGTTTAATGCCGGCTAGACAACTGGCAACAAGAGCGGCAAGACTAGAGCCGGCAAGACAACTCGTAACTAAAGCGGCAAAGAAACCGGTCGAAACCAAACCAGCGGCGCCAGTGGTAAGTCCTACAATGGAGGATGATTTTCTAGTGATTGCTCAAATTGACACCGACCCTCCGGTGGAGTATGTTACAGATTGGGTTGTCCAAATTGCATTCATTTTTTTTTTCAAGAATCACTAGCAAATATTCCTGAAACGGCACTCTTTACACTTTAATAAAGGAACGATACATTTTTTGATATTTAAAACTCCGGCCTGGGCGTACCGGCCTCAATAGCTGATCAGATTAATACACAGGGTGCGCACTGCGCAGTTAACGCTCCGATCATTAGAAGTCCATTATGTTCTTAACTGTCCAATTTTAAAGCGAAAATTAACGCCTAGAACATAGTCCATTAATCAATCATTCGCTATTATTAATAAAGGTAACGGGCCGAGAGTTTATTCCGACTCAAATGTTGTTGTTTCTAAATTCATTTATTATTTCATTTATTATTTGAAAATGTGTTAACTGCGCAGTGCGCATCCGGTGTAATACACAACGTGTATGTCATTTATAAATTAAAATTGTTCCGAAAAAGGTGTTAAATTGCAGTTCTGCAAGGGTCTGAATTGGTGTTTTTTTCTTTTCGGGCGAAAGAATAATCCGTCGAAATTTTTCAGGATTGGTAAATTTCGGCGGATTACCCCTTCGCCGGAGAAGACAAAAAACGATTCACAGACGATGCCTATTAATCAGTAATTGTCATTCGAGAGTATTTTTCTCAGTAATCTCGAATATGAAATCGAAAAGTGTCAAATTTGACACTTTATGAGAAACCAATCACGTTTTTCGGGCAATTTGGACACTCATAAATAGATGACCATATGACTGATGATCCAGACGCGCTCGAAATTCACTGTGAAGAAGATGAGCCTCTGACTGAGGAACAGTCTTCTTTAGTCTGGATTTCCAATCTGAGCCGAGCAGTAACTTCAAAACACCTCAAGATGGCGCTCACGAGTGCCGAAAACGTCGACATTGTCGAAATTGATCTAAAATCATACGTCAAGTACTATGCATTAGCCAAAATGAACAGTGCCGACAAAGCGAAGGAAATCGTGGCCAAATTTCACAATAAATCACTAATGGGCAACATAGTTCAGGTTTTTTTAAGTAACATGCAACTTTTCGAGTATAAAATATCTCCGGTATAACTTATACCGTATAAGACTACACCGGAATATATTTATATTGCTTTAGTATATACCCGGCTTTCAAATTGTGCACCCTCAAATTGCGCACTTTTTTAAGAAAATTTGGGAGACTGGCAAAGAGTCTTTTGGGTTTCCCAGACAAAATTTATTGATTCAATTTGTTATTTTTTTGTTCGAAACGATTAAATTTTCGAAACGGATCCATTTAGTCCATATCTATGACTCGAAAACGCCCTAGAAAACGAGTAGTAAAATTGATAATGACAATTTTGCACGACTCTCAAATTGTGCACGACTTCCAAATTATAAGTATAAGAAGATAATTCTATCTTTATTTCCAGATATTTCGGCTATTCAGCCATTCTCAGTGGTGTTTTTTTACGACTAAATACAGTGTACAAAACTTTACGATACAATAATAAGATGGAATTCTAGTATGTTTTTTAAGTATTTTCAAGACATTTTTTGTTAAAACGAGCACCTATTTGTCTCACAATTATCTTCTTATGCTTATGATTTAAATGTCTCGACCAAATACATCATCAATTCGACTTCCAAATTGTGCATGTTTTTCGGAAACGTAAATTGCACAGTTTGAAGGTCGGGACTGTATATGTTTCTCACGGAATATTGAACGTATTAATACCCGTTCTTCCTTTAATTTATATCCTCCGTATGAAGTTTTGTCATCAGTAGATCAAACCGTGTACGCTAGTATTAACTTATTTGATTTCGACACTTGAAAATGGAAAAAAAAGCTGCGGCCCTACTTATAGCCAACCGCCCTGAATTATGTTTCAACTAAAACGGTTCAAATTCAGGTAGAGCAAGTTCTCGCTCAGCCCGACCTCGATGCGCTCAAGAAAGAAATTAAAAATCGACGTGACGAAGAATTCAAGAGACAAATTCGAGATAAAACAACGATAATGACCGACTTAAAACGTAAAATTACTCACGAAAAATCAAGCAATAGTCGAAACTTTGAGAATGTTAGACAGAGTGAGATCGCCCTTAGTTGGGGTACGATATTTTTTGCTTATATGCGCGATTAGCGGAGCCCATCGGACAAAAATCACAAAAGTTTAGTGCTGGGGCTATGCGAGCTCCAATATTTCAATATGTTTTACAAAAAAATCGTGACAGTATTTTCAATTATCGAATGAGCAGTTATTATAGTAATTATACATTTTTAAGAGGGATTAATGATGTTTTACAATTGGTTTATTAATAACATATTTTTTCATATAAGGGAAATTAGTCCCCATTATATACATATACGTATAGTTCGTACCCTTACTTTAGCAAACTACGTCAGTCGGAGCGGACCAACGAGCGCGATCGAGATAAAATGCGCAAAGAAACGCGCACAAACCTTGAAGAAAGGGCGCGCAAAAGTAAAGAGTTTGAGAATATTACATCTCAAGTACGACGTCTTCGCGCCGACCTCAAGGCCAGTCGGGAAGAGCACGAACGAGAAAAAGCTGAAAATCGAAAATTAGAGCAAGAAGTTGCCGCGTTGAAGAGAGAAAAGGCGAACCCACCGTCCAACGGTGCTGCCGCAACTTACATGCCATCCCGTCCAAATACCCAGGAGGTCCCTATGCAACCTCGTCTAGATACTATTAGGGTTGGTTTGAGAGTTACTGGTATGTTCAATATACCTGAAATAGCTACTATCTCAATTGAGCTCAAACATTTAAAAAATCGTAAACGCCCTATAAATGTGAAAAATCAAAATTTGAGAAAAAAGTATTTTGCCCAAATATCGTGTACTTTGACCGATGTGTGGTAATTTTTGCCAAATTCCAGTTTTGGGAGCCATATCGTAACACTTTCACATACCAATTTTTTTTTTCAGTTAGGGACATTTTGGGCCCTTTTCTCGTTCATTGTGTCAAAAACTTTTACGATATGGGTAAAATTGTTGCGATATGGCGTCCACAACTGTATTAAGGAATTTAATCAAATCATTTTGTAAAACTTTTGTAAAACCATTAAATGAGTAGAACCAAACCAATGGATGGCAAATCTCAATGGGTCCAAACGGCATCCAATGATCCCATTTCTTACACAAGTACGCCTCGGTTTGATCGTAGCCTTGACAGCTTGCCCTCTTCCACCGATGACATTGGTCGTGGCTGGGGTACTCCGAATCCAGGTAGCTTTTTAACGGATTTTTTGCGAATTTAATAATAAAAAACTGACATAATGATTATGTTGATAAATATAAACAGTTTAGGATTTATTAGCATAATATTTATGTCAGACTACTAGTACCCCATACTACAGTAACGCGTACTTTGAAAAGCGTGATTTTATCGACCTTATAACAACACCCCTGTATTTATTTTTCACCGTTTTTTAATAAGCTTCAACGCCCAAATACAGCGACGGTGGTTGGGCTAAGCCAGCTCTCGAGGAAGGATGGCGACCTGAGGGCTGGAAAGACACAGTTTCCAGCACCTCATTGGTTCCCAGCAGGACCCCCAACAGCGCATCCAGTGGAGATCATATGACCAATGAACTCAAGGAGCTGGAAGAGATCCGACGGGAGCGCGCCGAGATCGAAAGAACGCGCTTACGGTTACAGTTTGAGCGTGAAGAACGCGAAAAACAAGACAGGGAGGAGGTCGATCGCTTTGAACAAATTAAAATTTTGACTGAGAAGGAAGAATTTATCAGACGTGAGGAAGAGCGAATTGAACGTGAAAAGGTAATAAATCAACTTGATAAACGGGTGGCGGTATCCTGGCTAACAAAACTGGCGCATCTTTACACATTGCTTACGTTTTTACATTTTATTCGCCAAAATTTTTGCTACCTGGTATTTACAATTATTGTTTCACATTTATGTTTCTGTTTTTCCGTGCCACTGACCAATTCTTCGTCAAGACTCTAAAAGAAATATTATATTCATATACATTATTATAATAATGTAAAAAAATTGGTCGAATATTAAAGTCCGGTATAGGTTATTTTTAATGTACGTTGTATCTGTCTGTGCCACGGAAAATATGTACACAATAAAACACACATGTGTTTTCGGAATACTTTTAGACGAACGATAAAGGTAGGAAGAGTCATTTAAAAATATTTTATTTTAGGTGAACATCAAAAATGTTGTGGACATACTAATAATGTTGCAAAAACCAAAGTTTTTAATTAAGTAAATTAAACAGGTGTGAATCCCACAACAACTAATATGTTTTTTGGTCTAAACTTGACGGTTTTAACGTATGTAAGCTATACAGCATATGCCCAACGCGAAAATTGCAATAGATATATTTCGAGCTCCGAAGTATGGTGCTGAAAAAAATTAAAATTATTTGGAATTTGTGTACAGTTTTTACAGTACTACAGTTTTTATATCAGATGTTTTTAGCAAGAACTGGATAGTTTTCATACAGAACGAACCCGCTTAGCCCGGGAGCAACAAGAAAAAGAACAACGTGAACGCGAGGAAAAGGAAACTGTTATGAAACGAATTGAGGTTGAGAGAAAACAGTTAGAGTATGAAAAACTTCGATTTGGAAACCAAAGACAACGTGCTGAGCTAGCTGAGCAATCAGCCAAGTAAGTAGTTTTTCAACGCAAAAATATCCCTGTAGTTTTCAAAATAGGAAAAGAACGGCATTTAGCAGGACCCGCAGCGCGTAGGTGGAACTAATTTAAAGTTTTTTTTTTCTGGAATTCGACTATAAAACAACTCTCACTAATTGGAACTTTCAATATCGCAGGATTATATATTCCCTCATGATAAGGGCAGGGTTTATTTTATTGCAGATGGACTGGTTATAAGGCTTATATTCGTCCCTTATAAAGTCAGATTCTTGCATCACTATTTTAGACTTAAAAATTGTCCATTGTTAGTAAGATAATTGCGCAGGTCATAGGTAGCAAGCCGAAACCAGTCTTATGATGATTAAATTTCGCAGTCTAGTACAGCGGATATAGAAAATAACATAGCTGTCACTTTTTCGTACTGATATATTGCATTATATTGTGAAATTTGTGCAGCTTTGTCGGATTCGATGGTAATATACATTTGCTTAACTGTGCAACATTTAGGTTGTTATCTTAACGCAGTAGTGTATTCCTGTCACAGTTGCTAGAAGTATTTATAACGCGTTTTATTTTTTATGACATCGTGGTGACTGAAAATTCCAAATTTTACATGGTAAATTAAGTGATTTTTTAATTGCCTTTCTGTTATTTTTGTAGTCTGTATTATTTGGTTAGCAATTGGGATACCCCATATTTCACCGATAAGAAAATATTTTCCGATTCGATATTATGTTACTGAATATTAATTTTTGCATAAGGAAATGTTTGAACATAAAAGTAGATCGAATTTTTTTAAGTCTTACGATAATCCAGTTAGTACGACTACATAACGCCAATGTACCAGATTCTCATGTTAGCAAACATAACCAATTTAAATCCCAATCATTAAACCATGATGTACATAATTTTACCAGTCCTCATCATTAGTGTAAAATTTATTCATAAGTGTGTACAAATGTTTGATATTTAGATTGAAAAACGCGTAACAATTCTAAGAAAGCATTTGAATTAAGTTAATTACATTTTTGGTCAAATTCGCTTAGGATTAAATTATTTAATATAAAGTAGTAACTAGTAATAACTAGATGGCGAACCGTATTCTGATCACATTGACGGGCTGCGACCGAACTCTTCATTTGATTTCAATGGTATTTGAAAAACACAAGTCTGTGATACAGATGACGGTTTTATTCGAAAAAAAAATAAATACTTTGATATGACGAACTCACTCCATCCAACATGGGCGGAGGAGGGAGTTGGGCTGAAAATATAAGTTAATTTACAATTTATAGTACCAATTAAAATAAGTCGTTCAGTAATTTAAATGAATTACAATAACATTGAGCCTAAATAAAATCCAGAAAGCTTAAGCTAGGAAAGTGTTAGGTGCTTAACTTTAATGCACGCGTTAATTAATGTGGATCGTTATTCAATGTGGACACGATTAAATCTAACACTTCAGAATTGCATACAAATAATTCTTTGCAAATTGTCGCAGGCCATCGCGATGTATTATGAATGATCGGAGGTTCATATGGAATGTTGATCAATCATCCACCTTTTATCAGTGTGCAACAAAATAAGATGTATAAATTGAAGTAAGGAGGGGACATAGCAGTGTTGTACAAACAAAAACTTCAAAATGGCGCTACGTGTTATATTTTGTTTCATTAATTTAGGGGATTCATCGTAACTGAGACTACACAAAATACCATGGCATACTGATTCTTAAAAATGTTGACGGTTTTACATTTTGATCATCATAAATTGATTTCATCTGTAAACGAAACGTTGAACGAATGCGCTCAAACGTATTGTTTTGGATTTTTAAATTTCGATTTTAAGAATTCAGAATCATACTACTCGAGTGGTTACTCCATTTTCATGGTGTTTTGCCGATATTCTAGACCCATATTCGAAAATTGAAAACAATCCGATTGTGCGCTATATTGATACCCATCGTTTACAACCGAATCCAATATCTTGAAAACTGTAATACTAGTAGCGTTAATAAATTTGAATTTTTGCTAAATTTAAGGTTTGTAGGGAGTATATGAAAAATTTTTTCGTCAACAAATTAAAGCCATGTATTCATCGGATCTTCACCTCCAATTTATAAAAAAACGTCGATAGAAGTTCGTCGAAAATTAGAGCCGCTATGGCACATTACCTCACGAGAGAAATTTGTAAACAATTCCTATGTCGCCTCCTTAAATATCTTTACCACTTACAAGACAGTGATTTTATTTTTGGTTTTTTAGAAATATATGAAGTTTCTTCGAACTCGAAATTTAATAGGCTCATCTTTGCCTTATTATTAAATATTGACGCAAAGTCATCACCAATGTATTTTTAGCGGAGATGGCAAATTACTGAATACGTTTTAATTAGTGTTTTTGGCTTTATTAAAACAAGTTTCTCATAGTCTTTTAGGAACTTAAAAGCTAAAATAAGTAGTGAATATATACTAATAGCTATAACTAATTATTTTGTTTTGCTTTTTAAATAAGGTTTGAGGTCGACTCAAAAATTATTTTTACTTCTAGTTAGATAACTTCTAGTTAGATAAGCATATCTGTCGATTAGATATAAAATCCATAATTACCAACGTTTTAGTGCTCGTATCAGCTTTGCGATCTATTTTTGACTATTATTAGCATGTTGAATATTTGAGAAACTACAATTTTGTTTTTCTATAAAGAACATAAAGTTTTATTATAAACGAGTAAATATAGCAATATTTCTCCAAACGGAACAATCATAATCCAAATTTGTTATACAGGGGGTGCGCCCTACAAGGGACACCTCCACAAGGGACGGAATGCTCCATAAGGGACGCTTTTCCGAAAAAGATGCTCTATAAGGGACAATTTTTTTGAAAAAAAGATTCAGATGCTCCGCAAGGGACAAAAAGGGCTAATTTTGGCGTAAAATTAGNGATATAGAGAATAACATAGCCGTCACTTTTTCGTACTGATATATTGCATTAAACTTAAAATTTGTGCAGCTTTGTCTGATTCGATGGTAATATACATTTGCTTAACTGTGCAACATTTGGGTTGTTATCTTAACGCAGTAGTGTATTCCTGTCACAGTTGCTAAAAGTATTTATCACGCGTTTTATTTTTTATGACATCGTGGTGACTGAAAATTCCAAATTTAACATGGTAAATTTAGTGATTTTTTCAATTGTTTTTCTGTTGTTTTTGTAGTCTGTATTATTTGGCAAGTAATTGGGATACCCTATATTTCACCAATAAGAAAATATTTTCCGATTGGATGTTTGAACATAAAAGTAGATCGGATTTTTTTTAAGTCTTACGATAATCCAGTTAGTACGACTACATAACGCCAATGTATCATGTTAGCAAACATGGCCAATTTAAATCCAAATCATTAAACCATGATGTACATAATTTTGCCAGTCTTCATCATTAATGTTAAATTTATTCATAAGTGTGTACAAGTGTTTGATATCTAGATTGAAAAACGCGTAACAATTCTAAGAAAGCATTTGAATTAAGTTAATTATATTTTTTGGTAAAATTCGCTTAGGATTAAATTATTTAATATAAAGTATTAACTAGTAATAACTTAATGACAAACCGTATTCTGATCACACTGACGGGCTGCGACCGAACTCTTCATTTTATTTCAATGTTATTTTTCGAAAAAAAAAGAAATGTTTTGATATGACGAACTCACTCCATCCAACATGGGCGGAGGAGGGAGTTGGGCTGAGAGTACAAGTTAATTTACAATTTGTATTACCAACTAAAATAATTCATTCAGTAATTTAAAAGAATTACAATAACATTGAGCCTAAATAAAATCGAGAAAGCTTAAGCTAGGTAAGTGTTAGGTGGTTAACTTTAATCTACGCGTTAATTATTGTGGATCGTTATTTAATGTGGACACGAGAAAATCTAACGCTTCAGAATTGCAAACAAATAATTGGTCGCAGGCCATCGTGATGTATTGTGAATGATCGGAGGTTCATATGGAATGTTGATCAATGAACCACCTTTCACCAGTGTGCAACAAAATAAGATGTATTAAGGAGGGGACATAGCAGTGTTGTACAAACAAAAACTTCAAAATGGCGCTACGTGTTATATCTTTTTTCATTAATTTAGGGGTATTCATCGTAACTGAGACTACACAAAATAGCATACTGATTCTTTAAAATTTTGACGGTTTTACATTTTGATCATAATAAATTAATTTCATTTGTAAACGAAACGTTGAACGAATGCGCTCAAACGTATTGTTTTGGACTTTTAAATTTCGATTTTAAGAATTCATAGTCATGCTACTCGAGTGCTTACTCCATTTTCGTGGTGTTTTGCCGATATTCTAGACCCATATTCGAAAATCGAAAACAATCCGATTGTGCGCTTTATTGATACGCATCGTTTACAAATGAATTCAATATCTTGAAAACTGTAATACTAGTAGCGTTTATAAATTTGAATTTTTGCTAAATTTGAGGTTTGTAGGGGTATATGAAATTTTTTTCCGTCAACCAATAAAAGCCGTGTATTCATCGGATCTTCATCTCCAATTAAAAAAAAATGCCGATAGAAGTTCGTCGAAAATAAGAGCCGCTATGGCACATTACCTCACGAGACAAATTTATAAACAATTCCTATGTCCCCTCCTTAAATATCTTTTTTTAGTTTATCTTTACCACTTACAAGACAGTGATTGTATTTTTGATTGTTTAGAAATATATGAAGTTTCTTCGAACTCGAAGTTTAATAAGCTCATCTTTGCCTTACTTAATATTGACGCAAAGTCATCACCAATGTGTTTTTAGCGGAGATGGCAAATTACTGAATACGTTATAATTAGTGTTTTTCGTTTTATTAAAACAAGTTTCTCATAGTGTATTTTGAACTTAAAACCTAAAATAAGTAGTGAATATATACTAATAGCTATAACTAATTATTTTGTTTTGCTTTTCAAATAAGGTTTGAATTCGACTCAAAAATTATTTATACTTCTAGTTAGATGGCCATAAGCATATCTGTCGATTAGATTTAAAATCCATAATTACCAACGTTTTAATGCTCGTGTCAGCTTTGCGATCTATTTTTTGACTATTATTAGCATGTTGAATATTTAAGAAACTACAATTTTGTTTTTCTATAAAGAACATAATGTTTTGATTATAAACGAGTAAATATAGCAATATTTCTCCAAATGGGACAATCATAATCCATATTTGTTATAAGATTCTTCTTACTTGAAAATGAACCAAAAATATTCTCAATAAATCCCGAGAATTTGAAATTAATAACGCTGAGTTGGCAATTCATAATTGCAACTGAGTTGCCCGATTTGACAAATTACTCATAGATTAGCCAATGAGCGTAACGGGTTCATGTTTCAATTGAAAAATAAAGAGCGAAGAAAATTCCGGGACAATCGTCAAAATTGCGTCCCGAGTAAACCATAAATGATTACACGCAAGAAGAAACGAGTGTGTGAGAGAAAAACATGCCTCGAGTTCGACAACATGACTAATTGCTTTCTTATTTACCAGGATTATTGACACACGGCTTGTGCGTGGCGATTACGTAATTTTCCTGTCGCGTCGTGACTTAATTCTGCCTACGCAGCAATTCATAGTTTTTTTTCTACTCATGACAATTTCTAGTCATTGAGAATTTTTTTTGAGAATATTTTTGGTTCATTTTCAAGTAAGAAGAATCTTATAGTCAAAATCACAAAAACATTTAATAAGTGATGTTATTTCATAATCAAACAATGAGTAATAAGAGTTCATATGCATCTTTGATTTCATATCATTAAAGTTTGTTATAACGCGAGATTTTTTTTTAAGTTTTGAGCTTGGATCCTGTGGGAGGTAGATATGATGAAAATAGTAGTAGGATTTACTTATTTTTAATGAGCTTATGTCTTATGTTACTGAGAGGTCAGTTTTACACTCGTTTTCCCCTAAGTTATAGAGAAATCGCTTCATTCATGGACTCCGTTAACTTGGTCAGATTTAGCGATATTCATTATACACTTTTTAACAAAACACTAAGTTATAATTTAACATGTGTTCCTTACCGGATTTTTTTTATTTGTGAACCAAGGTTTCTTGTTCTAGCGGCTTAATGTCTTATTTTTCGAGGAATTGCACATGTACGTTTTGTACTTCAAAGAATTTGATCTGAGAATTAAGTGTGTAATGCCGCTTTCTTTTTTATATAATAATGTTTGTGTCGTGTTTTTTAATTTAAACTCTAGAAGAATTGTTAGAATTTCTTGATACCTTCTTTAAAATTAGACATAATAAAACATTTCTATTACTTATATGTGTCGTTTCGGGTTAACCAGATACTAATGTCCCGTTATGGTTTTTAATTACTTTTTACTTTTTCACAATATCGGGACGATAAGAACCCATAAATCTATAAAAAATGTACATATTGGGCCGTTGCGACGCAGGAACTAAACGAGGTAGATTCTCCCGAAAAACGAATGCTATATATGTACAATATAATATATTTATATGTATAAATATTTCAGACTAAACTATTATTATTTTAATAGCATGAGAAAATAATTATATGTACACTTTCATATATGACGGCTATTCAGCATCTTTCAGTTGCGTTTTTACGACTAAATGCAGTTACTCGGAATTCCATGTTATTATTGCATTGTAAAATCTTTGTTACTGTAATTAGCCATAAAATCAAAATGGCTGAATAGCCGAAATGTCAAGTTATAATCGTCAAATTCTAATCTCATGCTTATGAATGATAAAATGCAGCATATGATTATTTTATTATAATTTGGCTTATCACCTAACTATTTGAAATAAATTTGTACCCAAATTTTATCATTTTACTAAGACTTATCCTTTTAAAACTTACATTTGGCAATTCAATTGTTTTTCAACAAATGACACTATTATTCTCTCACCAACATAAGCCTTGCGTTACATCTAAACTTTTTCCACTTATTTGATTATCTCAGAAAAGTTATATTGTTTTTTTTTTCTTATACTTTTATTCACCTTTTTTATGATGACACGCTTACAAAATTATTAAAACAAAATGAATGGTTTTTGAAGATCTAACATAAATCCTAAAAAAAGGGTTAATGGTGATTTTTGTTTAAGGCTGCACCGCTTTGTCTTTTACTTTTTCGACAGCTAAACAGTAACTAAAATTTTTTGTATAGAAGCCGAAAGTTAAATTAACATGTCTTCTAGTTCACTACGTTGAGATGTTTTCTATTTTTAATTCCTGGAGCGCTGGCGATTTTTTCCCTAAACCTTCTCGATTTCAAGAGTGTATTTGTCAGTATCAAACGATGAGTGAAAATACATTACGAACATACAAAATGATGCTTCACATTTAAATTTGCGAAGTATACACTGGAAAGCCACAGGCTGTGCGGTAAAACGCGTTTCAGGAGTTAGAAATTAAAAATGTCTTAAAAAAAGAAAATTAAGATGTTTAACTACATTTTGTTTTTTTAAATATGTTGTTTATTCAATGTTTGAGCGCCAAAAAAGTAAAAGACAAATCGGTGCAACTTTAAACACAAAACCACCAATCTTATTAGGAAATATCGGCAAAATTATTTGAAATTAGCATTTGAATTGACTTTTTTTTGTAGTTTTTTTTATTTTTGAATTTTCCAAGTTTCAACCAATATATGATAATATAATGTAAATATGTTGTTTCAAGCGGTTGAGTGTCTTTCTTACGATGGCAGTCATGTGTTTAAAAGTGTCAACGTTAATGATGAATTTTCTAATGTACGGATTTTTTTTGTCTAAATATTTTATTGGATTTCCGCGTATTTTTAATATGGGGTTCTTAGATACTATTGAGCGCTTGGAGCAAGTTTTGAATGCCCTTCATTTGATTTTCAAAAAGTTTGACTCAAATAATAATAATAACTATTAATAAAATCTGTTGACACCAAATTATAAGTGTGTTATGTCAACATGTTACGCATAGTCATTCCAAGAAGTATTTGCGAAAATTTCGAGGCAATTTCATGTATTTTTACGTTTCGTATAGACAATATTGATTCCATATATTTCAGATCTGTAGTTGTTTGAGACGGTACCCTATTGAGCAGCTTAAAAGTTGTGTTTTTTAATGTAATATTGCTTTGCGACGTTACTTTCATCCATAGGGAGTTGGACGCGGAATTTCGTAATCAAAAGTTTTTCATTCGTGGTGTTATCTGGTTGATACACATGTTATTCATTTCTTAACATAATTGGTTCATTGACACGCTCTTTATTTGTTATCATTTCTCGTGTTTAGAAATCTTACTAGGTTGTCATTTTAAGACATTAGCTTGCAGTACTATAATAGTTGTCGGTTGACAGGAATTAATTGTTAGAACGTAGTTGTAAGTATAACATTCGAGTCAGATGAATATTCTTCTCGCCTATCTTTTTATTTCTTTTTCTCTTTTGTTGTACTTCAAGCTAACAAAAGTCATAAGTATTTTCACAAGAACATATAGAAAAAGTTTTTTCTATCATTTATCGAAATTGACTTTATTTTCTCCTTTAATCGAAGAATATATATCTGCCTCGCGTGTTATTGTTATCGTACTTATTTATTCTGTTAATCAACTACAATATTGGTCTTCCACATCGGTTGAACGTATTTTCCATAAAAAGGGATAATCTTTCTCAAAATTGGTTTCTCGTTTTGATTAAATATTCCACGCAAGTTTTACGTTCCGGTATAATAGATTATTCTACGTTTGTGGACGGTAAAGAAAATAGTTATAAAACAATTATATGTACCAGCCAACCGCTTTGGCGTTAACCGTTATCTTCCGTAACCATTGATGACCTACCATGGCAATTCATGTACAGTGTATGATTTTACGACTCTACATGTAATCTTTACAGTTAACTATATTCTCCTCTTTTCACGAACTTTCCGTTTAATTGTGTTCTGGGCCTATTTTGTTCTTATTATTTTTCATAATTAATAAGTCATCACCCAAAATATTGATATTTGAAATTTCGTATCTTTAAAGCAATTTATTACACTATCATATTGAGTTAACCGAAAATTTTGATATGAACGGGGACTAGTTTCAATTTGTGTAGAAAAAACAGCTAACACTAGCATGCTTTACCAAAATCATCATGTAAATCGCAGAACTTGCACTCGGTATTTTGTGGGAAATTCTGACTGAATGTTTTTTTCAAATATTTCTAAATCCCTGTATGGGTCATTTAGATGAGAAAAGTGTTCTATTGTTTCTCCCAAATCACCCGTCGCAGTAATCGATTCACGGTACAAAGGGTCCGATGACCGCACAAACATATATAAAAGACATAATGTATTGTTATAAAACAGAATAAACTGATAAAAAATGACGAATGCAAAATTCGGAATAAAAAAATACAATTCTTGTAGAAATAAATAATATAGAATATCTAGAATTCACCTATAATTTAACAAAATTTATTAGTGCTATATAATCCAGCCAGACACTTTTGTATATTATATTTTATACTATTATACACTAATATTTTTCCCATAACAAACAATACTAGACTTCTTATGTTTCTACTTAATTTTTGTCTTATCAACAAAGCATTCTCTTCCTAAATGTCTTTTAAAGAAGTATACACTACCCGTCTGGTTACGTTTTACGCCCTTATTTTTCAATTAATTCTGTTTTTTTTTTAATCTCAGATTGTTTCAGAAATTAATAGGTCAGAATATAAATAAATTGGTACCGTGTTGAAATTTTTAAAATGAAAACGGTCTAAAAGTTATCCTTTTATGGTTGTAAAATTGTTTTTGGTTCAAGGGAGTGGGTTATAAGGGGACCCCTCCCACGTTTTTTTTGCACCAATGTTTTTTCAATCAGAAACATTTTTTGTTTCTAAATAATCAGGTTTTTTACATTTTCTCCTCATGGTTATGGATAAAGGTGGTGAAAACTGTACAAAAAATTAGCGGTTAGACGGTTTTAAGGTAAAAAGTGTGAACTACCCAGGGTGGTTATAAGGTCTGATGTAATTGGCTCTATAAAAATTATGTCTTTTTAGGCATTTTTTGGGGCCCTCACAATTTGCGTTTTTTTACTTTTATACCATTTATACGTTACACAGGGTACGCCGTTAACTTTCCAACATTTTTTAAATGGACGGTTAACGGCGATATCATTTTTTATACTTTTTGACTCAATTGAACCTTGAAGAAGTTTAAATATTGCTATATGAAACAAATTTTAGACAAAAAGAAAATATTCAAAACGATTTACTAAAAAACGGTCGGTTAATGGAAATTGGACGTGCGCACCGTGTAGGCGTTGAAAAATAGCCCAAAAGTAGAAGGTTAACGGGTTTTCGGACGGTTAACGGCGTACCTTGTGTATACATTTTAAGACGATAGTATACCGGAACTGTACAATATCTTTATTTGTAAGACACTGCGCCGTTGTGTTTTTCCTTGGTGTTGGAAAGACGATGGCGAAGGGCATGTAAAAAGCGATTATGTGATTTATGTTACATAAATTTTTGGAAATTAAAAATCTTTCATCATTTTTGTACAAAACTGTACGATTATATTTGTAGGGAACAGGCAAAGAAAGTTGCGGAAGAAAAACGAAAGTTCGAAATGGAACGACGGAAAAAAGAGTTNAAAACGGTTGGTTAATGGACACTGGACGTGCGCACCGTGTAGGCGTTAGCATTGAAAAATAGCCCAAAAGTGGAAGGTTAACGGGTTTTCGGACGGTTAACGTCGTACCTTGTGTATACATTTTAAGACGGCAGTATACCGTAACTGTACAATATCTTTATTTCTAAGACACTGCGCCGTTGTGTTTTCCCTTGATGTTGGAAAGACGATGGCGAAGGGCATGTAAAAAGCGATTATGTGATTTATGTAGTAATAGCACTACATATGGGAGTTATAACTTCCTTCAGTTATTTTTATATTGCATTTTTGGAAATTAAAAATCTTTTATGATTTTTGTACAAAACTGTACGATTATATTTGTAGGGAACAGGCAAAGAAAGTTGCGGAAGAAAAACGAAAGTTCGAAATGGAACGACGGAAAAAAGAGTTGGAGGAGCAAAACCGGCAGAATCAATATCGAAACGAACAACTTCGTCTCGAGACCGAAAAGAAGCGCCTCGAGGATGAGCGTAAAAAGTTTTTAGATGAAAGTAGACGTTTTGAAGAGGAGCGAAAACGAGAAAAGTCAATACAGTAAGTTATATAATTTTGCATTTATATGTGTTTTTACAGTTATTTAATACATGTAGTAACAATTACATCCATATCGTAAAAGGTTTCGGCAAAATGAACCAGAAGTAATTACTCATGTTATTAGATTTTTAGTGATGTGAAAGTGTTACGATATGTATTTTAGTGTCTTATAATCTTATTTTACCTGCTACGCGCTTAAAAAAAGAAACTTCAAATGACGAAACTCGTTTCATTTTGTAAATCAATAGACTAAAATGGCCTTTTATAGCACGCACTGGGGAAAAATAAACTATCCAATTGGACAAATTATTTTACAAAATCAGGTTTTTGTGTTTTGTTGAAAAGTTTCGTAAAATCCTCAAATTGTAGACTTCGTAAAAATTTGAAACTTTTTAGAATAAAAACATAGTTATGAAAAATCATGTTTTTGTTCGCTGATTTCATTTTGCAAGATCTTTAATCCCTGTATTCAGTTTATTCTGACACGTATGATTATACTTTCTTCGCTATGTATTTTTGCCAGGTTCAGTATTATAGATGAACCAATTATCGCATCGCCCATTTTTGCGTTGTCAAAATAATATCTGGAACTTAAAAAAAAACGCTCGGAGTAAAACACTATTTTAACGATTTAAATTTCGACTGTTTTACAAAGCATTTATTAAGTTGGATAATAGTTACAGTCATTATCATCAATAGGGACGTTGTGAAGTGTGAAATATTTTCCTTGGGGTTAATCCTTTTTTCCAAGTTATGGAAATATTTTCGAAAAAAAACATCGCCATTTGAACTAAGGACTGTAATTTTTTTGCATTTATTAAATAAATTCATCAGATATATGCTGCATATCTGTTGAATATTCGCTTCCTTCAAACTACCTACTACCTATAGTTACCCGTCTAGAGATTCAATTTTGGCCGAGCGCGAAAAGTTGCGTCGCGATCGCGAGCAATTTGAGGAAAACAAACGTCTCGCGCTCCAAGAAGAATTACGAATGCGCGAACGGGTGCGCGACGAGGAGTTAAAGCGCAAACAAGACCGTGAACGTGAAAAAAGTGAGAGGGAGGAAGTTTGGCTTCGCGAAAAAGAAAAAATGAAACGTGCACGCGAAGAACAAAGGTAATCTATGTTTTTTTATTTGTACCCGGGTTTCTTAGCTAGCGGCATAATAGAGCCTTCCAGGAACTTACATCTCTAGTTTTACCCCATTTCCTGGATACGTATTTTGAGTTTATGGAAAATTTACCCAAAAAAATAAAAATGGTACTTCAACGTGGACCTTCACCAAGTTTGGTGTTAACGCATGAGCTTGACAAATTTTTAACAAACATTTAATTTTAAGCTTTAAAAGTTGTCAAATTCTCGAAATGAAAAATAGTATCACGAGGTAAAATTGTCCGAAATGAAATTGTCATAAAACAGTTAACTTCCCAAGTGTCATCTTATGTAAATCTCAGACTCAGCATACTTGGACTTTGCTGTTGGTATTTTGTTTAAATTTTACCTTATAATTGTTTGTTTCTAATTGTCCAATTTACGTTTTGAACCACATCAATCGGTGACTTAAGATAAATCCAAATAAAAACTTTGAACAATTACTCAAAATTTGAAACAAGAAAGTTGCTGTACTTCATCGTTTTATGCTGTTATCCATGCATAAATGCACTTGGGGGTTAAATTCTTAAATGCTCATGGTCTCAAATACGAATTACGAAGTATGTCACCCGTTAATTAGTCGCCCAAAAAATCAGTTATCTTTTGATTGGCCGAAGACTTGTACACTGTAAACTTTACAAACTTTGTTTGTAAGAAATTCCATTAGCCATTATACCTCGAGTTATAAACTTATATAAACAGTGCTTCTTATGGGTTGCTAGTTTCGGTATGACCCTAGGGAGTTAAGCACAATACGAGACTCATTTTCTCTTCTAGGATGAAATCTGAGCGTGCTCGATATGAAGAGGAAAAACGTCGTTTAGAAGAAGAGCGTCTCCGGTATTCGGAAGAAAGGTAAATAATTATTTTAATAGAACTACTTTAGTTAACAGATTCCTGGCTCTGACAGCAATTTGAATTAATAATGTCCGCAATTTATTTAGGATTATTAGCCTATAAAATCATGTCTATTGTCCAATTTTTAATACAAAATGTATAATTAAAGGGGGTTGGTTATAAGTTCAGCCATGTGTGCCGTTATAAGGTCAAGTCAGTTTTTTTTTGCACTAAGGTTAAGTCAGTTTTTTTGAGTAGCATGCTTTTTGAGTAAAAATCTTTAAAATCATGTCTTTTTACGTTTTTTTGAATGGCGACCTCCCCCCTCCCGCTGGCACATTTTTTTTTAGAAATCATGTCTTTTAACATTTTTTTTCTATAAAATAGTGTCTTTTTTTTTAACATTTTCTAGAGTGAAGACCATAATTTTTTGTGGATCCTGGGACCTGGTTGGTTAAAAGGTCAAGTCAGTTTTTTATACTTTGACCTTATAACCAACCCCCCTGTATGCATTTCTTTCCCTGCTTTCAAAGCGTTACGAAATGACATCGTAATCCAAAAATAAAGAAATCCCCATAAAGCCTAAAAAGGTCACGAAATGACGCGATGACCCAAAGCGATTTTTTAGCAACAAATCGTAACGCTTTGGGAGCAGGGACTGAACAAAAAATACAACATCAGCAAATATAAACCACTATAGTTATATAAGGTCTTGTGGTATTTTATCGCACTGTTAACACAGCCTTAACACTAAATTTCAGAGCTCGTATGAGCGGCACTACAGATAAATATTCCAGCTCAAAACCGGCCGGCAATTGGTTGGATGGACCGGGTCCATTAGGTGGCGTATTAGATCGGAAAAAAGCGGCCTTAAAGCGGTCAAACGACGTTATACTTATCGAGGACGACTCCATAAAGAAGAAATACGGTTTTTCGGAGAGTTCACGAAAACGCCCAGCTACTGAAATTGAACGAAATCCATCATATCCACAAATTGATCCGCGAATTCCGCCACCGAATTATCAACCTGCCAAGATTGTCCCACCACCACAACCCGCTTCGGGGTAAATTGCACATTTTTACAACACTATAGGTCTTTTTTCAAATTAGGACGTGACAAAATTTTAAATGAAAATCTTGCGAGTCTGGGACAAGGTAAAAAAATACCGACCGGTTCTCGATAAACCGATATTTTCTTATATATATCATATGCATTTTTATGATTAGTTATTTAGGGTAAAAATATATTAGGGTAAAATTCGGGTTGGAATCCGAGTGCCGACCTCTGATCTAAACTACCATATGGTTAATTGGTGTAACACTAAAGTACTACAGGGGTTGGTTATAAGATCTCATATTTGGTCAAATCTAAGCGCACCCTACTTATGAGACCAACCGGTCGTTTTAATCGATTTGGCTTAAACCTTAGAACCAACCCCCTGTAACTTTTTAAAAGATCTAATTTTTGAAAAGGTCTTTTTGAACTTTCTCAAAAAAAAAATTAATAATAATAAGGGAATGACCGAGGTGCCCCTAAATTATCGGTTAAATGTTTGAAATATTCATATAAACAGATACGTTACAAATACCGTATTTTGTCTAACAGTTGTAAGAAAAGTAATTATAGGTGCAGGCGCCAAAAAACAAATAATTGATTTTAAACTTTATTTAGGAAAAGTTGGCCGTATAATCAAGCAAGTCAATACAGCGCTCCTCGAAACCCATACGGATATTAAACCTTGTTCTTTAACCGTTACATGTCAACTGCCCCATCGTCTGTCACATTTGTCATCTTCTTTCAACTTGAATGAAGGCAGCATTTTGTACTCTTTCCTAGGAAAAAAAGTGTGAAATTTAGCATTAAATTAATTTCAAGTGCATTTAGACCGAAAATCGGATGTTAGTGTCGTCAAAGGGTGAATCATGGGTTCGAGCAATGACCCAATGGTTCACCGAAGCAATGTTTGAAGGCATGAAAGAAAAAGAGACATTCTATGACCTGGCTGTCGCTTTAAGGTATTTAAATTTATTACAGGAGGGGGGCTGGTTATAAGGTCAAGCCAGTTTTTTTTTGCACTAAGGTCAAGTCAGTTTTTTTTTTGCACTAAGGTCAAGTCAGTTTTTCCAGGCATTAAGGTCAGTTTTTTTTTTGAGTAGCATAATTTTTGGGAATAAATCTTAAAAATCATGTCTTTTTATGTTTTTTATTGTTAAATCAGACTGTTCCTAATGTGACCTATTCTAATTTTGTGGTTAAGCGGTGGTACGCGCTCCCCACGAACATGGAAGCTCCAAAAAATGATATACATTGGCGCATTTGTGACCGTGGTTAATGGGTGCAAGCCGGAAATGGCTAAAGAATTACGATATGATATCCAGCTGACCTTACGGCTAATGAACAGCGAATTTAAAGAGCGAGGCTTTGCCGATCGCACGCACAATCCCCAGGAAATTTTCCGCAAAAATGATATTGTGATTTTGTCCGAGTTGATTTTGGACTCGTACAAAAGACTTCATGAGCGGTTGCAGTGTCTGAAGGTGCAATTAACCATGGAATCAAAGGCGGTGATATGATTTTGAAAACTGGTCATTTGGCTGAAATTACGGAAAATACAACAAATTGTTTTTGATTTATTTCGGTGGCGGTGATATTTTTATGGTCGGTCAAGGTTAAAAATTGACCGTTTCTCGAAGTACAAATTGAGCAGGTGATATAATTTTCAACCGCCATACAGGAGTTAATTGCCCGCTTTAACATATTTTTTTACGATAACCCCAGATTAAATTATTTCAACCAATAACTTTTTTCCACATCATGTCACCTCTAATAAAAGCAGCAAGATAGTTCCCGGAATAAGATGGTCAAACACACGATTAAAGGTGTTAAATCGTACCCGGAATACAAATCGGTTGCCGATTTCTATGAAAACATGCCAAAAACCGTTTTGGCTTTTGCGTCGAAAAATATTGGAGATTATGAACAAGCGATTTATTATTTTGAGCAAGCCATCTTGGAGAAAGAGCATTTTGTTGGCAGTAAAGATTTAAGGCTTCAGCAATTGACCTTTCACGTTTTTTTGGAAAATTTTACGAAAATATTTCTTCACTTTTTTACAGTTCACGTATCTCGCGCGCAACAAGAGAATGCGCGTGAGATACGTTCTCGAAAGAAAATCTCGCGCGCATTTTATTTTTGCGCGCTAGATTAATGGTTCCTAACGTATCTCATGCGCAAATTTATGCGCGCGAGATACCTGTCGGACGGAAAATCCCCCGAAACGTTTTTCTGAAGCCCTTTTTAGAGTATAGAGATGCAGACATGATTATGAATAGTGAAAGCCTCCATCAAGAGTTGATCGATGCGTATTCCAAAATCGGCCTTTACGATGAGGTGAAAGGTCTCTACATGAAAGACAAATCACAAAATCCCGAGAAAATTGTAAATCGAAAACGTGCCGAATATTTGGCCGATGGGAAAAATGACGATTTAATGGTCATGCAGACGAGCATCTTAAATATGGACCAAAGTGGTAAGGATAGCGTCTGTCAGATGGCTGATCTCATTCGTCGGCTGCGGCTGGACGGCGCCGTTAGTGAATCCCTTCAAACTGCTCAAAGCATGATTTGTAGCTCGGCTGATTGTCAATTTACCGCCCTTGCCCTTGAAGGACCGGAATACTACATAAATGAGTTTATTTGTTTTTTTGAGGGAGTCATAAAGAGGTATATGGTTGAATGGGTCTGGTTATAAGGTCTGAAGTTGTTTTTCGTCCGTTATAAGGCCACATGGTCTTTTCGCACTGAAATCATATGACGACTTTTTTCACGGCTACATTCATTGTGGGGCGCACTCCTCCTTGACGATTCAAGATATAAATTTAATTTAAATTGCATTAAGTCCCTAAGACTCATGGCTATCAACGCAGCTAGGTCCCGAACCGACCTTTTTGAGACTATGGCCTAAGGTCGCTTTTTTTTTAGACCAACCCAAAAATTACTTTTTTCCCGGAGTGTTCGTTCCAAAAAAAGTAATTTTTGGGTTGGTCTAAAAAAAAGCGACCTAATCAAAATAATGGTTAATGGGAAAAAAAATTTTAAAATCATGTCTTTTTCCGTTTCGTGAACTCCCCGAAAGTTCCTGACTGATGAATTTTCCCCACTACTGCTCAGGTTTCTAACTCCTCCTGGACCAGACATGAACTTGATTTTTTTCATGTAAACGACGCCAAATTAAATTCCAATTCAGTTCAGGATTTTGTGAAGCTTTAGTTGATCTGTTTTTTTTTACTTTGTCTAATTCCTATAATAGCTGCTTTGGAACTTGGAGACTGGAAAGTGGCGGAGGAGAAAATCGACGCATGGCAAGAGCGTGGCGCCACAAAACCCTTGACCTTTGATCTCGAATATAATGCGATGATCATGGACATGTACAAAGAATTCGGTACCAAAAAATACGACACCAAGAGTCAAACCGAAATCGACCAGACCGTACAAATGCAAATTGAGCATTTGGTTAAGGTAGTTTTTAATCGGAGTCAAAACGAGGCGGTTTTTGGGAACCAGGTTAATGCGACCAGATAAAGGCACGTTTATTGGATTTTAATTTGACGTGTTTTCGCGGGGCTGCTTTGTAATGGGACTGGTAACGCGTCATATTGGTATTCAGCTTGCTAAGGGCTTTCTTTTAAGGGGTCATATGACCCGATTTGACCACTTTGTAATTTGACACCATTTGGTGTCCTATTACAAAAATGACCCCATCAGGTTCTAAGGCACCCTATACTTAGTATGTGTNGTAAGCTTTAACGAATTTGAAAAATTTGAAATACAAAGCTCTGAGAGTTATCACAGCAATCTTCCGATAGTCTTTGGAGACCGGAACATATAAAAGCCTTTGAAAGCAAGTTCAGGCGAAATTAGTCGACACATGTTTCAGGATTTTCCTAAATTCGCAGGTTTTTAGCCCCAAATTCGAGTTAGAAAAATTGTCCTCGCCACAGGGACATGATGAAAGTCTTCCTGAGAGGACTTTGGAGACATCTGGCCGAATTTTTTTTGGTCTAGCTGGATTCAGCATGTTTGAATACCCCATAAAACACTATTTGCGAATAATTTTATACTTTAAAAACAGTCATAAAGGGGTTTTGTGACGATCGTCACAATGTGACCCCTACGGGTTATGAGAACACCTGTGACTCTTGAGAGGAGTAAAAAAACAAGTCAGGAGTAAACAAACAGGAGTAAACAAAACAAGTCGGCCATTGCAATCTATATGGGTTCCAGAAACCGCACGCATGAAACGGTTTAAAAACTATCTCAGGACTACTCCATAACGGACGTTAAAGCGAAACAAAACCGCTTGGTCAAGCACAGCATCGTTCAAAAACACATGGTACGCGATGCGGACTTGTTGTACAAATGGCACCGGACGGATTCAAAGGAACGGGGCGTTTTGGCGAAGGCGGTTTATAGCGATTGGGACACGCGGCGGAGCTTTCAACCCCTTGAGAGTCAAGAAATGTTGCTTGAAAAGCAAAGTATTATGCTGCGAATGTTACACTCACAGACAAAAGAGAAAAACCCGCAAAGGAAAGCTGCTGCCGCTTTGGTTGCCGAAACGTACCTTAGAAGGTCAAAGGCAGCGTTAAAAATCACTTAAAACGGGTAGAAAAATGCCGAATTAAGCAAAAAAAAAATCGTAAATTCTGGGACGCCTTCGCTCTCCTCTCGTCTACAGCTTTCCGCCTGGAGTAATGAGTACACTACCTACCCAGTTATCCTAAGGGGTTTGGTAAGCTAATTGGAAACCGCGATCATATCTACATTTTGGTCGAAAAAGTCTTGAATAACTTAAGTTTGTTAACTCACAGGGGGGAAGTGCGTGTAAATAGACACGTTGGTTTTTTTCGTCTATTTAAGGTATATGTAGGCCCCGTAGGTCAAAACGGGTATTGGTGACCCCCCTCAACTTTTCGAGAAAATTCGATTGACGGTGTTTTTTGCGTAGGTTCGAGATTTCAAACAACTCTCTAGGGGGCCCCGGTGGCCCAAATCAATTTCTGAAAAGTCAGATCGACATAGTTTGACGANTAATGGGACTGGTAACGCGTCATATTGGTATTCAGCTTGCTAAGGGCTTTCTTTTAAGCGGTCATATGACCCGATTTGACCACTTTGTAATTTGACACCATTTGGTGTCCTATTACAAAAATGACCCCATCAGGTTCTAAGGCACCCTATACTTAGTATGTGTGCTAGGTTTGACGTATAGGTTATAGCCTATAACTTATAGGCTATAACGGCCCAATAATACTCGAGAAAAAACACTTTTAATTTTCCTGGGAAAAACCGAAAATTGAACCGGCTGTCATTTCCGGTTTAGGTATCATTTGGTCACGAGACCCTGCTATGGGCATGTAACCTTCAGGATCATTCTAGGTTATTGGGCGACCCCATAGGCTCTATGGCATAGGGTGTCTGGTCTGGGCTATACCTGTTGGACAGTGCAAAGACCCCGAAATTAAGGAGTAAAAAAACAAGTCGGCCATTGCAATCTATATGGGTTCCAGAAACCGCACGCATGAAACGGTTAAAAAACTATCTCAGGACTACTCCATAACGGACGTTAAAGCGAAACAAAACCGTTTGGTCAAGCACAGCATCGTTCAAAAACACATGGTACGCGATGCGGACTTATTGTACAAATGGCACCGGACGGATTCAAAGGAACGGGGCGTTTTGGCGAAGGCGGTTTATAGCGATTGGGACACGCGGCGGAGCTTTCAACCCCTTGAGAGTCAAGAAATGTTGCTTGAAAAGCAAAGTATTATGCTGCGAATGTTACACTCACAGACAAAGGATAAAAACCCTCAAAGGAAAGCTGCTGCCGCTTTGGTTGCCGAAACGTACCTTAGAAGGTCAAAGGCAGCGTTAAAAATCACTTAAAACGTTTTAAGACGTTTACGTGGGTAGAAAAATGCCGAATTAACCAAAAAAAATCGGAAATTCTGGGAAATTCTGGGACGCCTTCGCTCTCCTCTCGTGTACAGCTTTCCGCCTGGAGGAATGAGTACACTAACCAGCCAGTTATCCTAACAACAGTTTTGCTTAAAAAGTGTTAAGCTAGCTGAATTTTGTTACGTTAATTGGGTAAGGGCCTTACCAACCGCCTTATCGTTTACGCCTTGAGGCGTTTGGTAAGCTAATTGGAAACCGCGATCGTATCTACATTTTGGTCGAAAAAGTCTTAGATAACTTAACTAAAGTTAACAAATGTTAAGATAACTGGTTAACCTATTTAGGGGTTAGGCTTGATCAATTCGCTCTCATCTCGTACACTCTAAAAATGTTTTTTAACATAACGAAAGCTATGCTCACTAATGGGAAAACATAATAATGCAACTCGTAACCTGCATCTCTCGCGCCATTGGAATTCATCCGCCGATTTCAATTGGGAAATCACGTTCGAAGAAGCAAAGCAACTGTTGCGGATAACGGCGATTGATAAAGAAAGCGTATGCCCCAATAATGATATGATGAAAGCAAAACAAATGCTGAGTGAACTGTGTGCCGCATCAAAACAAAAAGACCCTGGAAGTACATATCAGAAGGAGCATTGGGCAGATTGTTATATTTTATTAGCGCGAATAACAAATCGTTTTGATTTAGGCTTGGGTTTGATTTTTTTCAATGAAGTCAATCATATTACAAACTGCTGGGTGACTATTTTTTGGACCTACTAAAAAAAAGTCGTCAGTACGTAATCGGTGATATTTGTTTCTGACAGCTACAGGGGGTTGGTTATAAGGTCAGCCATTTGTGCCAGCCATTTGTGCCTTTATCAGGCACTAAGGTCAATTCAGTTTTTTTGAGTAGCATGTTTTTTGGGAAAAAATCTTTAGAATCATGTCTTTTCACGTTTTTTTCGACAAATTTTTATGGTGGATTTTCGGCGCATTTTTTTTCGAGAGTTTGACCATGAGTAACCCCTTTAATCGAATATAGATCTGATCTTTACATGAAAGCTTTTTTATATTTAAAAATCAATTTTTAGTGAACTATATTTTGCCAAACGTCTTATATAATATACCTATAATCAGTGTTGGATGCGTTGGGGTGCGTTGGCCAACGTCCAACGCCCAACAAACGCGTTGGGAACGTTGGTTGTTGGAGAAATTTTCTTCTCAACGCGTTGGGAGGGTTGGGAAAATTTTTCGTGGGAACGTTGGGCGTTTGGAAAAATTCAAGCGTTGGCCAACGCTTGCGTTGGGCGTTGAGAAAAATCCGAGCGTTGGGGAAATTTGGAGCGTTGGCCAACTTTTCCAACACTACCTATAATATCCTAAAATTTAATGTGTCAAACCTAATTTTAAGGACAACTTAATTATGGTCAATATAAAGAAACGAAAGATATTATGATGCATCTGAATAATGACCAATATAAAAACACGAAGGAAAATTTGAATCGAGCGATTTCTCTGGCAGAAGCAAAAATGCAAAATGGCTCGAGATGTTTGGCGTTTTATCAGTTGGCCATTTACGAGGAAGCCATGTTTAGAAATGCAGTTCATTTCGATAAATGGAAACAGGATCGTGGTATTTTATTCCGTAAAGTTCCAAAAGTTTACAAAAAAGGTTTGATATTTTGGTGGCTATTATGTCTTCAAAGACTATATTAGGGTGTCCACGGTCTGGGAGTTTAGGAATACCAACTGGTACTTACGGATATCAAAAATCGTAAAAGTGCGATTTTAAAAATGATGAATTTCTCCGTGGGCACCCTAAACTATATATGGATCTTTATGGGTACATATCTTTTGCACTGACGTCATATACAGTGTTGCGAAAATGAGCATAATATGCTCTTTTTTCAGTAGGGTATGGTCTCGTATATGAAACATTTTTAAAGTAATATAATTCCATACTTCAAAAATTAAAAGGTCTTTTTTACCCAAGACTTTATGATCATGGAAAATTTCGTGGGGAAATTTCGGTGAAGGGTAGAAAAAACCCATTTATGAGTACTTCCGCGACCACACCATTTGGTCGCGAAACCATATTTTGAACAACGATTCGCGACCATGTGGTCGCGAAAACATCTTTTGAACAACGATTCGCGACCAAATGGTGTGGTCGCGAAAGTACTCATAAACGGGGTTTTTCGCGACGACAAAT
>SCLG01000004.1:1784448-1797425 GCA_004367875.1 Oikopleura albicans
GTCTGGTTATAAGGTCTTACAAATGTAACCCTTATAAAATTTAACCATTATAAAGTCCAGTGAGTTTTTTTTTTGCACTAAGATTAAGTCAGTTTTTAACATAAATCAGGCTGCCCAGTTTTTAACACCAATTTTTAAGGCACCTTTTAACACCAATTTTTAAGGCACTTTTTAACAGTGTTGCGAAACTTGGTCAACGGTCGATTTTCCCCAACGCCCAACGCTTGCGTTGGCCAACGAACCAATTTTTCCCAACACTAGCGAAAAATTTCCCCAACGCTCCCAACGCGTTGGTTGGGCGTTGGACGTTGGCTAACGCATTCCAACGCCCAACGTTTCCAACACTGCTTTTTAACACCAAAATGTTTAAGACGTAAATGTTTTTATCGATGATTTACTTTTTAAATAACACGTTTTTTGATGTCCTTTTAACGCCGCACCCTGTGTATGGACTATTTTATTCAAAAACTTAATTAGTTACTTACGTTTTAAATATAGGGTACAAGTGTTGAAGGAAAAGATAGTCTGGACGAGCACGCAGGACAATTCTTTGACTGGTTTTCTGACACGTCAAACGCGGAATGGGACAATATTGGAAAAGCTATTATACATGACATATATCCCTTTCCATCCGATGTAAGTTTTACAGGGGTGGTTGTTATACTGTATGATGTCAGACATTTGGGCCAATGTAACTTATAAATATAATTATACTAGTATAATTTATACAAAAAGTGTTAAGATAACCCAACTCTGTCAAGATAACTAGTTAGGGGATGTATGTTTTTTTAGTTTTACTTACCGACATGATCTAAACTTGATTCCTAGTATTACTTAAGCGAAGACGATACGATTGACGAAAGTATGCCAATTCGGTACACCCAATTCGGTACACCTTCACATGAGGTAATAGCCGAGGAGGGCGAAGATTTATGATGCATAATTGGGATAGCCCGTAAAAAAAAAACTAAATCATACCCTGATTTAGAAACAACACTATTCACTCTTCACATTCACCAAATATTATTTCCAAATATTACAGTCCGGTCGTTCATAATGTGCCCAATTGCCACACTATACACCTTTTTCAGAAAAATTTATGATATTGCTATTATGTGCCTATTTTTGATAATTAAATCGCACATTATGAAGGTCGGGAGTGTAAACTGTTCAGGTTTATGCGCCCAACTCAAAGTAGGATTCCTATGGGATTAAGCAAAAAGGTCTTTCTCAGCCAGGACAACCCAAAAAGTTTGAATTTTAAACATTTCGTAAAAAAAATAATTCGTGGAAAAAGACGACCTAATCTTATAGGTTATTGAAATATTTTGAGATGGGCTAAAACAACCGCAACTTATTTTACATTCCACTATTCACTGCGAAATTAATAAATAAATCTATCCAATGCCATTGGACCAATGGTCGGTAATCAAAATTACATGGTGCACCGCCGCGGCGCCGTGTAATTTACACCTTAATCAAAGGTCATATAAGTTAAAAGTTTTAACTTTTTAGTTATGAGGTCGTTAGCCTTATTATGTTTCTTCAAAGTACTTTAATTTTCGCACAGCAAATATACGCAATGTTTAACGCATACCGTATTACGCATATATATTTCTTAGAATTGACGGTTTTTGCAGCAGGGGTCAAAATTTGACCGTCAAATTACATGTTTTAGAAATGTTAAGCTGTATACCGTATACGGTATACAGTGAACCTTATCAGTGTTAAAAAAACTGGTCGAATGAGCATCATGCAATTGCAAAGAAATTATCGCTCAATAAGCCACGGCAATAAGCTTAGTTTCGCTCAATAAGCTTTCTGGTAAATCTACGAAAAATCTATAATTTTTCCATTTTTTGTACAAATTAGAAAACCATAATTTTCTCACAACATACGACACGTTTTAGTGAGGGATACAGGAAAGTCCCAAATTCGGATATGAGATTTTTCGACTAAAAACCACAATAGGGATGCCATACGGTATGTGACATACGGTATGTCATAACAGTATTCCTTGTGAAAATGGACTCAGTTGAGATATCGTTTTGCTTGTCGACCGCGTTGTTCAATTGGCGCCGAATCTAAAATTACGCCTTTGTTAGGGATACTATTACACCCTTTAAATATAAACTTGGCAGCATTGTGAGATTTTAAGAAAATTGATCTTTTAACAATCGTCGTTTCATAAGTTTGGCATAGGATTCTTAACGTTTTGTTTCCAGAGTTACCGAGCCCGAATTATTATGTTACTAAATTGCTAAATAACTATTATACACCACTTAACAAGCTGCCTTCGAAGAATTTTATACAGTTTTTCTCTCCCAATACCTACGAAATGTTTTTTGTTGCAAAATTTCTTATCTCAGAAATGTCGAAAATGGAAACTTTAGGACTATTTTAAATATCTATTTACCACAATAGATACTATTTCGGGTACCTCACCGGGGACAATAAATAAATTATAATGCTTGGTGGTAGACCCATTTGGAGCCTAAACATATCATATTTGTATTACGTATCATATATGTATTACGTATCGATTTGTGTTTCCTATGCATGGAAAAGACGATACACGATGGACTATTTTATGAGACAACTTCTAAGACGTTTTTTGTTATACACGTTTTTGTAGTAAGACATGAATTCTCGGCATAAAGGGCCGACTTCAGTCGATTGAAACCATGATTTTGAGAATTCTGATGTACAAAATGATTCCTATACGGTATACTGTACCGTACAGTCTGTATGGTGAGGGCCAATATTTAATCAGACAGAGCAAATTTGTACACATACTTTTTATGCTGAAACAATATATACAAAACTGCGAGCGGAAATTTCCTCTGGCTGATTCATTATTTGACCACACAGTACTTAAAATCAGTGTTGGAAGCCTTGGGAAAAATTTTCTTCCCAACGTGTTTTTATCGTTCAACGCAATTTTATACTGTATGTATCCTGTGTAAAAACAAGACGCCCCTACGACATGTTCTCTTTCTTGTTTAAAACAGTTTTCCACTTATCCGTTAAGCATCACTGCTGAATCAGTTTTGGAATAGTTAATCGTTGGGGTGCGTTGTCCAACGACCAACGCTCAACCAACCCGTTGGTACCGTTGGGCGCTGGTTCAATTTTATTCCCAACGTGTTGGGAGCGTTGGACAACTTTTCCAGCACTACAAGATTAACCGACACTGCAAGATGAACCGGACTTACCTAGTTTCGGTCAAATACTAAAGTGATGTGCACATCGTGGGCAAGAGTGGTAAACAATAGTCAAATTGTGTTATGCAAAATAGCATGTAATTGAAGTATAATTTACACAAAGAATGATATTGTGTAGGGAAATATGCCATCTTATATTCCGACTGGAAATACTAATTTTAATATTCCGCTAAGGAATATGACATTCAATTCTAATATTCCGAAAAAAATCTCATATCCGAATGTGAGATTCCGGGACGGAATCTCACATTCGGATGTGANAACAACACTATTCACTCTTCACATTCACCAAATATTATTTCCAAATATTACAGTCCGGTCGTTCATAATGTGCCCAATTGCCACACTATACACCTTTTTCAGAAAAATTTATGATATTGCTATTATGTGCCTATTTTTGATAATTAAATCGCACATTATGAAGGTCGGGAGTGTAAACTGTTCAGGTCTATGCGCCCAACTCAAAGTAGGATTCCTATGGGATTAAGCAAAAAGGTCTTTCTCAGCCAGGACAACCCAAATTTCAAACATTTCGTAAAAAAAATAATTCGTGGAAAAAAATGACCTAATCTTATAGGCTATAAGTTATAGCCTATAAGTAGGTTATTGAAATATTTTGAGATGGGCTAAAACAATCGCAACTTATTTTACATTCCACTATTCACTGCGAAATTAATAAATAAATCTATCTAATGCCATTGGACCAATGGTCGGTTAGATCAAAATTACACTAATCAAAGGTCATATAAGTTAAAAGTTTTTTGGCATAGCAAATAAACGCAATGTATTACGCATATATATTTATTTAGAATTGACGGTTTTTGCAGCAGGGGTCAAAATTTGACCGGTATACAGTGAACCTTATCAGCGTTAAAAAAAACTGGTCGAATGAGCATTATGCAATTGCAAAGAAATTATCGACTTTTAATTGCTAATTTGGTCAAGTTTCGCTCAATAAGCTTTCCGGTACATCTACGAAAAATCCATAATTTTTTCATTTTTTGTACAAATTATATCCATGCAATAATTTTCTCACAATATACGACATTATACGACACGTTTTAGTGAGGGATACAGGAAAATCCCAAATTCGGATATTAGATTTTTTGACTAAAAACCACAATAGGGATGTTATACGGTATGAGACATACCGTATGTCATAACAGTTTTCCTTGTGAAAATGGACTCATTTGAGATATCGTTTTGCTTGTCGACCGCGTTGTTCAATAGGCGCCGAATCTAAAATTACGCCTTTGTTAGGGATACTATTACACCCTTAAAATATAAACTTGGCAGCATTGTGAGATTTTAAGAAAATTGATCTTTTAACAATCGTCGATTCATAAGTTTGGCATAGGATTCTTAACGTTTTGTTTCCAGAGTTACCGAGCCCGCATTATTTAATAAACACAATATGTTACTAAGGTCTTAATTGCTAAATAACTATTATACCCCAGTTAACAAGCTGCCTTCGAAGAATTTTGTACCGTTTTTCTCTCCCAATACGTACGAAATGTTTTTTGTCGCAAAATTTCTTATCTCAGAAATGTCGAAAATGGAAACTTTAGGACTATTTACGGTAAATAATTTACCACAATAAATAAACGAAACTTTAGTGACTAACGTGTCCCAATCAGGGACTATCAGTAGATTTTTTCGATTAACCTCCAAACACGACCCCGGTCGTTTGTCCTATCCGGAATTATATTAATAAAAATATAAAATTCTCTGAAAATGGAAATAATTTCAATCTGATAATGAAATGTACCCCCAAGCATCAATTCTTCTCCTATTTCGGATAACTCAACGGGGACAATAACTTCTAAGACGTTTTTTCTTATGCACGTTTTTGTAGTAAGATATGAATTCTCGGCATAAAGGGCTAACTTCAGCCGATTAAAACCATGATTTTGTGAATTCTGATGTACAAAATGATTCCTATACGGTATACTGTACCGTACAGTCTGTATGGTGAGGTCCAATATTTAATCAGACAGAGCAAATTTGTACACATACTTTTTATGCTGAAACAATATATACAAAACTGCGTGCGGAAATTTCCTCTGGCTGATTCATTATTTGACCACACAGTACTTAAAATCAGTGTTGAAATTGTTGGGGTGCGTTGTCCAACGACCAACGTTAACCCAACGCGTTGATAACGTTGGGCGTTGGTTAAATTTTATTCCCAACGTGTTGGGAGCGTTGGACAACTTTTCCAGCACTGCAAGTTTAACCGACACTGCAAGATGAACCGGACTTACTACTTAGTACCTAGTTTCGGTCAAATACTATAGTGATGTGCACATCGTGGGCAAGAGTGGTAAACAATAGTCAAATTGTGTTATGCAAAATAGCATGTACTAGTAATTGAAGTATAATTTACACAAAGAATGATATTGTGGTCAAATTGTCAACAAAGTAGGGGTCGTTGTCAGTACAAATATTACCCGAAGCAATTGGCGCTGCTTTCGATTAAAATTTGGCAGTGTTTGGATCCATAGCAACTAATGGTATAAAACCGGCTTCAACTCCTCAGTAATCAGTGAATTTCAGGAAATTGGCAAAATAAGAAATTAATTCATAGTAATTAAAATTTATAAGTTTTTTTATGTCAACAAAGTTACATTTTTAGTTGTTTGTTTGAATTTATTTCGGCGTTTCTTTAACCGTTTGTGTCATTTCTTTTCACTCCGTAGGAATACGTTTAACATACCGCATGGACCATACTGGTTCAACTGAAATGAACAGCAACTTTTATTTGTCTAAAACACAATCATTTGATCTTGAATCAAGATTCTTGATCAATCATTTTTTAGAGAGTTTGAAGTATTTTTAATCTTGAAATTCTTTGTCAATTCAAAAGTCAAATAATGAAGTTGCTTATTTCCCTATTGGGAATTAGTACAGTTCAATCTGCTGCTTCTGATGTAGCAAGTGCGGCCCCTGATGATGCTGATTTTGCGGTACCCAATTGTGTTTCAACATATGAATGCCGAGCGAGGGATGTAAATAATACCTACACGTAGACTAATTATTGTTTCATTTACATGCAAATTATAAACGAAATCTTTGCTTTAGTTTCCCGCGATCAATAATTTATAACACCTCATGGTTAAGATTAGCAAATATGGAACGGGTTAGCTATAACTTATAAGATCATAGATTTGTAGCACATCGAGATTGTATAGCACGTCAAAATTGCAGAGCGTCTCGTAATTGCCCTACAGCCTGTAATTAGCAAGTGCTCAAAATAGTTTCTATCATCTCTTTGTAAAGATGTTACCGGGGATTGGAAATGTCAAGAAGATGACGGAGGAAGTCCAGCCAATGACGGCATTTCAATTACAAACCGACCTTGTTTGGTATATACGTTAGCCAACACAAATGGCGATGCTTGTGATTCGACAGCGCCCTGCTCGGCTGGGACCCATTGTTTCAGCAGCTCAGCTAATGATGGGGTGACATCGGGTATCGATGGCACTGCACTTTGCACCCCACCTGCGACGTCTGACCTTTGCATGGTTTGTGAATTCGCTGGTGTTGCCGATGATGAAGAGTTTGCGCTCCAAATGTTGAGTGGCATCGATAGTGAAGTTACCGGTTCATTATTATTCATACAGATCAAATGGAATTACTACAAGTAGTTTATTAAATTTATTACTGAAGGCACGTTCCATATGAACTCACCTCCTTATTCGTCGTCTCAATTTTTTCAATTTTTTTTATTTCAAATTGGTTGCGGAATTTACTGTAGCACCTGGTTCGTAACTATTGTGATAAATTTAACTATTTTTTGTATGTTGTATACGTCTGGTATCTCAAAAGGGTCGTCTTAAAGGCGCACTAATTACCCAAGGGACTGTATCCACTAAACGGTATCAATGCGTTGCGAAAAATTAATTAAGACCCCGAAAAGTACAGTTCAGATTTTTCACAAAATATGAACCATGTTAAAGGTAGCCAAATTATATCAGATAACTTGAATCCATGTCTACATGGCACAATGTCCAATGCATTTGATGAGTCGGTAGATTCGCAAGAAATCCTGTTAAAATCGGAGACCACCGACAGCAATTGTGTTGCAAGTTTTTTCATGTTCCAAGCCAAGGATATTGGCCGTTGGGTCTATGGGGTTAAACGAACAACCAGCTCCGGCTCAGTCAGCAAATCACAAGTTGATCTTGAGCGATATGAAAGCGTAAAAGCCTGGTCTTTGTCAGAATCAAGGACGACTGGAAGTGTGCATGGAACAGTTAGGCTATTCAAACTGAATTATATCACTTATCACTCATTATCCGGCTTAAAATTAATTGCAAAATAGTCAGTTCAGTACTTACGTATTTATCTTGCGAGCACTAATCTAGCCGGAATTCAATATTTCGTCATTTTTCAAAATATTCAACCATGTTTGTTATCTATGCAGTTAATTTCGAGCAGACCCATCATATACTCTTACGCCCTGCGCAGTGATTTTGTCATTTTTCCAAATTACTTTCGTAGGATAACTGCGCTAGTGGTGTATAGAAAGTAACACCAATGGATCAGTTATGTAGAGTCAATACTTTAACTATTAATACTTAAAGTGGCATAACTATCTGTCTTTTTACGGTGTAGTTTGAAACGGCAAAGTGGTAGGGTTTAATAATTTGAATCATAAAAAAAAGTTAATCCCAGTTCACGCACAAATATATACTCAGTTTTCATTCTTTCCGAAAAGGGATGTAAATAGTTTGAACAGCCAACGTGTAGTAAGCGCGGTGTCTGAACGACGATCCGGAGACAGCGCTGTCGTGCGCGCCAATCCGCGCTACACCCGACGTGGAAAATTTCAAATAGATACCGTCGGTGGCACTACAGGACCATTTCAATCTTACAGTATGGATGGGCGTGAAACGTTGCCTAATGATGAGGATACTCGTATTGAGAATGAAGATGCAACTGAAACCTCCCCGCAACAAACAGCAAATACGCTTTGTTTAGTTTGTCATGGCACACAGGAATTTAGTTTGGGTACGAGATTGTTTTTCAAAAAAACCCGAAACAATGAAACAAGCGAAATTGAGATAAACAGTTATTTTTTTTATTTTCATGAAACTTTTGTCAACGATTGGTCTAGCGCATTGTCGTCCGGATTGTGCTTTGAATATTATATTCCCGCTTTTGTGAAAGATTTTTGGAAATTCCAATTCATTATTCCAATTCATTTTTATAATGAAACGGTCGGTTGATAGTCTTTACTATTTAAAACTTGATTCGTACCTCAAAATTAGTCAACAACCGACTCAAGCTAGCCAAATTACAGACCCATGTTGGATTCCATCAAGTTCTTCAGTCTTTAAAACCGACGCCATTACGGAACGTAACCCTAATTTTTACTGCCAGCCACGAAACGGATTATGCACAACGGAAACTTGGCAGTACTCGACAAAAAATTCACTCATGACGACCAGTTTTTGGGTCGGTATCACCCGTGGTTGCCAATCAAATACAGCTAGGGTTCTCTAACGAAATTTATCATCCATACCGCCGCTATACCACATACGCAGAATATTGAAAAAACTGCAACATAACTGCGCAGCATGTACGTAGGCAAGAAATAAAATTTGAAAAATAGGGTATATTTGAATATAAAAATTTAATGGTGATGGACCGGCACTTGAAAACCCAAAAAACAGATGGTGAAACGGTGCCTAGCCACGATTCTATCGGTGCCGATCATGGGACCGCAATTGGCGCCACGAATATGAAAAAGTTTGTTCGCACTTACTTGGCCACAAATACGGCGGCAAAAGCTAAAGACAATGCAAAATATCCCGATGCTGGAACAAACACTGGTAGTTCTACCGGTCGATATCCGACTGCGCTTCTTGCTGGACAAGAATCAAACTCTCCAGTTTTTGCGGATGCGTCCGGTACGGTCAGTTATAGGGTTCGAAAACAGTCGTGTTTTGTCTCATTGTGTAAAATTGTTCTATGAACTCTGAAATTATTATAAAGCAACTTAAAAGTAAATGCAATTTTCTTGACAGACTGTACGCTTACGCTTTGTGTCGCGACGGGGAGGAGTTGAACTCATCTATCATTTTCTTTTCATTTTGCATACGTTTTTATATTTGTGTGAGCCCACAATTGAAAAACTAATTTTGCAAAATTGTAGAGCTCGAAGAGTTACTAAAAAAATGTGTAAAAATCGTCTTTTTAAAATGTCTGTAGCGGAGGCTAGAATTTTTTTTCAAGGTTAAAAATGATAGATGAGTTCATCACGCCCACAAATTGTTAAAAAATCTAAAGCTTTTGCCAATTTCGAAACCTGATTAGTTACGCGACGGGAAACTACTACAATTGGGGGTATGCGAGCGCTGTCCATACCACAAATTCCGGTGATTTGTTAGGCGTATATGGCGAAACATGCGATGTCGGATTGTGCCGAGTTCCCATTGCTCAGCGCATTAATCCACAATTCATGTCGGTTGATGGCGCCGGTCCACCCGATCTTCCAAACCTGGCTGATCCGGTTGACGAGCTCGAATGTCTATCATGCGCTACCCCCATCTCAAACACAAACTCGGATAATAACTGTGTGAATGCAAAAACGACGCAAACTGTCAAGTGTAAAACGCTTGCTTGGTAAGAACCATTTTTGCCCATAGGTGGGCAGCCATTTTATTTTTGAGGAAAGGAAATACATTTTATACAGCAGCCGGGCTGAAGGTTCCTTTTTCCAAAAGTTTTTTCATAATAAAGAAAGTTATTCTTTAGAAAAAAATCAGTTTGTTCTACTAATTGTAACCCCCATAAACGTTTTGAAACTCTTTGAAATATATCTTAACTCCCAAGGGTCACAACTGGCATATAATCCGTAGGGGTCACTTCGTCCAAATTTGGACTAGACGCCCTTGTGACTATGAAAAGTTCAAAAAATATCATTTCCGCTTTATTTTCAATATTTTTTCTCATAAAATTTGACTAGACCCGTGTTTCAGCGATTCTCGACTAAACGCGGTTTACTGTCATTTTTGGTCCAATTAGGGTGTTTAGTCCAAATTTCGACTAAGTGAACCCTGGTGAACCTCAATTACTCTTGGTAAATATTGTCAGATACTTATATACAGATTATAAGTTATTATTTTTAGCGCCGCTGTGACATCAGTTTATAAGCTTGACTCATCGGACACCGGCGAGACTTTTTACTATGCCAAGCGTGGTTGCTCCGCTGATCCAATTGATGGCGTTAAAACCGGGGAGCAAAAACAAGCCGATTCGTACGTTTTCCCGCGGGGTTATACTGACATTAAGCAAAACAATCAACGTACCACAACGCCAAAAGGTAATACCCTCCGTACTAGCACAATATCGGTTGCCAAAGTGTTCGACTGCTACTCATGTGATGTTACCATAACCGCCACTAGAGAAGGCTCCAATCCGGCGGATCCGCTTTTTGATGATGTCAAAACGCAAGATACAAGTTGGCTGATTAAATTGAAATTTAAACTAAATTAAAATTTGAACTATCGCAATGATTTTCAAACGCGAAGAAATGAATAATGTTACCACTTTTTGGTAACGTTGCTTGACAGCGCGGCTGAGGCCTATGTGGCCTGTCATTGGTCTTTTTTGAGCGCGCTCGGCCAACCACAGAAAATCACTGAAAGGCATTTTCCTTTTTAAATATTTTTGTATCACATTCCTCTCCCTCTTAAGTGCCGCACTTAAGAAGAAATATGCATTTCCGCTAAAATTTTTTTTCGCGTTTTAAAATCAGGACGATAAGTCTTATTCTATAAATTGTAAAAAAATATCTTTCAATGGTAAGTTGATTGTGCGTTTGAACAACCAAAATATCAGTCTTTGCTGGGAAACATTCGAGCCACAAACGGATACATCAGTGGCCGCTACCGGAACATCCGGCCGATGCGAAACTTACTGCTATGTTAAAGCGTACAAATACAAAGAAATTTCTGGTACGACGGCTAGTCCAATTACAAATTACAATTGGTATTTGAAGCGGGGATGCGCCAAAGAAACTGAAAAAATGGAGACCGGAACTACGCCATCTGATAAATTATTCGGTGTTTCTGCTAGGGTTTGAAATAATAACTTTTTGATTTAAGGATTGTGATACTACAGTTGGTGGGGTAACGAGTTGACACGTAACACGTTGACAGCTTGGAACGAAGTGACACTTTTAGGGAGTTTTTTGGGCAAAGATGGACAAAAGTGACGGAAAGAACTGACAGTTTGGAACGAGTTGACAGTTTTTGACGTAAAAATAGGAAACGAAAGTGTCAACTAGTTACCACACCAACTATAAAAGTGTTTTTGATCGCTTATAAATATAGAAAAACGATATTTGAAATTCGACGTACAAAAACTTTAATGTATGTTCGTAAATTCTAGGCTAAATTAAAAAATTCGGTTTGTACAGGTAGTGGAACTTGATTGGTTACAAAAGCTGAGGCTTAACTATATATCTTGATTGATTAATAACACTTTTTTCGCCATTTTTAATTCAATAAAAATAGTACAATATTTTAACCCCTAAACTCAGTGAGTAACTTTGTCTGCGACTACGTCAATGGCACTCTCTGTAACTCCAAGTTAGAAAGCTACGATACAAATTTACAATTGAAAACGCAAACAATTCGTAAATTACAGTGCTATACCTGCGAGACGCCGGCCGGCAACCAACTGACAACTGACCCATGCTATACGATACCGTCAACGCAAAAGGCCCTGGAATGTCCTGATTTATCCTATACTTCATGCTTTGCCACCGAAACAAGCTACAATACATCTTCGACAACATCAGTTTTTAGTGTTAAGCGTGGATGTTCGAANTCTAAGCGAACTTGCCGCTTTACGTGTATTATCCGATATAAAGCAAAAGATCTAAAGAATGTGATAAAACGTATAATATGTGTTGATGGGGATACGGCAATGACGCGCGAGGATTATCTGGACCTCTTGCTAGAAAGAGCGCAAGAAGACGAAAGACTGGGTTTAATGTGGCCCGGTTGGGCACCTCATTTATAATTGAAAATTTTTCTGTGTGTCTGTATTCACAAAACTGCCACCACTTTTTTCATCCATTCCGTTACAGTTCATTTCAGCCTGATTTGGCTATCAAATACAGAAAATTCTTGTTTCTTCAAACAGAAAAGTTTGGGTTTACTACCCTTTGGGTATAGTGTGATGATTTTATAGTCTAGGCGAGTTTTCACTGTTATAAAGTTGTATTTACAAGCACTGATCGCAAACGAATTTGTTCGGTTTTTTTTTTGTTTTATTTGCAGACTTCAAAAGAGAAGATTTATTTTGCAGGGAAAGTAGAAAATGCAGCATAGCAAAGCAGGGCTTTGAGATAGCTACCTCAGATAGCCTATCTCAGATAGGCTATCTGCATTCGTACTAATTTTACCGTGTGTTGGAGCTCAGACCATCACGGTGGCACTTTCTTAAAAGGTACAACGTATAAATGTGATAACGTTATATGGTACAAGGGTGCAAACGAATAACGTTGAAAATGACGCAAAATTTGTGTTTTTTATAAGTTATACACGTACGGTACAAGGGGGTTAGTTATAAGGTCAGCCATTCGTGCCGTTATAAGGTCAAATCAGTTTTTTGCACTAAGGTCAAGTCAGTTTTTTTGAGTAGCAGGCTTTTTGAGAAAAAATCTTTATGTATTTTGGTTTTTCGGATGGTCTTGGGAAAAAATCTTTAAAATCATGTCCTTTTCCGTTTTTTAGA
>SCLG01000005.1:23202-36266 GCA_004367875.1 Oikopleura albicans
TAAAATGGAAACGTTATGAAAATGCGTTAGTAGGTTGAACGAAAAATGAATGACTGTGATTAATTATAAACACTGGAGTAATAGTAATCCTATTATTCAAAAGATGCATTACTGTGTCTCTGAGGTGTTTTTTTGTTTGTGTTGTTGCTCGAGATTATTGTCGGCGGCTGATTGGCTAGGATGAAAATAGGATGAATCAATTCATTAATTACATTCATTCATTTTTTTTTTCAACCTACTAACGCATTTTCATAACGTTTCCATTTTAGGAGTGATTTTATTGATTAAAGGTTCGTGATTTAAGGTTTTTGATTAAAGGTTCGGACCTCACTTTGAGAAATCGGAGGGACGTGATTTTTACTTTGAGGTTACTACAGCCTGGTAAACCTACCTGGTGGATCCAGTTTGACCCCTGGAATAAGATGCAATCATAAAATTTTGATGATCGAATCGCTACGATTTATATGGGTATATCATATATATGAAATATAATATATCCCATATACCGTATATAGAATATGACAACTTTTATTACTTATTACTTATGTTTCGTGTTTCAATATTCTCAGTTTTTTCGTTTAAATAATTTCGCCTGCAAGTAAGACTGCCATGCCAAATATATTTTTAAATCTGTGACTGCATTTGTTATTCTTTATTTGGCGGTAAATATACAGTATGTAAAACCTATAGCCATAATGGGCTTTAAAATTTGTAAGTTATGCGCTTTTGTTGTACAAAATTGTCAAAATGCGTTCGGCCAATTAACGCATTTACAACACGAATAATCATGATAGTCTCACGCTTTTTGGAGAATGTGAATGTGGGATATGTTACTCTGCTTACTTTTGATTTAAGGTTTCGCGTTGCTCCTGATCAAACTGAAAGAGCAATTTAGCATTTTTTGTACTTGTATCTTTAATTTTAGGAAATATATCCCGACAGTTTAATTTCTAAATTGCGGTAAAAAATTACATATGTTGTATACTTCGTTTTGCCATGCTATCCAGAAAAAAACGTTACGTTATCGATTAAAAGCATTTGAACGTTCATTTTCTGAAACTCAATACAATATGGCCCATTAGTATATTAGTTTAACAGTTCTTATTAGCAAAAGTTGACTCTTCATAAATTTATTTTTTGAGAACGAATTTAACTTTTGTACATAATGCCCTTAAAATACCAAGAGACTTAAATTTATCGTCAATAGATTTAAGTAACATTTAGTGACCTTCGTATGCCATACGAAAATAATCTTCATTTTTTTCTCCGACAAAACTGTATTGTAGTTGGCTATTGTCTCACTGTCGTCGCTGACAATAAGAAGTCGATACAAACTAAATAAATCAATTGGTTTTTTTTTCTTGTTAAAATCTTGCTGTGACAGTCAAAAGGTAATTTTTGATTTATGATAGACATAAGGAGAAAATAAAAGCTTGGTAAATACCGCCCGAGGGAGTTTTAACCGTTAGACAATGAAAAATATTCTATACTAGTTAGTACGGATATAGTGAAGCAGATATAGAGAATACATGACACAACCTGAGATGGATTTTAGGGTATATTACCCTATTTTACCTTTATGTACTATGATATTTTACGCTTTATCATAGACTTTCATTTGGTAAATCGTCCCAGTATATTTTTTCCGCTTAACTGAGGTTGGGTACGCTAAGACGAGGGTAAAGCAGACTGGGGTAGGAATTCTGATGTCTACCAAACTTACTAGGGTAATCTGAGGTAAAAGCGGGCTTTAAAAATTCATTTTCTAAAGGGTTTAGATTTTTTGATAAATTACTCCCGACTTTTCTTACTCTAGATGGCCTATACTTCAGAGTTGAACACGGAAAGTCCGTGCCAGTTTCCAATGCTTCGCCCCTAAACATAGTTGATCAATTATGACCGGGACCTAATTTAGTAAGTTGATGTAAATTAACCAAATGGCTCGAAGTTAAATTCGATTGATTTGCGCAAAATAAACACAATCTGTTTTTGTAATATTGGACAAAAAGTTACCGGTTCTGATTAAACCCCCATGACTCGCTCGAAACAAGTATGGATAAAAGTATAAAGTATTATGGTAGAAAAATTATCTTATAAAGATATTTAATAATTTTCAACTATTTTATTACCGGTTTTCTTTGTAAATAACGTTTCCATCTCAGTTGTCTCATTGGCGCCCATAATTGCGTTTTTTCTTTTCTGGTAAAAAGTGAAAAAACGAGAGAGCAAGCGTCGTGCTAGTTAGGTTCCGTGTCACCGCATTCGTAGGCACGAATCGTAGCAAATCGGCTATTTATGATACCATTTGGTAGAATATCCAAAAGTTGACATAATGTGAGTTAGATTTTTTGTTACAATTTATAAACACAAAAAAAACGGAAAGTATAGTATTCGAGTAAATTCAACTCAAAGAGAAATTTACACGTAATAGTTTGTATGTTTTCGGTTTTGTATAATTTTGGTCTCAGCGCTTTAGCATACATATATAAATCTGTAGTAAAAGGTGCCCATTGTGTCTCAGAAAATAGCGATGCACAGCGGTGGTTAAGACTTTGATCCAAATGGCACGTAAAATTTAATCACCAACATTAGCTAACCATGAGATGGCCGAATAACATTTACAAGACATTTTTTTAAGTAGCGTAATTATGGACGCAAGTATATTTATTACAAAGATGTTAGTAAAATGAGTATGTGAAGATTAAACTATTTGGTGAAGGGTGACATGAAAAGTACCATGTGGAAAACACAGACTTGCACAGTGCAGTCTGAGTATCTTTGTTGTGTATTTTCAACTTCTGGACTGTAGAAAACGCACACCTTTTCCTGAAATACTCGCACTTATCATTTCTGCGAGCCTTATTGGATATCTAATATTGACTTCATAATGAATAACAATTTGTTATACTGTTATATAGTATCACTTATACTGTATATAATACTTATACTGTATACTTATACTGTAACTCATACAATGTTATACAATACACGTTATAATAACGCTTAACCCCCAAAAACGATTATTTAGCACATCCCCGAGCACTCTTTTACTCTAGTCTAATCGTACGTAAGATCTCATTATAAGCAAATCGAAGGTCCTGAATGGAATGAGCATATTCTCGAAAGCTCCCCGACCTTCTTTGGACACTTTTTGGTCGATTTGACCACAAAAACACAAATTCCCAAACGCTTAACTGGGCGACGTACGGGGTTCATTTTTTGCAAGCTACTGGTTTAGTCTCACGAAAATCAGCTGCGCGTTTCTAGTATACCGTGTCGGTATATTTTAAGATGATATAGGGACACCCCATTGCAATAAAAAAGGAAAAAATGCTCTATTCTAGAAACGCGCAGCCGATTTTCATGGGACTAAACCGGTAGTACACCGTTGATTTAATTACAGTTTTGGAAAAATCTGAGAGAAAAAAAAATGCACGTGAAAACTATTAATTGCAAATCACCTCTTTTTTGAGGTTTAGTAGGTTCAATCAATGATTAATTACTTTTCATTACGTAAATAAAATTTGTATTTTTATTAGCTTTCAAACTTTGTAATCGATTATTCTATGTTGGTTTTCAATGTTCAAATTGAATGACATTATGTCATTTAACAAAGCCAAACAACGCGAAAATTGCGTTTATTACCCGGGCCGGACAAACGTCCGGGGTCGTGCTGGGGGGGGGGTTTATAGGCTATACATTAATTAATTAATTTAAGCTCAAATAATAAATAAAACAACAAGGTGATTAAAACAAAAGTTAAATTAATGTCATTATAACAATAGTTAACAAATATTTTCAACAAATAAATTTCTAAACGATTCCAAAGTTTAAAGATCAGTTCGGCCGAACGTGAAAAAAAATAATGGGAGACATTGAATATGAAAAAGTCATGACTAGTCATCCCGTTAACGGCCGTTTTGAGGACAAACGAGTATTAATTACCGGCCAAATACTGGTCGGTTATAAAAAGTAATGTCAGATTTCGAGTTCTCGGGCCCGATTTACCTTAAAACTGGTCAAAACCAATGGGGTGAATCGCGGTGAAACTTTAACCCATAAAAAAATGCAAAGTCTAGTGATGTAAATAACGTAAATGATAATAATTAACAAATATTTTTAACAAACTTGGAGTGTATTCCAAAGTTTAAATTAAAAATTACAATAGAAATACGTCTGACGGACACGGCATAGATTAATCTCGGCCAAACGTGAAAAAAAATAATGGCAGACTTTGAACATGAAAAATTCACTGTAGGTTAGATGGCAAACGGGCCGCGATTGGACGTGGGGCGAATTGTGCGTCGAGTTACCACCAATCAATATCCTTCTCATTTCCCCCCTCATTTCTGCTGCTTTTTTTGTTCTCCATTTTACCGTTCCATTCACCAAAAACAACAACACTTTTTTTACAGATTATTTGTGAGCCGGTAACCGAATGGTCCCTGGAGAGAACGAGATATCCAAACTCTGAATTTAGCCTGAGAACACAAAAAACATCTTTTTTAAAATTAGTTTTCCCGAGAATCTCGCGGTTAAAGACAGATAAAGAGAGCGACTATTTCTTCAATTTCCTTGATATTTGGGCAATTAGTCTGTTAAATTATGACGTGATGATCAATGAATTATGGTCATCTGAGATGACTCATCTCACTCATAGTGAAACTCGCTCATGTTTTGCTACAGTTTTTAGATATAAGTAATGCTAGTAGCTTTCGCGACTAATTTCATATCAAACGTTATTTTCAGTTGTAATAAACATAAGGCTGTCCAAGTTTTGAATTATAAATTGTATACAACCCCTGTGCACTTATATTTCCGCTCAGCCCCGTTGGTGCAGTTATGTTTCCGCTTTTTGAAAAATTTGGTGAAAACATAAGTGCGCAGGGGTGTATTTTACGACATTTTTCGGTAAATTTTTTGATGTTTTCCCAAGTCCATCGAGAAAATTTCTTTACAGTGTCAGACAAAAAAAAAACGGGACAAGAACGCGACCAAGAAATTAGAACGTGTTTGCATGTAATACAGTACATTAAATGCACTGTATTTCTATTAAAATAATCAAACATTTCGTAATCTCATTTTGAAGATTGTTTTTTAACACCGTACTACGGTGATCGTAGTTTTGTTTTTGATTTAGCTACGAGATTTCATTTTATCCTCTATCACATTTTCAGTTAACATTTTTTTTTATTATAACCGACCCGCATAGCGGTTTGTATTTCTGCAGTTCCCGTTGTTTTTACGTGCTTAAAAACGTCAAAATTAACAAGACCTTGCATAATGAGTTGTTATTAACGAGAAACATAAAATGTTAAGCTTATCTGTATCAGTTTGTACAAATTGAAGTCATTTTGAGTTGCATAGAGTTTAAACATAAATTATAGCTGAGAAGCCCCGCAAGACGGAATTATGTAAGATACTGCATATTGTGTGCACGTAATCTTATAATTATTTTGTACTAATAAAATGGCGGTGATTAGCCATAATAATTAGCCATAATAAGTTATCCAGTATAAGTAGGTCAAAGGTTCATGTTTAACTCACTGAATACACAATTCCCAGCATCAATCATATTGCAAACAAGTCGGTGCCCTAAGAATATTTGACGCCATAATGCAAAAATTTGTGTTAAATATGAATCACGCGGAGAGTAAATAGTTTGATACAACAAAATGCTGTGATTTCTAAGTAGAACACAATATCGCTTTATTAACTCTCAGGGGGAAGGAGTGAATTGATAATCCATATGGGAAGGTTAAAAAATCACAATTATTCGCAATAATTCAAGAAAACTGGTAAAGCCAAGTTGTAGAGCTCGTCAAATTACGTCGATCTGACTATTCAGAAATTGATATGGGCCACCAGGGCCCCCTAGAGAGCTGTTTGAAATCTCAAACGTACGCAAAAAAATACCGTCAATGTAATTTTCTCGAAAAGTTGAGGGGGTCCGCAATACTCGTGTTGACCTACGGGCCTTAAATCGACGAAAAAAAGTCGTGTGCATATATGCACACACTTCCACCTGGGAGTTGAAATATATTTCAATGAAATTTAAATAAAATATATTTAAATGAAGTAACTCCTACTCTATTTCGGAGTGTTCTATTTTTTAAAAAGTTACGTTTAATACCATTCAAATGGTATACAGTATACAAAATCTTCGGGATTAAAACAATGAAAATTTCTAACTGAAACTTACAAAAAATACAGGTTTTACATGGGTCGTATACTGTAGGAACTTTTGCGATTTACCCACTGCACAGTTATCGGCCCATGTAAAACCTGTATTTTTTGTAAGTTTCAGTTAGAAATTGCGATTGTTTTAATCTCCATGTTTTGTCCTGGAGTAGATAGTGATAAACTAACGTAAATTTATGTAACAAAATTACGACCTANTAGGTCGTAATTTTGTTACATAAATTTACATCAGTTTACTGTAGTACAGTAGTAAAGTACTATTTACGACTTTCTAGTCGTCGTTGTCTACATAATGTAATTTACGATTTTCTGTGAAAAAAAAGATGAATAATGCCGAAAGCAAATACTGTGACACGTTGCCGAATTTCATCAAATAAACCATGCAATATTTAGATTAGGAATGGCGGCGTACCTGGAAAAAATTGACGAGGCCCTAAGAACGCCCGGCCGCGTTGACGAGATCGCCACACTTTTGGAACAAAAGACGAAAGTTCAGAGAAAATATATCGGACTTGGGTGCGTCGTAATTGCCATGGGGCTCATTCTCACTACCTTAGCGCCACTTGTGGTTAATATTATTGCGTTTGCCTATCCTGCATTTAAATCCATCAAGGTACTTCGTTCATAAATATTACGCAACTTTGGTATCTCAAAAGGTTGGTATCTTGCAAAATTACATTTTCATAAATACAATTCATCCCGGAAAAAGTGTGTTTCAGCACTTCGGATATTAATCACTGCCACTCAGCTTTTTATATGAATTAACGGCGTTTTTATATAATACATTGACAAGTGTATTTTCTGTTACGCGGGCCACCGTGTGGGCGAAGCTTATTACAGTCCTTACTCCCTTTTCGGGCAATTGATCCTTTTTCGGTCAAAACGGGCCATTCTAATAGACAAATGATCCTTTTTCGGACGCTATTTTCGAGAACCGAAAACGTCCGAAAAAGGAGTAAGGATTGTAGTCTTTATTAGGAATAACAAGTGTAATTTTCTAATTGTATCCTATTCCGAGCCTATTTTGAACGAATTAAAAAAGGCCCTCGAATCAACCGACAAAGACGATGACTCAAAGTGGTTGACATATTGGGTTGTTTACGGCTTTTTCTCGGTTGCCGAGTACTTTACTGATATTATTCTGAGCTGGTTTCCATTTTACTACATCGTCAAAGTAAGTATATATATTTTATCCATTTTTCTCATTATTAGCTATCTGGTGTTAAATCGATGAATATCGGCTTTCGTATGCTTAGATATTGGTTTTCGTTTTGGACGCATATAATTGGTCTATTTCACGGTAGATTTAGGATATTTAGGATTGTTCAAACTGAATTATAAATTTACAAAAATAATTGTTAACACAAGATCGTTACCCCATTAATTTTGGAAATATTTTTTGCCGTGCCACCCTTAAAGCCGAAAAGATTGATTAAGCTTGGATAATTCTATTTTGAAATCAAGATCTGTTGCTTTCATTAACATAGATAAAATCTAAATCCAGGTTTGATGACATTGGATTTACTTGATAAGTATTTTGACGACATGGTTTCCCAATTGTCAAGTTCACATAGAATTGTTTGATTATTTGGTTTATGTTACCACCCGTTATGTTAGCAGAATTATGATAACACTTTTGGAATTTGATTTACTTCGATTTCCAATTATTTTACCAACCGCCCTACCCCATTATGTTAACAAAATTCCATTATGTTAACATTTTTTGAGGTTTGATGGTGTTAACATAACGGGTTATGTGGTGTATTTAGATGCTTATTTTGTGATTAATTTTTTTTTGTGTGAAAAACTTTCGTCACATGCGTACGGACTGTACATCATTTTTAGATAATATATAATAATAGCTATAGCTTTTGAAAAAGTCGGTTTTTTATAACCATACATATATACAGTATATACCGTATTTTGGAGATGCCAAAAACCTTTATAATCTGCGTAAGGACTGTAAATAAAAAACCGCGGAAAAATAACACGGAATAGGAGTATAATGTAATTTCCCAGCATACTGAAACCCAGTCAAATGGGATAATACACCATCTAACGGTTAGATTCTAACCAGTTATCTTAACAATTTTTAATTTTGTAGGGGAATAACTCGTAGGGGGACTTTGATAAATTAAAGTCCGAGCCTAATTTGTTGTGAAATCGTACTTTTTCGACACGTCTATTCGTCAATGTTATTGAATTTTTGATGATTTCACGAAATTTCTTAAATATTAACTCGGTGACGTGAATCTAGATGATTGTGTGGAATTAAGAACAGAAAGACTTGATCGCTAATCGAACTGCATTGTTTGAGTAAATGAATATTAATGAATAAATCCACCGGGGCACACCGTATTTGTTTAACCGTATTTAGTCTGAGAAGACGTCATGTTTTTTTTGCTTATTGTCACAAAATTTCGTATTGAAATAAACTCATTCGTTCCAATTGGGTTAAACAATATTTTTACAAAGATAGTCGGCTTTATAACTGCGCAGGGCGTACCTATAAAATCGTGCATAGCTGAAAAAGCGATGAAGGAACAAAACGGCGATAAAAGTGATGTAATTTATTCCTTTAATTATGTTGGCCAAGAACCAAAAATGCACTTTCTAATTTTCATAAAATGTCCATTATGTCCTCCAGAATGCATTAAAAGTGCGTTTAACACGCATATTCCTTTCTGATAATTAGTCTTGTCATGCGCCCATATGTTTTCTCTTCATATGAATATGAAACGATCCTATTTGAGCATTAAAAATACCAATCTTCAATCTCTAATTTCTTTATTTAGACGTTGCTCTTCTTATGGTGCATGGCACCTATCCAAAGCAATGGTTCGAAATTTATCTATGGTCATATTATCCTCCCATGGTTCCTAAAAAATCAAACAAGAATCGAAACCGCTTTCGACAAAAGCAAACGAGTTGCATCTGACGCCATGGAAGAGGCCGAAAAAGTGGCAAAAAACGCCGCCGCGGATGCACTTCTAAAGAATGACTAAAAAAAGTTCAGTTATCTTTTTTTGCTTTTACTTTTTGTAACTCACAAATTTGCACGACGAACAAAAAAAATGCACGGACATTTGGAGATTTACGACGGGCAGATTTCAAATTTGACTGTACAGAAAATGAAACGTTTATAATAATTTATCCACCTTTATTTCTTCCCGGTTGGCACCGGCAAAATTAGCAAAGTTTTGCTTTGCATTATTTTCATGGGTGCCTTTTCCTCATTTAAAATCTTCAATTTGTTAAGACTCCTTTTTATTGATCACTTTCATGACATGCCTATAGGAGGCCATAAGGTCAATTGATACTATTGTAGCCTTAAACTCACTGAGACCGGTCGCCTATAAGCCACACATGACATTGATGAATAAAAAAAAACTGTCAAAATAAACCAAATGTATAAAATAAACTCACGTCTGAAACACTATACCGTATAGTCTATTCGTAAATGAAGTTTTTATGAAATATTTATAAACGCCCAATGGCGGCCAATTTGCATTCTGCAATCCGCTTCAGTCTTTCATACTATGAATGGTACATGAATGAGACGGTATTTCGGAGAACCAAAAGCGTACTAATATCTCGAAATCCATAAGAGCAATCTCCAATTATCGATTGGCAATCGAATTTTTGTATTCGTTTTGTGTGCGGATGACGGTTATTTTCTGTGTCAAAATTAATTCCCAATTAACCGCTTATGGAAATTTGGTTACTGGTTTCCAAACATGTTACCACCTATTATCCGCAAAATGAAATTCTCGAATGAAATTATAAAATAAAAACTAAGAAAATCACGAGTAAATTGGTTTTAAAAATACACAAAGTAAATTTTTATTTTGCAGCTTTTTTTAGGCAAGTGGGTTGTGCATGAAGTCGATTCTTACCTGTTACTAGTAGACAATGAAAATCGGACTCAAAAATGGGATGAGTAAAAAATAGTGTGCGAGCGAGCGAGGCACCATAAACGCGGCTATTGGCAAAAAAAATTCCAAACAATGTGTTCAAGGAACTGTTGTAAATCTGTGTTCAAAGGTTAAAAAAATGATTTGTTAAGTAGACAAAATAATCAGATTAAAAAGTCATTATTTTTCAGCTATTCTGGAAGCTGGGATGCCTGGTGGGCGAAACAAGTACACAGGACCTGTTAATTATTCGGAAGAAGAAGTTGGCGATATATTAACTGGTCGCGAATATGTATAAAACCGAAGAGCATTTGATTAGAGATTCTCTATGATGGATAACACTGTTACTTTTTCTAATAAAGCCAAACACCAATAAAAATACGCTTTTTACATCGGCCCCGATCAAAAGTCCGGGATTTTGATTGGGGCTTAAACGCGTATTTCCGGTGCCTTAATTACCTAGAATTTTATTTTAATTCTAGCAGACAGTATTCTGATAAGAGTTGGGCATAATGTATATTTATTAACTTATAGGCTAAAAGTTTTAGCAGTATAATTTCAAAATCCCATATTCATTAGCATGCTCGTTTGATCACAGCAATGATGAATTTGGAGAAGAATTGAACACAATTTTCGGGTATGGCCACGCTTTTTTTGTTTCTCATTTTCGATCTCATATAGTATGCATTTCATGCACGCTTTTGCGCTTGTTGAGTTGTTTTTACTATTCAGCTTGACGTTTCTTTTTTATTTATTTGAACTCTCACCTTTGCTCCCGACTTGATTACATATCTAACGGATTTTCTCGATCCGTTTTTCTTCATAACAAAAATTACTCCAAAATTACTCCAAAATTACTTTTACCTAAAGTACAAACAACTCGGCCCTACAGACTTTATTTATTACTACTTTTGAATGTTCCAACTTTTTCAGTTCTTTTTTGTTTGCATTTCTATTACTGTTTCCTGAAAAAAAAAATAATTTTGAAAAATCCATATTTTTAGTTATGCGTTATTAGTAATAACTTATTAGTTTACAAGCAAAATCGAACTTTTCTAACTTAAGATACACCACCTGCGCCGTTATCGGGTCACCCTTTATTGGTCAAACTTTATATTACACCCCCTGCGCTGTTATCGGGTCACCCTTTATCGGCTCAAAATTACGACTCAAAATTTTCCAGCCTCCCCACCTACGCACTGCGCCGTTAGCGGGTCAAAAAATAGCTTAAACGGCCAATTTAAGGGCCAATTTCTGATACTCTTTTTTGTATAAATACTCAAATAGGAGTGCAGAAGTATGAAATAAACACATAGACATATGACACTTTCTAGAAAATCCCCAATCGTGCCGTTATCGGGTCAAAATTTCCATCTTGCAAAGAGCGAGTCGAAATTTCCGCTCGTGTCGGTATCGGGTCAAAATTTTAAATCAAAATTTTCCAGACATTCCGCCTACGCCTTGCATCGTTATCGGGTCAAAATTTGTCCTGAAAATGTTCACCCGATAACGGCGCAGGTAGCGTATTTCAATTTTTGACTACCTACCGTATGAGGACGCTCAGACGGTGAGGGTGACGTCAGAATAGCGTTAAAAATCAGGAAAATTGCTCAAAGTCTCACAGTCTGAGAGTCCCCATACGGTATATACTATATACGGTATATATACTATATACGGTATATACTATACGGTATAGTGAATTGTTAGTTATTTTGGAATACAAGTTAGAATTAACCTTTGTTGGGCTTATTTGCTGCATTAATTATACATAGAAAAGTCAACAAACAAATATTTCGAAATAGGTTCATCCTGCTCTTTGGTAAGATAAATTATTTTCAAACTTTTATATCGACACTGAAATACGTGAATTAATGACAAAAGTAGTCAAACTGAATAATTTAAGTGAAAAAACTGTTAATCTTCAATAATAATAACTTAATTATTTACCTGCTATTTTTTGTATTCTTAACGATATTCAGCGGAAATATTTGAAATGTACAGAAGTAGGCCCCACCTTTATTAAACGACCTAACGCAGTAAGGCTAACGGTTTGGTCCTGATCAGTTATCTTAACAACTGTTTTTTTTTCTCTAACTGGTTTCAGAATTTTTTTCCAGAATTTTTCTAAAAACATTCTGTGATAAAGTTTTTTCGAAAAAATGCATTCACTATTTGGTGATACTGAGTAGTTCGGGACCCGAACTTCGGGACGCATCTACTTATTCGAATTACTTTCATAATACGTGACTTGTGAGCTCGATTTGAAGATTTTGTGGAACTACCGTGTGTTGGTACGTTAGTCAATACTCGAATTTTTCAAGGTTGTTTCATCAACGCCAACACACATTATAAACCGTGAAACTTGTCATAATCGGCCTGATGTTTTCGTAATTAATCCAAATTAGAGTTGTGATGTTGAATTTAATTAATGGATCTGTGTTTTATTATAAATGATTTGTGTCAAAAACCGATATTCATTGGCAAATTAACGGAACTGCAGCATTTTGGAAGAGCTAGCATAAGTGTACAAAGTTTCTTTACTTGATTTTGTTTCTCACTCGCAATCCCATAAATTAAGCACTGTGTTGCTGAGTTGTAATTTCTCATCTTTGGGCAAAATTCGGATTTTTTTCATAGTACTGTTCAAGATAATTGATAGACTATTATATAAGCGTATATTTTCACCTTAAAGTAATTATATAATATTATTCAAATAGGACAATTTAAAAGGTTCACCCCGTTTTGGAATATTGGAGATTTGGAATAAAAAAACCGTTTTGGAATAAACGGGGGGTCCGCTAAAAAAACTAAAATTTTTGAGACGTACCGTTTTGGAATATTGTACTGTTTTATTATGAATCTGAACTAGCTGTTGACAAATAAGAGTCATAAAATTGAGTACAGTACGAAATATTTTGTTATGTTGAGTCGACAAAAAAGGACTAAAAC
>SCLG01000005.1:119855-134594 GCA_004367875.1 Oikopleura albicans
TTGAATCAATCAATACAAAAAAAAGTATATTTTTTTTATCGGGAGCGCCCGTGAACGTTTTGGCGTGAAGGGACATACGTGATTTTTTTCGAAGTTTTGAAATTTTTACTATTTTTCGGTTTCAAATTGTGATTTTTATTGAAAACTTTTTGTCTACTTTCTTAGATCAATTTGTTTGATACTTATAGTGTATTCCAATAAAAATAATACTGCAACAAAAAATTTGCGGGCAAAATACCATAAAATATCTTTAAAATATGAGTTACATTTTAACTAAAAGGCTCATAATTTCTAGATTTTTTACTTATTACCAACATAAATGGTCATAAGAGGCATGGTGGATATACAGGTTCACTTCAATCGCCAGAAAAAATAGGGAATTCAAATTATCGCCTTTTAGGTCACCAACCTCCTTAAGTCAAATTTGTGAACGTAAAGTCCTATAATGGTATTTTCATTATTTGAGTATTAAACTCAAGGGGTTGGCTATAAGGTCAGCCATTTGTGCCGTTATAAGCTCAAGTCAGTTTTTTTGTACTAAGGTTAAGTCAGTTTTTTCTGGCACTAAGCATTGCGTAGCATGCTTTTTGGAAATAAATCGTTAAAATCATGTCTTTTTACGTAAAACCGTGGTTTTTTGGATGAAGACCTCCCCCCCAAATTTCAGGTTCAGGTCAAGTCAGTTTTGACCTTAGAACCAACCCCCCTGTACATTATTACTTACAATTTATAACGTCAACTTATTTGTTTCAAATGCATATCTCAGATATCATATCTGGTATGACAAGGCCCAATTAAATCTCATTTTCTGGACATACAGGGGTTAACAGCGAATAATCTTGTTAACTGTTAACTTAAGTGCACACGTAATGTGTTTTGTTAGCTTATAAAAGATAAGTTGCACAATTTGATCGGGCTCGCTGCACATGGATTACCAAATGCGTCTTTTCTTTATTCAAAACAATTTTAATTTTTTATCCATGAAGCTCTAAGATAGCAAGTTCATACGATCGTTTAAACGCGTTTCGCCGATGAAATGTTTTTTTTTCTTGCCCAAATCTATAATATGAGATTTTCAACGAAATCGAAACCTACTTGAAAATAAAGAAAGGGGCGAAAGCCACTTTCTTTTGTTTGCCCAATTTTGTTTTTGTTGTTTTGTTTTGTCACTAAAATGGCCCACTTTATTTTGAGATATGTCAAGAGACAAGATAAACATCCTAAACGAGTTTATAATTTTCGAGAATAATGACTCGTTATGAGTTAATCCGGTAGTATATCATGTTGGTCCTTTTTTATTCAACATGTAAAATTATCAGAATACATGGTTTAGATTTATTGTTTTTTTTTTCAAATAAGTCTTGGGTGATTAATTTTTTTCTTGACGAGTTTCCTGAGACTACGGACACGAGAGATTAAAAACCAGACGCATTTTGACGCTTGTCAAGTGGGGGTCAATTAGCATCTCAATGTTTCCCGCTCTTGATAATTGTGCACTAGGCAAGTTTCAAACATTTTTTTGTGTGTTTTACATAAGATAGTATTTCTGTCGGTAATATATACCTACCTTATACAGTAGGCGGCTCAGAAAAAGTTTAGAGACCTCTAGAGATACTGGACAAACGTTAACCCTGGACCGCACATGCGAGATTTCTGCGTCACATATTTGTAAAAAAAATTGATGGCTTTACGCTTTAAACAGCGAGCCGGGCGTTTTGTGCACAAAAGTTCAAAAAAGCTTTTATATATATATATATACAGGGGGGTATGGTTATAAGGTCACAAAAGGTGACCGCTATAAGGTCAAGTCATCTTTTTTGCACTAAGGTCAAGTCATTTTTTCCAGCACTAAGGTCAAGTCAATTTTTTTTTTGAAGTATGTGTTTTGGGAAAAAAACTTTGAAATCATGTCTTTTTACGCTTTTTTTGGATGAAGTCCGTAAGACCATAAATACTTACAGGTGAACCATTGTTTGGGTTTACTGTAATGATCCATAAATATGAAATGTCAGAGTGATTAGCTGGCCAGAATACATCATAAAACTAACGGTACCTTGCCACACGTCTCATTAAATGATATCTGAACGAGTCTATAGTGAGAAGTTTTTTTACTGTTATGAGTTTATTGTTTTTTATAGTTTGGGGCTAAAGAGATAGATTCAAAGGCAGACGACAAATTAGAAATGCCTCGTGTTCAATATGTGAATACCTCCCCCCGCTCACCAGAATTTTTTTTGTAGAAATCATATCTTCTTGGTCTTTTTTTTTGAACTTAGGTCAAGTCATTTTTGACCTTATAACCATAGCCCCTTGTACGTTGTAAACAGCAAAAGTGATAACCGATTATATCCCAAAAACTTTTAAGATTTGAATGTTTTGTTAAGATTTCGAGAGTTACGATTCGGCTTCCACAACTGGATCACTGATAATTTATCAAATCTTATTTGTTTTTTTTTTTGAAAAAAAAAATGAATTTAATGACTTATTTTTCCCTTGGACCTTATACAACGTTAAGATAACAATAATCGATTTTAGGGCATTAAATTTTCCGATGGACAGTACACTCTTCTTGCCTTTTTAATTGCTGGATGTTTTCTGTTTATATCACGCGCTGAACCGCTGAAAAAATTAAGTTCCGAACGACCGCTGCCGAATATATTTAACATCTACTCAGTGTTGACTGTTTTATCTCAATTTTCCGTGCATTTCTACTGCTTGCTATCGGATTTTGTATATACGATCATTATGTTAATTGTTAGATTAACTCCTGCGGCATAGGCAGTGCGATATGGCACTGTTTTCATTAATTTAGCTCGAAATCAATAAAAAGTAATCTCTAATAGGATTTTTTGTATTCGTTTTGTATGCCGATTACGGTTATTATTTGTATCAAAACTATTTTCAGGTCAACCGGAAACGCACATCCGGTTACCGGTTTTTATACTTTGGCGGCATACACTAACTCGACTACGGTGATTTCGAATTTGCCGTCTATTTTTGTTTAAACAATGTTCGGTTGACCGTAAATGGAGATCCGATTACCGGTTTAATGCTCTGACACCTACTATCGTCGGATATCCGGTTAGCCGGGAACTAATTTTGACGAAAAATAGTCCTGATCAACAAACCGAGCGAATATAAAAACCTGATTAGGGTAGCTCTTGTCGATTTCGAGCTATTAGCCAAAAAAATGAAACAGTGCCATATGGCACTGTCGGGGCCGCACGTGTTAATATTGTAGAAAAATTAGGGCACAGTTTTTGTGAAACAGTATCAGTCGTTACCAGCCCAAATATTATTAGTCAGTTACCATTAAATGATATATGAAAATTCGACATGTAGTATAATGTGGTACGAAGAAGCGAAGAACAAGTTCCCCCAACTGATGATGTTGATCTTGAGGCAGAGTTCGAGAAGAGCTTACTCAATTCCGCTGTTTATATCATCAGTTTATCTATGCAGGTATGTATCAATAATACTACACCACCTAATCACTTATTTAAAGTTGGTTTTAAGGTCAAGTTAGTTTTTTAAAATGCATTTAAGGTAAAATCAGTTTTTTAGACCTTGACCTTATAAAGAACCCCCCTGTATTAGTAATACTGTTTACTAATACGACATTATTTTAGCATAATTTAATTTAAAACTATCTTTTAGGTGAATACCCTAGCGGTCAATTACCGTGGGGCGCCCTTTATGACCTCTCTGAATGAAAATCGACCCCTGCTTTATGCGCTGGCATCTGTTGGGGTATTTTCGGTGGCATTGGCGGGCAATCTCCTCCCCGACGTAAGATAAACGAATTTTTTCATGAAAATGGGCCAAAGTAGATCAAAATGAGGCATTAGTAATTGACTCATTAGCGACCATGTTCCCGAGCAATCATAAACGACGCGGGTTCCTCTTTGTTTGTGCAGGGGTGGTTAGTTAAAAGGTCAGCTATTTTGGCCGTTTAAGGTCAAACCATTTTTTTAGACCTTGATCGTTTAACCAACACCCCTGTACTGTTTTAATACCACACCCATAATACGATCCCTAATGACTCATTTTTTCTCCTCCTTTGGGCCCATTTTGAACGTTAATAGACGTTCTCAAATTCCAGACGCATTTCTCACCAATGCCTTTTTTAGATCTCGGCTCAATTTGACATAATCGATTTTCCATCCGATTTTAGTGATTTTCTTACCAGAATCGTTTTATTCGACTTTATTGGGTCGTACGGCGCTGATCGAATTCTTCGGTTTGCCTTTGGATTTGGATCATTCAGGCAAATTAGATAAAAAAAAAAAGAAAACAACACAAAAAATATGCAGAATTATTTTTGCCACTATAGAAAAACATCAAAGAAAACTTTACCTGAAGTTTCGAAATTTGACGTGATGGTATCGCTTTTGGGTTTATGGAAGTATGGTCCTTGCGTCCATTCCGGACACTTTGGTTTCCGAAAACGGTACCCGAAGCAAGGACATCATTAGGCACAATTTAGTCTATGTTATAATTAAACGCCTCTAATATTAATGTTATTTGTATTTTTAAGTCGTACATTTTATATGTTTAATAGGTTACTCAAATAGTTGAAATGGAAAGAATAATCAAATTTTTATACATTCATTATGGAATTCTTTATCATAAATCGATCTTCATAATATAATCTAGATAAAGTCTTTTTAAAAATTGAAGTTTTACAAAAATAAAAATATTGTATTCAAATGTGAGATTTGAATAAGTAAAGAGGACCTATGATTGGCAGAAAGTATTTGACAATTTGCTTCATAATATTTATAATTTAAACGAGTTTAGACGCAAAGCAAAGAAACATAAACCATGTAAAAACTCTATAACCCAGGTCGATTGAATTGAACCAAATGCTAATTCGGGACGGTTCGGGAAAATGGTTAACCACGCGGTTGAAGATCACCGCCCTAGAATATCTTTACAAGGCGCCCGTCTGTAGATAAAATACCTTTAAGGTTTTATGGTATTTTTTCTGAAGGCCTTATAACCCACCCCCGGTTGTAACTTTTAAAAAGCTCGAAATTATATAAAGGGAAAATTACACATTTGAACTCCGCCAAAGAAGCAATGTGTCGTTATCATCCCATGAGAATTGCGTATTGGGAAGAACAACACAATTCGCATATCTATGTTCGCGGATATTCATTTATTTTATTTGTTTTTCTTTAAACTTAATTTGATTCTCGGTCCGTTGGCAAATCAAATGATGTTTCCCGTACCATATATTAAATCGTTTATTTCACGCGGCAAAAATCTGTCGTAGATTTAAGACAACGAAAAAAGGAGCAATATGACTTGTGTTGACTCTAATCTGAGTTCTCACGCGATTACCATCACGTTCGATTTTTTTTTCTGTGATTCAAAATATTCGTTGCATCACCTAGTGTCATTGCATTTTTTTTTATTATTCCATTCAATTTAACTTCTCAAAAGGAAAACGTTTCTTCAAACCCGTTTACAAACATATATTTTTACAAGAAAGAGAACTGGAACCACTGCAATATATAATGAAACAATACTGAATATTAATTTGAATTTTTATTCGTGGCGATATTTTTGTTAGGGGAATAACATTTTGGATTAAACAAATTTGTTATGTCTAAAAATTCGCAAGTTCGGTAAACGTCAAAAAAAAAAAAATTCGAAAGATTCTGTTACGTCTAAAAATTCCGAGATTTTCGGTCTGTGAAAGTTTTGGTTCTGAAAATCAGAATCAGATTATAGATGTGGTCGTGAAAATAAATAAATAATTATAATCCATGCACAGAAAATTGTGTGTAAAAATTATCACCCGTTAATTTCAGCAGTTTTTAATTCGTCCGGGACTCTAATGATATTTTAAACCCCATCAATTTCGGTTTACCGTTATTTTACTTCATAAAGGTTTTGATAATTTAGTTTAGATCGAGAAGTTCGGAAATTTCAGCGACGTCTAAAAATTCAGAAAAAAAACATTTCACTAAATCAGAGACTTCGACTCATTTATCACGAATATATGTAAATATTATTAAAAAGTTTGGGGTCTAAAAACCAAAAATTGCTTGGGCAGCAATTTAGAGTTACCCAACGAATTACAAGAATTTAAATAAGTAATTTTCAGCTCAAAGGTATCCGTAGAATGAAATTTTAGTCGTAAATTTAGATACTAATTAGGCAATTCTTCTCTTTCAATTTTCTGCCGTGCTAAATATGATACAATGTTGTAAGTTTTGATAATAACTTGAAACAAACTAATAGTTTTGCAACAATATAGACAGCTATTTATAATATATGTGATATTTTCATGCTTTTCGTCCTATGTTTTAATTTTTTGTTATCAAACTATAGGGAATTGGATTTAAGGTACATGTAAGGTTCAGGTGGGTCTGGTTATAAGGTCAGAATGTGTGACCGTTATGAGGTCAAGTCAGTTTTTTTGTATGAAGGTCAAGTCTGTTTTTAAAACATAAATCATGTCTTTTTCACTTTTTTTAGTGAATACCCACCCCCTGGTTATAAGGTCGAGTCAGTTAGAGTGCAAACACCCGTCTAATATGGTATTTTCACTCCAAACGTTGTAGAGTATACAATCTGGACCCTGTAGATTATTGTTTTAGATTTCCAATGTCTCATTACACAAATCATCTGCCGCCAAGTGCATTTTTTAATTCTAATAATTTGAGTCCCTTGACAAAAATTAATTATCGATATAAAAAATGTGCATCAATAATCTACGGTTCTCCAGAGTTTGGATAAAATCGATTTTAGAATTTGTCAAGTTTTGCAAAGAAAAGATACGCATCTTTAAAGTATTTCTTGAAAATGAGCATCATCGTTATAAGTTACTAAGTTTTAACGTGAAAAATTATATGGAACTATCTTCGTTTTAATATACAGAGAGCGACCGTTTTAACGTTAAAATAAAATGGAAAACATAGGTCGCTTTTTTTCGCAGGTGCTGGAATTTTTCTGAGCGCCACGTTTTACGAGTTATCGACCTAATTTTTTTTAGGTGAAAGATACAACCCTTGAAAAAGTATTTAACGGAACACTTTTTTAGATTTAGGTCAAGGTCACCCATAACCTAGTACCTAAAATATAGTGATAATCCGAGTTTCCAGCACTTCCGGCTGATTTCTGGCTGACCTTGACCTAAATTGAAAAAAGTGCTCCGTTAACTCCGTTTTCAGGGGTTGTATCTATCACCTAAAAAAAATAGGTCGATAGCTCGTAAACCCGAAGCGTGATGCCCTGCAAAAGTCCAGGACCTGCGAAAAAAAGCGACCATAGCTTCTTCTAAAATTTTAACTGCAAATTTCTTCTCAAAAAAACTTAAACTTTTCCATGCAGAACACCTAAAAACCCGTACGTCAATTTTTTGGGAACAATATGGTTTTTACATATCTGATTACAGGGGGTCTGGTTAGAAGGTCACAAATTGTGACCGTTATAAGGCCAAGTCATCTTTTTTGTACTAAGGTCAAGTCATTTTTTTCAAGACAAATCATGTCTGTCTTAATTTAGAACGCGACATATACGTTAAGAACGACACGGGAAAACACGGGTAATATTTTTTTTTAGAAATCATATCTTTTTGGACTTTTTTTTGCACTAAGGTCAGGTAATTTTTTTTTTTGGAGTGCATTAAGATCAAGTCATTTTTGGCCTTGACCTTATAACCAGACCCACCTGTACATATTGAATTTTAAAAACTCTACAACCAACTAACGGTTAAGCATTTTTAGACGCATAATGTTAAAATGACGGGAACAGCCCTGGCGGTGCGCGTCCAAAGCTGCACGGGTAAAACTGTGCAGCTTGATTTTATGCCTCGTGTTTCCGGCGGGGAGGTTTTGGACATTTGCAAGAAAAAGTTCAAACTTGAAAAGTTTGCCAATTTTGGCATTCAGTTACCGAGTGGCGCCTGGATCGTAAAGGAATCGGTTCTTTTTAACCAGCAATCGTATGAATTTCCATAAATAGCTAAAATAACATGCTAGGGCAAGTTGAACATGGTAACCCAATTCCTGCTTAGCTAAATCAAGATATAACTACAGTCTTCATTTTCAAAAGTCACGACCATTACAGTACTCAAAGAAAGCTACATAATTTTGTTGGTGGTTTAGTTTCATCCCGGCCTTACATTAGAACTCAATAAAAAACCGCAACTACATAATAGACAAAAAAAGATAACGACGAAAGGAGAAAAAAATAAGTTGTCACGGCTTTAAAGCAAATTACACCGCAAACGGTCCCCAAGGGTTAACTTGCCAATTATGCTCCTTTTGCAATGTGTTTTACATCACCCATGGGATCTGGCTTTGAAATTTGTTTAAATGAAAGATGCAATTTTGATCAGCATAAATTTCGATTAATTCGGGCATTGGCCAATTCCAACCCTTAAGTCCGAGTTTAACCCACGGTGTTTTTCATACATAGTTGTATACGTTGAACTCATTTTGGCCCTTCAAGGTTACAAGAAATTGGTGTTTATTTTTGAAATTTTATATACAGTTGTAGATCGAAGAACGTGACAATTTTCACTTGCCAAAACCTTTATTCACATTTTTACTATTAAATGTTGAAAATTTTTTTTATCGTAACGAGATGATTTGATCAACGAGTCACGCTGAATGCGATGGTCGTTTTTTTAACTTTTAAATGCAAGTTTTCCAAAAAAAAGTTTCTAATTTTCCATTTTGAAAACAAGCAGTTTTAATTTTTAATTGTCAGGCCAATCAAGTTGACTTTAATGTGGTATATACCTTTCAACTTTGTGATTTTCAAAAAATAAATCTGAACCGCTTAAAAAAGGATAAACTGCTTGAAAAGCAGCTCAAAAAAGAAGATGGTTGGAATCGCGAGAGTGGGGACTTTGCGGTGCATTTTCGCATCCGATTTTGGCCACGAAAGCCGGCTGAAGAGGCACAAAGTGAACTTCAAGACATTTTATATCGTCAGATCACCGAGGACATTGCCAAGGGTCGCCTTCAAGTTCAGGGTCAACACGCTGACGCCATTTTGGTGACTTTGGGCGCCCTTCAACAACAAATCGAATTCGGCGATACTCCGGGCGATCATTCTATTTCAATGGACGGAAATTTAACCCCGTTAGAGCTTAACGAACGGGTCCTTGACGCACACAGGTTCGTTAATTTGGAATTTTATATTTTTTCACCTTAACTCTTGCGGTCCCGATATTAACCGGAATATACATCCTATTGCCGGTTTTAAAACTTTTGTACTATCTATTTTCCGAAATTGACCATGTGTCTAATAATTCCAATAAATATATAAAATCCGCCCCATTATTTTGGGTTTACATCTGTCTACTGGTTGGATTAATTAGCCACGGCCTGGCCCTTGAGTTTCAAACAATGCGTCTAAATGCAGCAAAAATTTTTATATGTTAGGCTGTTGCGGGGGACAGACAGACGAAAAGCCGTAAAGCGTTTTTTGGACCAAGCGTGTCGGATTCGTCTGTATGGGGTTGATATGCACCCGGTCGAAATCGAGAACATTCCCTGGATTATCGGTGTCGATAGCCGCGGTATCATCGCCTTCACGCAAAATGCTTTTGCCACCCAGAGCGACGGGCGAAGAATTAAATGGAATGACATCAAGGAGTTCCGCTATCGGGAAAATCGCTTTACGCTCATAACCAAAACAGTTGAAACAATATTTTCGTATACCCTGGAGTCCACTACAAGAGGTATATTACTTCAAAATTTTAGTGTTAATGGTCATTTTCTCGTAACCGGTTGTTTTTTGGCTTTTTTAATCGAGAAAATCGGATGCACCGTAGTCGTTTACCTTTAGAAAACCTCTGGTTACAAACATTAAGAACTTGATTTCGAGGGAAAAAATTTAGGAACGCCCCCTAGGTAAATATATGGGGTTGGTTATAAGGTCAGTCATTTGGACCGTTATAAGGTCATGTCAGTTTTTTTTGTTTGTACTAATATATATGTTTGTACTAAAATATATAAAAATTATGTCTCTTTACACTTTTGTTAGAACAAACAATAAATTTTATATAGGGGCTCTGGTTATAAGGTCAAGTCATCTTTTTTGCACTAAGGTCAAGTCATTTTTTCTCAAGATAAATCATGTCTTTTTTCACTTTTTTTGGGTGTAAATTTAGAAAAGACGTATACGTTTAGAACGACACGGGTAAAACACGGGTAATAATTTTTTTATAGAAATCATATCTTTTTTCACTTTTTTTTTTGGTTTTAAATTTAGAACGAGACATATACGTTCAGAACAACACGGGTTAGAAAATAATTTTTTATAGAAATCATATCTTTTTGGCCTTTTTCTGCACTAAGGTCAAGTCATGTTTGACCTTACCCCCCAGTATAAATTTTTATAGATTTAAAATCATGTCTTTTTGAGTTTTTTCCCCAGCACTAGTCAGTTTTTTAGACCGTAAATGAATTCTACTTTAGTAAAAATATTTTCTGTAGAAATAAATATTTTCTGTAGAAATGTATTTACGCTCTTATGGTTGTATGTTATTTTTTACGGCAGACTTTATAACCATCAACCCTTGTACTGAAAGGATATTCTATACTTGAAACGGTCCGCGGTTTACAATGAACACAAAAACTGGTTCTGAATATGTAGTTACAGTCCGGACTGGCTCAACGTTGTCTATAACTACATATTTAGGGGGCGTTCCTAAATGACCAACCTATAGAAATAATTGTCGTATGCTACTGAAAATCGACGTGGACTTAGCAATGGGTATTCTAAGCTCAATACAAAGATTTCTTCTTATTCGGACATAACCGGTTCCAGATATGGCGGTTAGAACATTTTTTTACGGTTTNTCATCGCCTTCACGCAAAATGCTTTTGCCACCCAGAACGACGGGCGAAGAATTAAATGGAATGACATCAAGGAATTCCGCTATCGGGAAAATCGCTTTACGCTCATAACCAAAACAGTTGAAACAATATTTTCGTATACCCTGGAGTCCACTACAAGAGGTATATTATATTCAAAATTTTAGTGTTTATTGGTCATTCTCTCGTAACCGGTTGGTTTTTGGCTTTTTTATCGAGAAAATCGGATGCGCGCCGTAGTCGTTTACCTTTAGAAAACCTCTACAAACATTAAGAACTTGATTTCTAGGGAAAAAATTTAGTAACGCCCTCTAGGTAAATATACTATAGGGGATTGGTTATAAGGTCAGTCATTTGGACCGTTATAAGGTCATGTCAGTTTTTTTGTTTGTACGAATGTCAAGTCAGTTTTTTGAGAAGCACGTTTTTGGGAAAAATATACAAATTATGTCTCTTTACACTTTTGTTAGAACAAACAATAAATTTTATAGGGGGTCTGGTTATAAGGTCACACAGTGTGACCGTTATAACTTATAAGGTCATGTCATTTTTTTCTCAAGATAAATCGTGTCTTTTTTTCACTTTTTGGGTGTTAATTTAGAAGAGACATATACGTTTAGAACGACACGGGTAAAACACCGGTAATATTTTTTTTATAGAAATCATATCTTTTTGGCCTTTTATTTGCACTAAGGTCAAGTCATTTTTGACCTTATAACCCCCCTGTATAAATTTTATAAATTTTTATAGATTTAAAATCATGTCTTTTTGAGTTTTTTCTCCAGCACTAAGGTCTTATGGTGGCACTTTTTTTACTGATAGACATTTTTTAAGATGGTTCAGGTACAAGGTCAAGACATTTTTTGAAAGCGCATTAAGGTCTAGTCAGTTTTTTAGACCGTAAATGAATTCTACTTTAGTAAAAATATTTTCTGTAGATAGATTCGAAAATGGTCTTTTTCAAATGCTTATTCATCGTCTCTCAAAAATCTGTTATTTTTTACGACAGACTTTATAACCATCAACCCTTTTACTGAAAAGATATTCTATACTTGAAACGGTGCGCGGTTTACAATTAACACAAAAACTGGTTCTGAATATGTAGTTACAGTCCGGAGTCCGGACTGTGGCTCAACGTTGTCTATAACTACATATTGTAATTTCCAATATGTCTCATCATATTCTCCCGATGACGGTATCTGCCTCTATTCTCTCAGAACTTCCCGTAAAAAAGCGAAGAACATTGTGGAAAAAAGCACAGAGTCTTTTCCATTGTGCGATGTTAAAAGTAGAAGCGATCGATGATTTGATCGATTAATTTTGCGTCGCATCTTTACGTTGACGCGGGTTTACACATTCTCAACAGTCATCTTTATTTTTAGTTTATCGGGGACTAAATTCTTTAATCATTCTAATGAACGTTGACATAATCAAAGAAGGGGATTATAAATATATTTAAATTTATGTTAAAGGTTTTTTGAGGTCATGGACGCTAATTTTTGCTGACCATTATTTTTTTACCTGGATTCGTTAACCCATACATAAACTCATTTAAAAAGAAATATTAAAGTTTTTCGGAGACATCATTTTTCGTGAAAATTTTATTGTAATAAAATACCACAACATTTTTTTACAACACTTTAAAGCTAAACATATGGGATGTCATGGACTGCACTAGGTGGGACTTCCTTAGGGTGCCGATTTCGGACTACACTCGAAAAATACAACTGCACTCAAGTATTGTATTACCTTTCAGAATAAGAATTTTTGAAATAAAAAAAAATGATTCCGGGTAAGTTTAACACGGCGGTATTTTTGACTCGGTTACATTATTCGATTTCCGGTTTTCATTTTTGAAAAAAGTCAGTCAAATCCATGCATACAAATCGGACTGCACTCGATTGTCTATCTTAAAATCGCGATATCTTACGTTTAAGATATAAAATACAATCGAGTGCAGTCCGATTTTTCGAGTGCAGTCCGGAATCGGCATACCGCGGCACCCTAATGCAGTCTATGACATCCCAAACATATGTATAGCCTACAGTATAGGCTTGTTTATGAAAAAAGTCATATATGTATTTTTGACAGGAAAACAATTTTTTGAAAATGTCAATATTTACGAAATATAATATATTTATATTATATTTCATAAATATTTTCATTTTCAAGTTTTTAATTTTAAATAAAGTTATCATATTTTATTCTATTTTATTGGTTGCTGGATAATCATGGAAATTGAGGCATTCTCTTCCGCCCATGTGCATCATCTTTCAATATAATAATCGACTGAGAATCTAATTAAATCTGCTGAAAAATCTAATTAATTTCTAATTAAACGCAATATAGGAGAATTTCATCTTCCGCTAAAAATCACAAATGTTCTGACGGCAGTGTCGTCATTAGGAAAACGCGGCGCTACAGTTATATAGCCTATAGGTGCTTCTTTAACACAATCGTTGATTTTTATTTTAATTTTTTTATGTAACATTCTATTTATTGAATGGTTTCCTTCTAAATCATGCTTTGTTTTCAAACAAAAAAAAATCAAAACTTTTATGACAAAGACTTTTATGACATGAAAATGAAAATTATTTATTTGATTTATTTTTCATTTATCAAAAAATTCATTTCGCAGAAAACTTTCCCCGGCGATTTGACTTATAGCCTATAACTTATTATAGACCAGATGTCGGCACTTTTGGACCCTACCCTGATTGGACCCTATTGAACCCTATTTTTTTAGGATAGGGTCCACTTTTTTTTTGCCATGGTCCAGTAGGGTCCAATCGGGGTCCAATTCGGGTCCATTAGGTGTGGTTTGGGTCCACTTTTTTTACAATTTTTGCCGACCTCTGTTATAGACGACTTATCAGTCGGCCTATAAATAGGCTATAAGTTATAGGGATATATTATAAGATCTTATTGTATTTTTGTATTAAAATCCTATAGAGCCATATCTATAAAATAATGTTTTTTTTCACTTTCTGTGGGTATCGCAAAAAAGTTTTCGCATTTGTTTAAAGTATTTGTTTTTCTAATGGTTATAATGCTCTTTCAAAAATCAATCTAAGGCCTTATGGTCCTTTTGACGGAAGTTAACACAATTCGCTACTTTCATGATTTTTTTTAACTTTGGTCAATTTTGTTAACTTCACTGTTATTAAGTTATGCGAGTAGGTGATGTATGTTAAAAACGTAACTTTTAATTGAGCCTTTACCGTATTTTAAAACTTATTTTTGATTCAGCTCGTCTATTGTACATATCAATGATGGAAAATCACAAGTTTCATCGGCCGGAAGTAAATGGCGAGCGTTCGACGCGCTCCCGCGTCACCGATCTTTTATCGAAAATCAAATCGCCCTTGTCGCCGCCGGGATCGAACGGCGAAAATGGTCGAGTTCAAATTCGTTCGGATCGTAGCTCACGGCGGCGGGATACAGGGCGGCGGAGCAGTGCCCCACCAAACGTCATAAATGGTGTCAGCAACGCGGCACCGCCCGTTCAAACGGTAATGAATATCTATTTTTAGAAAAACAAAAGAAAAATTCTCCCCCGTTCGTCGTTTTCTGTATTTAAATGTTTTTCTTATCTTTTTTTTTGTGGAAATTTGGCAATTAAATACCAGGACTTCAGTTTAACGTTAAAAAGGGCGTCACAATGCGGAAATTACTGCTTGTTAGATATATACAGACGACTTGGTGTTTCGACTTCAATTTACCAAAAATAATTTAACACGCATGGATGACGATGTTTTTGTAGCAATGCGGGATGCGGAAAGAGCCTAAACCTTTTTATTTAATTAACGCAGAGAAATAAAACTAGAGAACATAATGCAGGAAATTAATGTGATTTTCAGAATCTTTTTGATAAAAAAATACATTATCAATAATC
>SCLG01000005.1:134770-150294 GCA_004367875.1 Oikopleura albicans
TTTATACAGTTTCAGTTACCTGAACATTTTGGCCGAATTTTAAGTTGCTAAAACATAAACGGGCGACTGCATGTTTAAAGTTTTTCGAAGGCGTAACAAAGATCCCCTAAAACCTAATTTTGGCAAATTTCATATTAATTTCGAAAGAGGAACTTGTTTTAAGTCATATTAGAACGGTCCCATTAAGGACGGGTTACACCTTAGTACTTTAGAATCTAAAGTTTAGATTACCTGTAAAAGTTTTTGTTTGTAGTGTATTCCGGAGGAGTGAAGTTAGTAAACAACACACCTGACCGGCCCTTAAGGGAATAACTTTTAAAAACATGGATTTATGTACAGGGGGGTCTGGTTATAAGGTCACAAAAGGTGACCGCTATAAGGTCAAGTCATCTTTTTTGCACTAAGGTCAAGTCATTTTTTTCTTGCACTAAGGTCAAGTCAATATACAGTATATGTGTGGAGCTCCTTAGAGGCTGTATTTCAGAAAAATCTTAACCGTTGGTAATGGGCATCACTCTGTATTTTTCGTTTTTTTCGAAGTTTTTATGTCCAAGTTGATGTTATGATTTCGTAAGTCGTTGTAAGGTCACGTCAATTTAAAACAGCCGAGGAATTCTGAAGACTATATCTTATAACCTGAATTGACCAAAACTGGTTATTGTAAAATCATTGCGTACAATCATGTAAATTAACTTTAACTAATGTACAATCACGCGAATTAACCTTAACTAACGCTTAATAAGTTAACGCTAAATAACTTAACTGACTAAAAAATTACTAAAAAGATAATTTACTGAGAAAATTTATTAAAGAAATAATTTGCTGAGAAAACAATTCGTAATTTAAGCTTAATTATCTGTAAACTTGGGTGACTGAACATTAGTTAAAGTTAATTTGTGTGATTGTACGCAATGATTCTACAGTTATAAGAACTGGTCACAAGTAAATATTAAAGGCGTTATTGGTTATAAGGCCAGCCAGATCTTATAACCAACAACGGCTGTACCTTTTCTGAGGGTAGTAAAAAATATTTCGAAATGTACACAGGGGTGGTTGGTATAACGTGTGATATTCTGACCGCAATAAAATCAAGTCCAGTTTTTTGAACTAATGTCAAGTCAATTTTTCGGAAAAAATACATTTAGGTCGGGTCATTTTTTGAGCTTTACCTTATAACCACAGTTTTTTATAACTAAATCAATTGACCTGATAAGTTAATTTAAGTGTATTTGTAAAATTCGTATTTTAATGCTCACTTTTGAGTTCTAATTTTGTTTGTTAAATCTTGCTTTCGACAATTACGCCATTGTTCAACTGAAATACGATCAGTTCTAAATTTACTATCCATTTCTTCCAAGGTCATTTTGTCATAATTAACTGCTTTGTTCGGAAGGAGTTAAAACTAATTTGGTATAATTGATCCTCGGCCGAACATTAAAGCGTTGAAGACATAATTAGGCAAGACCAATTTTGTGTTTCACTTTAAATAGCGCAAATGTGCGTCAAGGTCAATTTAGGACATTTGATATATTCATATAGACTTCCTCGCTTAGTTTTATTTATAGATATAATGCAAATTCGATCTCTATCATAATTTAAATCTCAGCGGTAGGAAAGGGTGCTCAAAGTGTCAGCAGTTACATGTAGAATGTATTTTAGACCCTGACCGTAAAAAAATTAACCAAACAAAAAATGTCCTTTTTTTGTCCCAGAGCAGAGGTCGGCACATACGATGTTTTTTCCTACCCGACCCCACCCGAAAACCGCGGGTAAAACACGGGTTTTTGAGTCGGGTCACAGACCCGAGCTAAATTCGAGCTCGGACTCCGGGTCGGGTCACAGACCCGACCAAAAACGNGAGTCGGGTACGGGTCTACTCGGGTAGGAGATCGGGTCGGGTACCCGAGTGCCGACCTCTGCCCAAGAGTAATTGAATGCCAAGAGTTTTATTGTGACAAAAATATCGTGTCTTTTTGAAATTTTTACTGAGAATTCAACTTTAGGACTTTTATCTAAACTCTTTTTTAAATTATTTTAAAAATAAAATCTTATCTTTCTTAAAAATAATTATGGTCTTTAGCTCATTTTTGGCCTTTTTAATGTGTAATTCCTTCTAGCCTTTTTTACACAGCTTTTGTTAAATACAGGGGTAGTCCAATTAAGGGATACATTTCAAAAAAGCCCAATTCCGGGACAGTTTTTAGCGATAAAATGAGACGGAAATCTAATTGTGGGACAAAAGGGGACTTTGAGTCAAAATCACAAAACGTCCCGAAATTGAACTGCCCGGTTTCTGATCCATAAACTTTTAAACACATTTTTTTAATCACATTCCCCTCCAGCTATTCCTGTTTTTGTTGAACATATTTTTTCACTAGGAGTGCGATGGTGCCCCCGTGACCCGCCGTACTAAAATTGGTCTCGTGACCTCAATTTTCTCCAAATCCCGCTCGGAGGATAAATTACATCGGATACAAATTGAATCCATCGGAAATCTAGAACAACAAAACTACCAAGTATCGGGCACCTCACAACATCCAGGTGGTGGCCGACAGCGTATACTTTTCGGCGTTTCACACCCGTCAGAATCTACTGAGTTTACGTCAATTGTAAGAAATATCTTTGTAGCATGTTGAATGGACACCGGTTGANGAGTAAAATTTGAGTGAAGACGAGTTTTATCTGTTGAAGAAATTCTACTTTTCGCAGTATATTTGCATACAATGGTACTGTGTGGTCCAACAATGAATCAGCCACGGCAAATTTCCGCACGCAGTTTTATATTGTTTCAGCATAAAAAGTGCTTGTAAAAATTTGCTCTGTCTGATTAATTGTTGGATCACACCGTACTCAGACGGGTATTTTTTTGTTATTGCATAATTTGTGACGCTATCTCCTCCTAGACCAGACATGGTATGAACTTGATTTAAAAAGTATCCGATGCAAAAATGGTGGGTGCATAGACTCCACTATGTCTTCAGTCGGTATCTTTCATATACCGGGTTTTACCGGTTACATGTAAATAATACGATATCAACCTTTGTAACTCTTTTATGTCGCTTAAGTAACCGGTACGGTCCCTTCGAGTGGTTTTAAGTTTTACATAAACGCTTCCTATTAGTGTATCATATTAAAAACCGACGATTAACCTCTGTATGACGAGTTTGAAATTTTATCACATTTTCGGTTTGGACTTTGAGAAACCGACATTTTCATCGTTGACCGGTCATAAAAACCGGTATATGAGAGATACCGACTGGAGACATAGTGGGGTCTATACCCCCACCATTTCTGCGCCGGATGCTTTTTAAATCAAGTTCATACCATGTCTGGTCTGGGAGGAGATAGCGTCACAAATTATGCAATAACAAAAAAATACCCGTCTCAGCGTCTCACATGAATTTCCGTTTTTTTTTCTTTTGTAGTCACCAGATGTGATCATTCCAGTTTTTTATTCGGAGTAAAAAAATATCCAATATGGACGTTATATCATTTGTAGTTTGAACCAATGCAATCGGTGTCGTTCATATAACGCGTGCGCCACTTTTTACTCGCACTCAAATTATTGTAATTTATCGTATGTAAAATCATACTCAGATCAGTAAGAGTAAAGGTTGGGCCACAAAGCATACAGTATGTCGGTGCTGAAATTGACATGCAATATGCCTTTCCTTTTTAACGCTATTTCACATCACCGCGTAACTCTCACCGCCAACATACGGTATGTAAGTAGCTTTGCGAAAGAACTGGTCTTAGATTTATCAAGATAATTAGTTCCGTACCGGTTCATCTGGTAGAAAGACCAATTGAGTATAGCAAACTGATTTTTAGTTGTGCATTTCTCCCAGATTAACTTGTGCACGCGGCACTGCAAGACAATGTGACCGAATATTTTTCGTAATATTCGAAATTACTACTCAGACAGCCAATCAAATCCTTGACATTTATAATTGCGTTTATTTGTATTATAAGGAGACATGAAATATGTATTTTGTCTGATCTACAGTATGTAGTTAAATATAGAGATTTTTTGGAAAATATGATTATCACACCGTTTTTCAATTTGTCCAAAACTTAGGATTCACCGACAAATATCGGTGCCATATTACTGAATTTGTCATTTTATTCAAGTATAATCAACTAACCGGCATATCTAATTAGTTAATTGCATTTGTAATGATTTCGATTTGTCAGCAGTTTGCTTGTAAGGCTTGCTTGATTGTGCCTTATGTTTCAAATACATATATTATATATAATATGTACGGTTTAACATATGTTAAAATTCTGCAACCTCATGAAACAAGCTTTCCCATAATTTGGCTGTGCCTACATTTTCCGATTTAGTCATTTCTATAATATAACTTGAGCTCTAATTACTGTTGGGGACTGTATACAGGGGGTCTGGTTATAAGGTCTCAAGTTGTGGCCGTTTTAAGGTCAAGTCAGTTTTTTGCACGAAGGTCAAGTTGGTTTTTTTGGAGGCTAAAGTCAAATCCAAAGTATGTTTTTTGGGAAAAATCATGTTTTTTGAAAAAAATCTTTAAAATCATGTTTTTTGGGGAAAAGATCTTTAAAATCATGTCTTTTCTTGTATGAAAACCTCCCAAAATATGGAGACACCGACGGCATGAGTGATAGGGGCTTAATCTGTCAAGATATGGCATTTTTTGTGGAAATGTGGGCGATACAACTGTAGTAATAATAATAAACGGCAGTTACAAATTGCAGTTACTTAGGCTCAAGGCATGATTCATTAGCATGCGATTATCACTAAAAATTTTTTTTAGGATCTTTCGGATCCGTTTGCATCCACCAATGATCTCACCGTGACAGTTTTGGAAGAAACCGAACTTTGCAAAGGCAGATGGCATTATAAATTGTCGAAAGACAGCAGAGGGCTGTTCGGAATTTCATTTTCCGGCGGAGTTGACCAAGGTATGTTTTTTCTTCAAGATTTTTTTTTCGAAACATGATGGAAACAATAGTATTTTTTTATTCAAGACATACATAATAACTATACTACTACGTATATAAAACTACGTATATAAAACTACGTATATAAAACATCAAAAAGGCCATTTTTTGGCTTAGAAAACCCAATTACCCAAATAGGTAACACAAATTTCAGAACGATGTTACCTATTTGGGGTGGGGACCAGGGCTCGGCATAATCAGTTGTCTTGCTTGGCTTGGCTTGGCTTGGCTTAAGTTGGAATTTTTTCTCAACTGGCTTGGCTTGGCTTGGCTTAATTTGATTTTTTATTTCAGTTGGCTTGGCTTGGCTTGGCTTAAGTTCGATTTTTAATTTAACTGGCTTGGCTTGGCTTGTTATAAGCCGGCTTAATGTGGCTTAAGGTGGCTTAAGTTTTTCAAGCTAAGCCAAGCCATTCTTGCCGAGCCCTGGTGGGGACTGTATATCCCACTATTTTGCAGTTGATTTTAGTTTAAGTTATTATTTGTTAGGATTTAGTCCTTGTATAACGCGTGCGGAGGCTGGCTTACGTTCGGGTGATAGTCTATTGATGGTAAACGGTGTCTCGGTATGCGAACACACGCACAATCAAATCAAAGAGTCCATTCGAGCGTCGGCCGCTGTTGGGGAGTTAAGTGTCGTTATCAGTCGCGACACGTTAACATTTAAAGAATCGATTAAAGCGATTGAGAAAGGTTGGCGCAGTGGGGCGCTCCTACAGCGCTATGAGGATCTACCCGAGCGTCGACCCGATCTGTTGCGGTCATGCGCCCTCATGCGAGAAAATAGCTGGAAGAATCGCTATCGGGACGTGTTGTCCACGGGTTGACCAACTGAAAATGAAAAAATGATTTTTAATTAAAGCGACACTGGACCGTTACTAAGCATATTAGGGCTATGTTATATAGCTCTATACACCGCTATGCACTTATCTCGCCACGAAAAATCTTTCTTTTTTCGTAATAATCCATCAAGAATGGTCAAGGCAGTTTCACAATCGTTTTGACGGCACCGCCGTATTTCGTGGAAAACGTTTTTCGAATACCAGGTTTTTCGCCTTGTTTTCGCCGCTTGACTTTTTTTTTGCAATTTTCCGCCTGTCCAGTTATCTAGAAACATTGCGTGTTTAGGCCAGCGTAGTTATCAAGCCAGTTTTGAACATATTTTCGCAATATAAGCGCGTGGGAGGGGGTTAATAGTAAATACAACGCCTAGGTTTTCCTACGACCATATAAAATGTTATAATAGTATTATACAAATATTATAATAATACGGTACTGTAAAAGCTGGGAAAACGTTTTTTAACCGGATGGTCGATTTACCAAAATTTGTTTTTTCATGTTCATTTGTTAAACCCTGGCGTAGCCATATGATGATACACGTGTTAAACTCTCAAATAATGAGTATATTAATGCGTCGTGGATTGATGTACACAGTGGTGGTACCACACATCGCCAATGGATTGCGGCCCAGGGCCCCACCGAGCGCACATCAGGGGACTTTTGGAAGTGTGTCTGGGAGACCGAGACGAGTATTGTCCTCATGCTGACCCGATGCGTTGAGAGCCACGTTGAAAAGTGCGCCCAGTACTGGCCCGATGAGCCGGACTTTATTGAGGATCATGGGGACTTTGATGTTCAGCTCGTTGCCGAACACACCGATGAGTATTGCACGCGGCGGGAAATTAAACTGACCAAATTAACCAATCAAAAAACGAGAACAGGAATGGCTTTAAATTAACTTTCGTTTGATTTGCTTTTTTTTTTTGGATGGGATGTTTAGCTCATAAATTTTATAATTGAAGAATTTTTCTATTATTTTTTTTTTTTTAAGAAGTTGATATATATTGCTATAGATATTAATAGTGGTACCATTCATTATAATGAATATACTAAGCATATCTTTTTACATTTTTTTCTATAAAATCATGTCTTTTAACATTTTTTTTTGGAAACTCCATTTTCTTTTCGAATGGTTATAAGGTCAAGTAAATTTTAAGTGCGTTAGGTCAGTTCATTGTTTGGGAGGAGAAGGGCTGACCTTGAAACCAGACCCACCTGTACATTTTTTTCTTGAAAACCGTGTTTTTATGTTAACGTAACTGGTTAGCTGGTGTATCGCATTAAAAAAAGCTACCGGAAAGTGAATCACCTTCAGTATACAAGTTGGCCCGATCATGGTGTGCCATCCAAACCGGAACACTTTCTCAATTTTGTGGAAGCATTGCGGCGTGAAATGCCTCCTGCCGAGCCCATTCTAGTTCATTGTTCCGCCGGGGTCGGTCGGACCGGAGTCACCATTGCCATCGATGCCGCCATCTCCTTCATTGAACAGCAAATCCCCATTGATCCATTGTCACGTATTTCAAATTTAAACAGTTTGAATTTTGAAAATTTCACCCTAGTCATTTAAGTAATAATTACNTTGGTCAAAATTTTTTGGACTTAATTTATAATATTTAGATACAACATTTTTCTTCCGTTTCCAGGAAAAAATAATTCATTACCTCCATTCCTTCCCTAGATATTCGAGATACAATGTTAAGACATCGGAAATTCTAAATTGCTCTCTAGCGCCGGTAGGTGGCCAATTAGAAATTTTTGGATAGTTGCAAAAAATTCGTAGTGTTCGAATTATTGGGTGCCCGGATTATAAAATTCTCATCTTGTTCCTTTCATTCAAACCCATTTCCCGGTCTACCCCCTAGGTATGGCCTGTTGTGTACAAACATAAGGTGTCAGAAAAGTGTTCATAACGGACGTTTTACACGATCAATTTTGATGTATTTTTCTGTAAAATACTCTCAAAAAGTCCTCGAATCAGGTAGTTGATTTGATTTGTCTATAATCATTACCACGGGCCACCCACATGGCCGTCAACTTGGGCTAAAATCAAATTGAATATTGGATAAACTTTTACAATTTTGATGTTATTGAGTTTTTATGTTCTGTAAAAGGTTTGCTTTGACAAGGCGCACAAAACTCTTTTCTCCGATTTCTGAAAAAATGTCTGATAAAAAAAATATTTAAGAAAAACGCAAAAAAATGAGCAAAAGCGCGACATTCATGACCTTGAAAATTAATGAATAGAAACAGATATCAAAAATCGCCGAAATAGTTTTGTGCGCCTGGTTTCAGAGCAACTAATAAAACAAAAATAAAATACATAACACCAAAACTGCTCAAAAAATAAAAATACGGTATGAAAAAAATACCTCAAAAAACGCATAATAGTGCGTGAAAAATGTCTCCTGTGATATCATTTAGCAGCAATTTTGCAGTCAAACCTGTTTTACTAGAAACTTGGACATTATAGACTTCTATAATAAAAAAATAATACAGAAACAAGTTATTTCATAATATTTTAATTTGATAAAGAGGTCGCTTATTTTTTTCATTGTCGAGTTTGATCGAAATGTTCAAACGTCTAAATTTTCTAGATTTATTTCCCCAAATGAACTTGAAACGACTTTATTGTGCTAAGAAAACCATAATTAGCTAATTTAACGACAACAATTAAGTCTAATCTTCACTTTCCTGATTTTAAGATTATTTTGTAAACAACAAGCCATGCCCAGAGGTCGGCACTCGGATTCCAACCCGAATTTTACCCGCGGGTTGGAAACGGGTTGGAATCGGAATTGGAATCGGGTTGGACAAGAAAAAAAATCCAATGTGCCGACCTCTGGCCATGCCCGTCCTTAAGTAATAATTACGTGTTTATCACTACAGTAAATATTTATCACTACAGTCAAAATTTTTAAAATAAAAACAAATTTTCTGGACGAGTTTAAAAACTTTAAACCACTTGGTTTTCTGAGTTTTTGTAACTCATTTTGGAAATTAATTTGATATGCGTTATGACAGAAATTGGTGCAAGAAATGCGTAACCAGCGCTGTATGATGGTGCAAAATGGATCCCAGTTCGATTTAATCCTCAAAATGATCTGTTACATCGCTCATGAAAAGTCAAAACAATAAAACAAAACAAACAACAAAACGCAGCATTAACGAGTGACGTCTTTCTTTTTCTTGACGCGATTTCGTAGAAAAAAGAAGATCTCCATTAAACATTTTTTTATTTCTCTATTTCGTGTGCGGGTAGTGGTATTATTTGCTCGAACAGTATACATGCAGCGCACTCCACCTAAATTCACGTTTTTGGAGTTCAAAAATAATTTCTTTATAAAATCTGGAAAACTTTTGAGGAGATTTTTAGGTGCAAATTCCAAATACACAGGGTGCGCCGTTATGTTTCACAAAAAAAATCGAAAAATAGTTAATCATAATGGCCCGAGCGGGAAAAGTGAAACATAACGGCGTAGGGCTTGTTAAAACATATAAAGATTTGTATTAGGGGAAAATATTTTCTAAAAAAAATGAAACATAACAGCACGGGCGGGAAAAAGTGAAACATAACATTTTCTTCAAAGCTTGAATTCCAAGCGTTATAATGTTCACCACCTTACCAGTTATCTGAACAACTGCTCGAAAAAGTGTTAAGATAATTGAATTTGATAAGATATTTTTTTATCAGATGAAATGAGCATCTATTATTAATAGATGCTTATGTCATATGATAAAAAAATTATCTTATCAAATTCAATTATCATAACACTTTTTCGAGCAAAGCAGTTGTTCAGATAACTGGTAATAGACTGTTATTATATTCCCCTAAAATTTCCTCACACTTCATTTTTGTCAAATTATTTTTTTTTTTCGGCAAATTAAGTTTTCCGCAAATAATAACGGTGCCGCATTTCTCTCAAAAGCGCACAGTTCAGCAGCCTCACTTTTTTCATTGTTGAAAATTAAATTCTTTTGTAATTTTTTCTCTTATTATTTGTTCACTTCTGGATCCGTTGATCAAGGGAAATGTACACAGTTTGTAAAAATCATTCTTCTCCTTTTTCGTTATATTTACATCTACAATGTGTGATTCCACATTATGTGACGGTATCTTTCACCTAACGTATCGAATACTATTGATAATATTCAAAGGGATATCGCAACCTTAGGAAAATCGTAAGATAACGGCAAAGTACGTGTAAGTATGTGTATGAAAAAAAACATTTCCCTTGATTATTGCTTTTATACATTACACAGAATGTCCCTTTGCGTGGGGAATGATTCTCATACAATCCGATTTTAAAACGGTAGATCATAATTGCTTCAAGGAAATAACAATAATACAGGGGTGGTTATAAGGTCTGACATTTTGACCGCTATAAGGTATGGTCATTTTTTTGCAGTATGGTCAACTCAGTTTTTGTCTTGACATTACAGCCATACTCCCTGTGAGTTGTTGTAGGATACTTTTTTGGCACCACCAGACTAATGAACTAAATTTCGAGAAATATTTTTAGATCGATCAAAACTGGGTTGGTGGACCATCACTAGTGGTTATATTATTATTTTGGGACCTAGCTATAAGCATTTTGTTGATTTTTTAAATCAAACCTTTTTGTGCAAAATCTATTAAATCATGCCAATCTAACAGTTTTCGGTGAGGTCTAAAAACCAAAAAATCTTCAATATTTTTACAGGGTTACAAGTTGAGCTCTTAGGGTTTTTTATCCAAAGACCCTCTAACCCAGTAGCCTTAAAAGTGTCCTATTTGTAGGTGTCCGTTGAAATTAGGTTGGTTTTAAAAGGAAGTTTGTAAAAAGTTTTTTTTAATAAACACAAGTACGTATACGAGTGGTTATACAGGTTTGGACTCCCTGATACAAATCAAGTATCGCATAACCACGTACTGTAAACGGTCATTTTAGGAGTGGCGCCGTTTCATTCGGGACAATGACAAAAATTTGACCTGCTTGTGTCATAAGGTCAGCGATTTAGGCTTCAATTACGTCAAATCATTATCTTCACTTCAAAATCATGACCTTATGACAAACATATAGCCTTACAAAGTATATGAATTATTGCATTTCTCCATACTCCCGAATGAATCGCTGCCTCCGAACTGGCCCGTCAAGTGAAGAGTGCCTTTTACTCAAAGACGTTCATTGTTTATCCAATCAGATTACTAATATGTCTTCTTTCACCAATCAGAGACAAAGATATTTGAGTTGCGTTTTTTGCTTTTATTAGTTTTTATTCGGCGTCTAGAATGTCGTTTGTCCATTTGGGAATAGAAGATAAGGTCGGCAAGAATAATCGTCTTCTTCGCCCGCTGAAACGCGATCCTGCTATCGAAGTATCAGCTTATCGCGACAATCAATTTAAGGTTTGCTCATTTTGGACACCGTAGACCTTGAAGAAAAACCTTTAATTTTTTTTTGTGTTCGTTTGTTTTGCGTGGAATAAGGTTTTCTTTGAATTCATGCAGTTCGACGCGTAGAGCACGAATGTGGAATATGAAATATAAAAGAGGTCAAATTTTGTCGCTAGAGAGTATTTCTGCACTCAGAAATGGCTTTCACGGTAACAAAATGCTCCCTAGCGCCAAAACCTGTCTATTTTTTGTTAGAAATATCCCCTTGATTAAGTATACTTTTTTTCTAATTTTGATTTTTTTTTTTTTCAGAAAACCTTTAGAGTTAAAAGTTACTTTAAAAAATAAATTAGGGAACCCGGCGTGAACAAGAACGACTTCTTTTCTCGACGTCCACTCTCTATATTGGAAACTTGAGTTTTTACACAACCGAAGAACAAATCACCGAACTTTTCGGCAAATGTGGCGATCTCAAGCGTGTCGTTATGGGACTCGATAAAGTTAAGCGGGTAANCGCACCGTTCAACCGTCAAGTCAGCTGACTCGTTTTCTCGCTCCTCATTTGTTGAAAGCCCACAAACATAATACTTGGTCCTCATTGGACAATTCTCGCAGATCGCGCACCTTGCGATTCAAGCCCGTTACAAAGAAAAAATATTCTCATTTTTTTACCCTTTCGGTCAGTAGGTATAAGCATTTTGTTGATTTTTTAAATCAAACCTTTTTGTGCAAAATCTATTAAATCATGTCAATCTAACATTTTCCGGTGAGGTCTAAAAAACAAAAAATCTTCAATATTTTTACAGGGTTACAAGTTTAGGTCTTATGGTTTTTTATCCGAAGACCCTTTAACCCAGTAGCCTTAAAAGTGTCCTATTTGTGGGTGCCGTTGAAATTAGGTTGGTTTTGAAAGGAAGTTTGTAAAAAGTTTTTAAAATATACACAAGTACGTATACGAGTGGTTATTCAGGTTTGGACTCCCTGATACAAATCAAGTATCGCATAACCACGTACTGTAAACGGTCATTTGAGGAGTGGCGCCGTTTCATTCGGGACAATGACAAAATTTGACCTACTTGTGTCATAAGGTCAGCGATTTAGGCTCCGATTACGTCAAATCATTATCTTCACTTCAAAATCATGACCTTATGACAAACATATTTGTAAGTCTATAAGTCTATAGACTTACAAAGTATATGAATTATTTCATTTCTCCATCCTCCCGAATGAATCGCTGCCTCCAAACTGGCCCGTCAAGTAAAGAGTGCCTTTTGCTCAAAGACGTTCATTGTTTATCCAATCAGATTACTAATATGTCTTCTTTCACCAATCAGAGACAAAGATATTTGAGTTGCGTTTTTTGCTTTTATTTGTTTTTATTCGTCGTCTAGAATGTCGTTTGTCCATTTGGGAATAGAAGATAAGGTCGGCAAGAATAATCGTCTTCTTCGCCCGCTGAAACGCGATCCTGCTATCGAAGTATCAGCTTATCGCGACAATCAATTTAAGGTTTGCTCATTGTGGACACCGTAGGCCTTGAAGAAAAACCTTTAATTTTTTTTTTCGTAAACAAATGTTTTGTGTGGAATAAGGTTTTCTTTGAATTCATGCAGTTCGACGCGTAGAGCACGAATGTCGAATATGAAATATAAAAGAGGTCAACTTTTAAGTCGCTAGAGAGGTCGCTTTTTTTTCGCAGGTCCTGGAATTTTTCTGAGCGCCACGTTTTACGAGTTATCGACCTAATTTTTTTTTAGGTGAAAGATACAACCCTTGAAAAAGGATTTAACGGAGCACTTTTTTCGATTTAGGTCAAGGTCACCCATAACCTAGTACCTAAAATATAGTGATAATTCGAGTTTTCGGCACTTCCGGCGGATTTCTGGCTGACCTTGACCTAAATCGAAAAAAGTGCTCCGTCAACTCCGTTGTCAAGGGTTGTATCTATCATCTAAAAAAAAAATTAGGTCGATAGCTTGTAAACCCGAAGCGTGAGGACTTACAAAAGTCCAGGACCTGCGAAAAAAAAAGCGACCAGAGTATTTCTGCACTCAGAAATGGCTTTCACGGTACAAAATGCTCACTAGCGCCAAAACGTGACTATTTTTTGTTAGAAATATCCCTTTGATCAAGTGTACTTTTTGTTCTATTTTTTCCAGAAAACCTTTAGAAGTTAAAAGTTACATTAAAAAATAAACTAGGGAACCCGGCGTGAACAAGAACGACTTCTTTTCTCGACGTCCACTCTCTATATTGGAAACTTGAGTTTTTACACAACCGAAGAACAAATCACCGAACTTTTCGGAAAATGTGGCGATCTCAAGCGTGTCGTTATGGGACTCGATAAAGTTAAGCGGGTAAGATTTATTTTCAATATTCAAGTATGGGACCCTAAAATATAATTAGACACCCTGTGGGTTTTGTTTTGTGGAATATTACACCCGGCTGTCAGCGAACAATGCGATGCGATGGGTCAATGGGACGCGATTGGACGACAGAATTATACGAACGGATTGGGATTGTGGATTTATAGGTACGCTATATTTAGTATTGGACAGAAAAATGACGCCAAACTAGGGTTTAAAACTTGGTAAACCGAGAAAAAAGGCGTCCTTTCTTTTTTGCGCGAAATAAAGCATGAATTTAAGAGGGACGGCAATATGGCCGTGGTAAAACGGGAGGTCAAGTTCGTGACGAATATCGTACCGATTATGATCCAGGTAGAGGTGGATACGGAAAACGCGACGAAAATCAACATGCCAGAAAAAGGTAAAATTAACATACTTTAATGTAAACACCACCTGCGCAGTTATCTTACTAAAGTATTTTCAAAAAATGGAAAGATAACTGTGTATGGCGGAGCCGTAACAATTATGAAATGTTACATTTCTGCAAGATAACTTAACCAATTTTTTTTAGGAAAATGATGCGTGATTCTGACAAAATGGAGGTCCGAGAAGGGGGAGATCGGCCACAAAAACGTCGCCGTCGAAACTCCTCCGAATAAGCCCAAAATTAGGTTTATTACTGCCGTCGGACACCACCCGATACCGCTTCTTGTAATGTGCTCGAAATATTGAATACTGCGTTAAAATATTTTTAGGACTAATTTTTTGTCTCACTTTCACTTTTGCAGAAATAAAGAAAATTCGATACAACAATCTTTAAAGGTACTTTTAAGGTATAACCTACATTTGTACTTTAATATCTTCTTGGTCGATTTATATATAAATTAGCAAGCGTTTGCAAGGGCTTTATGAATCGTTCGCATTATAAAAATTATATATTTCGAGAGCTAGTGATTTTAAGGGTGCCAGTTGTAAGGTCTTATACGTTATAGAAATATACTCTTTGATTAATGGTCAATAAGGGTCATTGGGACAAAATAATGTCTTTTGGACAAAAATCTATAAAATCATGTCTTTTTACGATTTCTATATTGTTTTTGGTCCACTAAGGTCTAATGGTCGTAAGTTTTTCAGGTGGTTATAACTTATACGACGATCAGACCTTAGTGGACCAAAAAACAATATAGAAATCGTAAAAAGACATTTTATAGATTTTTGTCCGAAAGACATCATTTCTCCCAATGACCATTATTGACCATTAAAAATAGCATATTATTATAACGTATAAAACCTATACACCCCCTGCGCCGTTATGTTTCCACCAAATTGTTCCAAAAACCGGAAACATAACGGCTCCGTCAAGAACATAACGGCGCAATACGTAGGCGATTTGTCGAAAATTTGTATGTGCGGAAACATAACGGCTCCTACGGGGCCGTTCTGGTATGTTTCAAATTTCGAAGCGCAAAAATGCGCAAACAGAGAAATAACAGATAAAATTTTCTTCTCGAATTAGCGGAAACATAATGGCACGGACGGGGCTGAGCGGAAACATAACGGCGCAGGGTGAGTAATTTATAGCCTATAAGTTACAAGGTGTTATAGTATGTTGAAAATGCATGTCAGGTCTTTTAGTCTTTTTTACTTGAAACCTTGTTATTTTAATGTACAGGTGGTTCTTCAGAACATGGTGGAGTCAGGAGAATTATCATAAAAAACAGTACAATTACAATTATCAGCATCGCTTTAATTTTTGACATCCATGAGTTTTTCTCGTACTTTCTAACCATTCTGTACATTTCATCAACTTCATTCACGATGTCATTGCCGCCTTTTTCATAAATTTGTGCCTCATAATTTGCGTAACTAATATTACTATCTTCTTTTGCAAAGAAATTGAATGGCAACGTTATGGTTGACAGCGTTGAAGTCGAATTTGTCATGTGTTCTCTTAAATACATGTCCCATTCAATCAGGTACAGGAA
>SCLG01000005.1:151627-182966 GCA_004367875.1 Oikopleura albicans
GACGTTTTTGAAACTACGTATAAATTTACCTTAATGATTCATCTTTTAGATATTCTTTCTGATAATACTCCTGTCTTTCTCCGTTATCTTTAGCATCACTTATTGCCCTACGTTCATAAACAATTTTTTTACATCCTCGGTTGTATGACCAGGGGTGCATGCATATTTTTAGATTACGTTCAAAAAACACAAAATTTTGGTTGTGGGGCTGAAATCAACGGAATATCAATAATTTTCTGTTAGCAATAAAAATTGCCAAGTTAGGAAATGCGCGTACCCGGGGTACGGTACCCCTACGATGACTTTTATAAGTTCTAGGTTAATTAAAGACCAGAGCGTTTTATTCCCTCAAATTATGTGTCAGAATGTATGTACGTTTGAAGAAAAGTTTACACAAATCGCATCTTTTTTTCAAACTTTATATCTGGTCTTGAGTCAAGACTCTTGACGATCCTGCGTCTGGATTCCTGACCTAAAATTTTATTGAGTTGGTCATAACGTTTATGTTTAGTCGCATTTACATCTAAGTCTTCACGTAAGATTACAAAGACTTCCTTGGCTTCCAATCGAGAGTAGATAAGTTTCCAAATGAAAAAAAAAGTTTCTGAAACCTTAAATCTTGTTGGTACAATCCGACGAATTACTGTCGTTGCCGTTTTCTTAATCGTTTTCTTGGCCTTTTTAATCTTTTTATCGATTTGTTTAGTTTTGATACTATTTCGTCATTTCGAAAATGTATTTTTAAAATAATACATCAAATATATCCGTCGTTATTTATTCCGGTCGTTTTCTTGGAATTGCGAAAAGTCATAAGAAATTGTCATCAAAGTAAAATTTCTGATACTTAGGTACTGTCAAACAGTACAGGTGGCGTATTTTGGTTAATTTTAGATTCCAAAATAATATACAATGTAACAGTTTCACATTGTAACTCCAAAATTTGTCACTGATAATTTAGCATAATTTATGCTCATTACATGTATGAACTTTTTTTGCGATTTAAAATATTTCAAGCAAATGACTCCTGAATTGTTTCTCTTTAATTGATTTCTTTAAAAAATTACACATTTTGCGTCGAACTGTTTTATCTGGCCAGCATTTGTTGTTCCGACAATTTTCTTCTAGAGATAAATTATTTCGGACAATAGAAAATAAGGTTTAGAATTTAATTTGTTGCTGGCATTTATGATTAAATAATTTTGCCAGAAAAAACGAAATCAATCACGTGAAAGCTGTAGGTCCTACAGTGTAGGATGAGATAGAGATTGAAATATTAATTGTTAAGCAAGTTAACGGTTTTGTGGGGGTCCAAGTTGGACCGTCCAACCGTTGGACTTCAACGGAAATAGTTACTGTGCGCAAAATTACGTCAAATGACCATTCACGCTTTTATAAATAATATTTAAAAAAAAACGAGAACAAAGTTGATGTGGTGAAATATCTTTTATAGCGTTTTTCCGTGAAGTCAAGTTTGTCCTTAATAGTAAAAAAAAACATAAAATTTGCAGCAAAAACACCGTGCGCCAAAGTCTGAAATGTGTCATTACAAAATTGTATTAAAATTTTCTTTGCTAACAAGTAATTGCAAACAATTTACAAGATTCACCAATAAGTTTATTAGAGACGCATCCGAATTGCCGTACCCAACTCTTCTTTTTCATTTTAAGAATTTTTTCGCAAAATCCATTTGGGCGTACCCAGTGTCTTGCTTCGAAGCTATTATTACTCTCGAGCTTCATCTAGCGATAGTCAGCTAGATTAAGAAAACAATTATTTTATTNCCCATTCGCCTATTTATTCCGAAGAACAGATTAATGATTGCCTTAACAAATTAAGTCAAGCTGTGAATAAATTAATTGAGTACAGCTGTGAGTACACTCCCTTAGGTATATCAGTCCAAGTTAAATGTACAGATGGTCTAATTGAAAAATTTTCGAATAAATATGAAAAAAAAGACGAGGAAAAAATTTTAGAACCGGATCCAAAAAATGTTTGTTTAATGTTCTTGCGAAAATTGCCCAATTGGGTGCAGAGAGAACGTTATTACATTGTAGAGAACGAAAATGAATTTAAATTAAACGAAAACAACAACAAGGTTTGTCTGTATCGTTTAAATTGTAAATATTTGTGAATATATATATTGTTTGTGTTATTTTACATTTCGCGTCTTCCAGCAAATTTGAAATGGTGTGAACTTTTTTGATTCGCTCATTGTTAGGCGACAAAATATGCGTGAGCCAATGAAATGGCGTGCTTTTCAGGTCAAAAAAATCGATAATCAGCAGTCAGCCACGAGTTTTGCACTGTACTGTACATGTGGCGTATTGTTGTTAAATTTTAGATTCCAAAATAATATACAAATTTTGCAGTTACAATTTGAAACTGTTACATTATGTAACAGTTTCAAATTGTAACTGCAAAATTTGTCACTGATAATTAAGCATAATTTATGCTCATTACATGTATGAACTTTTTTTGCGATTTAAAATATTTCAAGCAAATGACTCCTGAATTGTTTCTCTTTAATTGATTTCTTTAAAAAATTACACATTTTGCGTCGAACTGTTTTATCTGGCCAGCATTTGTTGTTCCGACAATTTTCTTCTAGAGATAAATTATTTCGGACAATAGAAAATATGGTTTAGAATTTATTTTGTTGTTGACATTTATTATCAAAGAATTTTGCCAGAAAAACGAAATCAATCACGTGAAAGCTGTAGGTCCTACAGTGTAGGAGGAGATAGAGATTGAAATACTAATTTTCTGCAAGTTAACGGTTTTGTGGGGGTCCAAGTTGGACTGTCCAACGGAAATAGTTATTGTGCGCAAAATTACGTCAAATGACGATTCACGCTTTTATAAATAATACTTAAAAAACGAGAACAAAGTTGATGTGGTGAAATATCTTTTATAGCGTTTTTCCGTGAAGTCAAGTTTGTAAACAACGGTAGTGACCCGTCCTTAATAGTAAGAAAAACATAAAATTTGCAGCAAAAACGGGGTCTATTGATTTTTGTGTTTACTTTGTACACAACATGACTGACATGAATGACATAAAATTTCATGAAACTTACCAATATGATGCAGCTTTACCCGCAGATTACGATGGTTAAATAAAAAAAAAATGAAAGAGGAGACACATTTTGGCGCTATAGAGTATTTTGAAAGGCTCGTAAAAACCTAAAGACCGTGCGCCAAAGTCTGAAATGTGTCATAACAAAATTGTATTAAAATTTTCTTTGCTAACAAGTATTTGCAAACAAATTACAAGATTCACTAATAAGTTTATTATTTGTATATTCAAAAAAACAAGCAAACCACCTGATTTGTGGTGACCTTTGTAGAAACAGATAAGAAAACATGTTTTATTTTTTTCAGTTTGCACCTCTCTAGGTTATGATTATATAATTGACAATAATTTACAGTCAGAGCTTCCAAAAATGCATACGACAAAGTCTTTGTCACAAAGATCAGTTCTTTCCATAGAATATATTTCGTTTGATGACGCTAATTCGGATTGCCTTCACATCATTCGTTGTTTGGTATGGAGTTTGAACGGTTTGTTTGTTTTGTTTAGGGTGAAGAAAGATTTGCAAGTTGTGATCAATCAAAACATGATCCCTCAAGCTCCCTATGTATTTGAAACGCTTTCGACATAGGCTACATTTTAATGGTCGGTTTATTTTTGTCATTTTTCTGGTCAGTTTTCTTCTCTGATTATGCTGCCAGTCCATACGCCGAGTTAAATAGTAAAACCCTCCTTATTGTTATGTAATTTTTCGTAATGTATTTAATTGTAATCACAGATGAAAGTATAAATAATTTATAATAAATTAGTATGAAACAGATGACTGACTTATATAGAACCTACGACTCGTGATGTTACATAAGTTTCCTTTTATCTGATGGCTTGTAGGCTACGAGCCATCAGATAAAAGGAAACTTATGTAACATCACTTACGCAATAGTACTGTATGTACCATACTTTATGGGCTATAAATTATGCTCTATTTATAGAAAGAATTTACCGGCTTCGCTTTCATTCTCCAGTCCGTACTTACTCTCAATAAGGACTCTTTAATTATGAAAAAGACGTCTCTTTTGGAGTGAATTGTTCCTATTGTTTTGTTTTTGGACGCTTTGAAGTAATTTTACCCCAAAAACTTATGTATTGGGAATAATGAATGTACCTGCACGGGAACCGTATTTGCCTTATACACCCAACACCATTATGGCCTGATTGTCACGTACGGTACGTACATAGTTCGGTTCGATCGTGGGAAGAATTGCTACTTAGACTAGAGACTAATACTGATTGCGTTATGTAATTTATTAGTTTACGGTGATACGTGAATACGTACACGCGGGACGCCCAAAAACACGTAAGCTTAATAGCGAATCAGCGGCCCGCTAATATTTTTAAACCGAATCGTAAATAAAATTCGCGCGGCGCTGCTTCTTGGCGTCTCTCGTGTCCGTATTTGCGCATGAATTAGGTGCCAGATAGTAAACCTAACAACTCGAAAATTATTGGCGTGTTCACTTGCATAATGCAAGTAATTTACAACACTTGCGTAGTTATCTTGCAAAAGCATTTTCAAATAATGACAAAATAACTGTGCAGGGGGTTGGAAAAATGACGAAATATTACATTTCTATAAGTTAACTACCATTCTGGGAGGTATTTCAAGAGATCAAAACAGTTGTCGCAGGCACATACAGTGCATCTCATAAGACCCCAATCCGATTTTATAATATTCCAGTATTATTTTAAATTAATAATGGTTTTAATTAATAATTTTAATTTAATTAATAATGATTTTAATTAATAATGTTCGAAAACAAAGTCGGAAGGGGTCTTATGACATGCACAATGCATCATGCACTGTACTTTTGACACTTTTTACTCTCTTGCGCCAAATCGTGATTTATTTTCCTTATCTTTTTCATATTTGACTTTCAAGAGGCAAAACGACGTTTGATATTTTGTAATAATCAAATTAAATATTCCTATAATTTTTCTTTATTAATTATTCGACACACTTTTTCCAAGAATTAGCGCTCATTTCACACGCTTTTTTCCGACCGCCATTTTTAAATTCCGCTGGAAACTTGCCCTGGAAATACAAACTCGAGTTCAAATCATCATTAATGATTTATTGCAGTTATTTGTTCGTTATTTTTCCAATATTATTTAATATTTTTTTTGTCGTCGGAAAATTATTTTCGTGACAGAACTACATAGGAATGATAATAATTTAACCGATTTTATAACCTAATGGAAAATGTATAACTAAACCACAGACATAAAAGAAAAAAAAAATCTCGAAGAAATACAGCAGAAATACAAAGATAAAGTATATATGCCATTGAGCACATGGATATATACAAGAGTTAAAACGAAGAATAATTAAAAAAAGGCAAATCGAGATCGACTAATATCTTACATGTTGAAAGAACAGAAGGAATATAATATATTTCATTAACACCCGGACAACCAGATTGCTGTCAATCTGACCTGATCATAAAAACCGACCTATTTATCGATTTAACCGATGGACTCCGGAAAGGAAAAAATGGGCAACTTTAGTCTTCAAATCGCTGGCAATTCAAGCACAAAATAGATGACACATTAAGAAAAAATACTTGGATACTATTAAATAAGACGGTTCCTAAACAGCTGTTAAAATTCAAATTAATTAGTTTCTATACCGTGTGTGAACGTTTCAATGGTGGCGATCATTCCGAATCGCTATAAAAATAATGCGAAAAAAAATGTTCACACCTTGAAGCGCCAACACGCTATAGAATAAGAGGACGCTTAGCGGAGCCTGTCGGTTAATTGCGATTTGCGACTTTATCTTTTTTTTCAATTTTGAAAATAACAATCATTGCAAATAATTTTAAGTTTTGTTGGCTGAATTGTAGCTTTTCACATTCATAACAAATTCAGTGTGAGGGCAGCCAATGGAAGTCAGGGATATCATGTAGGGTTTTTACCTCAGAATCCCAGCGACGCCTCACGGAAAATAAATATTTGTTCCTACTTTTTTTTTTTACTGTCTATGTTTTCTCTAACGCAATGAAAATGACTTTCTTGCCGTGATGGTAAGAAAAAAACGAAGCGGATGGGAACGCGCACAGGTTGGAAATCAAACGAGAGAAATAATACGTTTCCAACAAAACAGACAGTACGTAAATAAATTAAAATTCAGCATTCACTCTACGAATTAAAAAGAAGACTGATGTTCTACAGAACGAGCGATATAACTTATATCATATACAGTCCTGACTCATTTATCGGACGATTGCTCGTTTTAGGGGCCATTCTGATAGAAAAATGGTCCTTTTTGTGACAATGCTCCTTTTTCGGACGCTATTTTCGAGAACCGAAAACGTCCGATAAATGAGTAAGGAATGTAAGTCAAATTTAGAAAAAAAAACCATTCGAACTTACAGATATTTTAACTGTGGTACTAACGGAACTTTCATATTGTCGTACGGTTTTTGGGTAGCTAGCTACCCAATTTTTTCGGAAAATCATACCGTGTGCGGTGATTTATGCATTAAACTCGTTATTATTTTATTTTGAAGCCTTATTCTTCTTCATGTACCCTGACGCGTTTCACACGAAAAACAACTTAACCCCTGTGCTCCATGGGCGCAAACGTCCCGACGATTTGGTCCAAAATTACGAGGCCAACAGTGCGCGTACTTGGGAACTTTATCGGCGGGAAACGTATATATAAATGCTACTCGGTAATACGCGGCACAAAAATGGGGAAAGTGGGTAGCTAGCTACCTAAAAACCGTACCACAATTAATATGATTAACAAGAAATTTAACCAAAAACGAAGAATTTCCATACAAAAATTACAGGACGGTTGGTTATAACTTATAAGGTTTGTCATTTGTGGTGCTAAAAGGTAAGGTCACACTTGGAGCAATGTCAAGTCAGTCTTTTTGGAAATATTTTTGGAAATATTTAAGATAGCATAGTAGGCCAGTTGCAGACGACCGGAAATATTGGTATCTGTTGGGGGTTTACTCACGAAGGTCTGACATTTCTCCATAAAAAAGTACATTTTTTCATCTTCTCGGTATATGCTTTACACGTAAGTATTAGTTACGTATTCAGGGTTCTCAAGGAAAAAAATATTCCAATCAAGTCAGTTGAATAATGCATTGAAGGTCAAGTTATTTGTTGGACCTTAACCTATAACCAACCCGCTGTAGTTAAGCCTTAAATTTAACTAAAATACTGTTTTAACATGGGACATCCACGGTCTTTAAAATTGAAAATTCGTATGAGTATAATTGAAAAATGACGGTAAAAAAATTGTTACTAAATATTTTAGCATCTTCATTTTAAGGTATACACCCGGTGTTAGGGTATCCATAAATTTTTGTTAGCTTCAAAAATATAGACAGATTTGTGCGATAAAGTATTAAATAGGTAACTTCTCGTGATCACGCGTGGTAATAGCATTGTGTAAGGAGGCAGTCATATAACCCCTTGGCACGGTTTGATTAATATGAAACCAGGACTATAAAATAGGATTGTGAAGAACGGGGAATTGATACATTTTTTGGACTAATTACACAATGTGCGGGTTACACCTGAGCGTACCTTGAATCTGGTAGAATTGTATAAAATTAATGAATTTCAGCTATAGACTACAGTGCTTACTCTCATTCGGATCGTTTTTGGATCACAAAAATAGCGGCCCACGGCGTTTATGTCGTATAAGTGGTGATTTGTCGGCTCTTTGGAAACATTTTTCTCGGAAAAGCAGGCCTAATTTCACCCGAAACGGCCGTAATGGAGGCGCCTTTAATGGGAGGGAAGATGGTGTTATATTTAACCGACGAAAACAATGCCTACAAATTCAAAATAAAGACCAACCGATTTTCTTCTGAGAAATGAGAGGAACCTAGATGTAGTCCAAAGTAAAATTGGTCTAAAAAATGTTTTACAAACTCCCCTGTCTTTATCAACTACTTTTATGTTTATTAGGGGTGGCCAAAGTTTCCGTTATATCAATTAAAACCGTACCAAACGGGTGCCCCTTTAAGTGCCTCGACGATCATGTACTGAGAACTTTGTTAGTTTGAACTGGGTCCTATTTGGGATTGAAGTGAGCGGCAGTGAGCATTTTTTTTCCTTTGATCAACAATTGGCATACTTAAGGCTTCGACGAGTTCTTTTACCTTTATTCTTGTGATGATTGCCCGTTCTTTAGCATTGCCTAAATCAGTCATTAAGGAACATTACCGGAGTGAGTGATAACAGCCGAGTTTTATGAAAATGAACCAGTTAGATTCTCATTGAAATTTTCAAAACATTTCTCAAAACTTGCTTGCTTGTTATTATCCTATGGATGGCCCATACCCTACTGGCTGAAAAATTCATTTGAGAAATTCAATGAAAATCTAAGTGGTTCATTTTCATAACACTCGGCTGTTATATCCGTTTCATAATTTAGGGACTGTACTGTAATTTCATGTTGCATCATGTTGTAAATTGCAAAACATGAAGTAAAAATGTTATCCAACATGTTTATTTGTACGATAAATGTAACTAGTATGTAACTAAGAAAGATGGCCAATAGCCAATCGGGTACGTAACAGTTACCTAACTGAAGTAAAACAGTCCAAAAAGTTTAACAAAAAAAGTCCACCGATAGTTTGCGATCATTCCCACTTGCCACAACCGGCATTTATAGCAAAAGAGAAAAAAAAACGAATACGAAATGTATTATAATTTTTAAATACACCATACCTGCAGTATCGTTGTCAATTGAGTCTGTTTTAAATCGTTCTCCAAAGGGTTTGGATTTAGTCCACTACAAATAAAACATATTAGTATTTGGGCTTTTGACATCGCCGATGTCACATCGGCTTTTATAACATTTTACGTACAGTGATATTAGATTGAGCTAACAACGTTTTACTACACGTTTACCACCATTATATTGCACATACAGTTGTGATTTGAGAATCGACGCAAAATTTTTTTGTTACCATGATTTAGGTAACAAAATTATTGGGCGCGTCTCGTCAGCTCTCAGGCAGAAACGACTCCGATTGGTCTATTTTTTGAGCGCATTCGGTCAATCACCGATGCAAAATGCTATTTTCAAAATCACAACTTCTTGAGTTTATTGAATATTTTATTTTGGGCACAAACAAGTTTTACAAACTATTGCAAGTTAGACATGAAGAAAGAGTCTATTACTAGGGTAATTACGTCGTTGGGACTCTTAGTTGGGTGAATCTTACTTGGGTAGAGGACTGTATGTGTTAAACAACGATAAGTACCTATGAATTGGATTTTGTAGCGCGTTGAGTGATTGTAGAAGTTGGGCAGAAAGAATCATTTGTCTAGTTCGTTCGAGTACCGGTGGAATTTGCGGCAGGGCAGAAAGATTCACCGGACTATCCAGTGCTATTGAACTTGAACTTTCCGAATTTTCAGTCTAAATATATTTGGATTATAAATTTGAGCCGGAAGCGTCTTTCAAGTTCAAACAATTACCTGGTTATTTTCGGACTCATCGTTTTCAACTTCCATGTCAAAATTAAAATTCGGATCTTTTGACTTTAGAAGTTGTTTCAGTTGTTTTTTCTCGCGTTCGAGCTTTTCAATATATTCACCAGTTTGTTGCAGAATCGTCGCCTAATAAACGCAAATATAAATACAAAAAAATAAAGTTTTGCGAAATGAACGGGAAAAAATGTAACAAACGAAAGTCAGCGACGTTATCATGTTGAAGAACGCTTTCCCATGTTGAGCCAGAATTTCAAAAAATTCTGAAAAAAAAAATTCGATAAAAATTCCGAAAAAAATTGTTGAAAAATTATCGAAAAAAAAAAATTGCTCAAAAACTTATCGAAAAAACTGCAGAAAAAATTATCGGAAACAAAAATTCGAAAAAAAATGCTGAATAAATTATCCAAAAAAAAAATATTTGGAAAAAAATTCCTGAAAAAATTATCGAACAAAAAAAAAATTCCTGAAAAAAATTATCGAACAAAAAAAAATTCCTGAAAAAATTATCGAACAAAAAAAATCGAAAACAATTATCGAACAAAAAATATCGAACAACAAAAAAAATTCCTGAAAAAATTATCGAACAAAAAAAATCGAAAACAATTATCGAACAAAAAATATCGAAAACACTCATACATAATATACACCATCTAACACGTTATGTTAACACCATTAAACGGCAAAAAATGTTAACATAATNCAACTGTGAAGATGTTGGTCTTGGTGAATTTATACAGGCCCTAAAAGAAATTTTGCCCATGTTACTCACTGGTAAATTGACGGAACTTACCGCACCAACAAACCCGTTATACAAGTTTATTGAAATTGGTACAGTCAATGATTGTGTTGAAAGAAAGTACAACCAATTACTTCTATCTCACCCGGACAACACTGTACAACGCGTTAAGGAGTACAGTAATTTGGTTCTACTAGACATTCATAACTTTCTTCAAGGGAAGTATGCTAACCTGTTGGATTTGGAAAGTATACCTGCTCAACAAGCTACAGTACCGAGATCAAACGCAAAATCAGAGTCGTTATTGGGATTAGCGAACACGATTGCTCATCAAAAACCGAGCCAATCAGCGGAAGCGAGGGAAACCATCATAATTGCGTTAGCCAATAAAACTATGGATTTTGTGAACTCAAAACCATTGTTATGGCAACAAAAAATAGCAGAAAAAGCTTGGAATGCTGCTGGTCAAATTCACCAATCGCAAGTGGCTGTTCGAGAAACGCAACGACAAAATGCCCGCCAAAAATTTCGCACAATTATCGCAGCCAATGAGGAACGACAGCAGCTGCTCGAAAATGACCTGGAGCTCATTTCGACCAATGACAGCCTGGTTCCTTGCGTTTTTGATGATTACGAGCGATGCTACCGCAGATTCAAATCAGCCAATAAGATTGTCGGATCACAGGAAGCTCGATATTTAAGTGCACTTATAACATTTATGAAAAATCAGGACTGTACTTTTGAAAATTTGGAACTGTACCGTTTACCACCCCTTATTAGTAACAAAGCTGCAAGAACGAATTTGAAAACATTACTTTCTCAATAAATCTCATTTTACATCATTAGGCCTCGATTATTGGCAGGATTTGAAACCTTCTCCGCATACTGCATATATGACTCAGTAATAAATAAGCACTCTATAGTACCGTTCTAGTAAATATAGGATTAAAAAGTACAGTACCAGTACAGTACTACGTATTTTATGCAATAAAAGTGTTTTTGCCCCTCTAGCGGGTGAGCCAATGGTCACCACGTTCTACTAGTACCTATAAGGTGTGTAGTGTGAACTCTTAAGGGGCGACAACTCGTCGCAAATTGTCTAAGTGCTAACCTATACAGCCAACCGATGAGTTCTAGGCGTTGTGAATTAGGGTTGTATTACTCCGCTTTCAAGTATTACTCCCCAGTACTGTTCATACCTCCATCATAACAAAGGGTACAGGCGCACGAGTTATCATCCCTTTTTTGCGCTTTTATATTAAAATTGGTTCTAGAACTTTGATTTCTAAATTTATGGTGTTTACTAAACAGCCAATCAAAGCGCAGAATTTGCCGCGGGCATTTTTTATCCTTTTTCCAGCCAAAAAAAAGTAGGCACCGCAGATTTGTTTTACAAAAGATTTGTTTTGTCACAAGATTTTAATTGTAAAAAAAGAAGTAGGCACCGCAGATTTGATTGTAAAATCAATATAAATTTAATAACTATATAATTTAAATAATATAATTTATATAAACGATTAAAATTAAATCTAATATATTTATTTATATACTAATGTTTATCCTTCACATATGTACACCATAACACTAATATTTTTCTCTGATTATCATTTATAAATCCATTGACCGTGTTCTTGTAATAGAATCTCTGGTATAATTTATACCGTATGAATATTGGCGATATCATTAGGGTAAAAAGTAAAAAAAAAACTTTCGTGATATGTGTATATCGCTTTACACAATCTAATAAATGCTTGCCATGTTGTGTACCTACCAGTTCCGAAAAATTCAGCGTTGCCCTGTGAAGCGTTGCGAAGTATTGGTGCAAATCTTCCATATGCTACTAGTATTTTTCCATCAATAAAAAATTGCAAAAGAATTTTGTTATCGCAAAAAAAAAAGACTTCAATAACAGTGAAGTTTAAACTCAGGTTAAAAAAGCCAGAAATATGATATTAGATAATATCTATAATATATGAATCATAAGCTGCGTTGCATTAGTTTTATAAAACAGTAACAAATTCTATAGATCAACTGTCTATTTGGTTTAATGGTTACGACTCCGGATTTTCACTCCGGCGATCCGAGTTCGAAACCCGGCAAGTCATCATTTTTTTTTTCATTTTCCAAGCAAAAGTGATGATTCAGACCCTTCTTCGTAATTACGAGAAATATTGATGCTATGAATTTAATTCGAAAACCATCAAATTCTACAGGCCTGAAAACCTTTCTNAAAGCACTCCCATCAGAGAGTCCCCCTACGGTAGATGATTAGAAGAACTTGCATTGTAAAAAATTATGATATTTATTGAACAATTTTATGCTGAATTGATGAAAATAAAACAGAAAGTAAAACAGAAAGGTTTTGCGCAGGTAAAAGACGAAGGGGTCAATAGAGACTGCGCATTGAATTCGCTTCCGGGGCTACACAGGGTCCGATTACTTTATTGGGCTACATAATTGACACGCAAAGCGGGGCTACACATTGTTCAATTAACGGTAAGTTGGGTTATATGATGTGACTGCGAAGCGGGGCTACATATAGTTCGATTACCCGACTGAAATACCGGATGGGCCCGCGAAGCGGGGTTATATAGAGTGCGATTACCATCTTATTTATAATAATCTGATACAAATACTGTCGAAACTCATAACAAGTATTATCGGATAAAAACTGCGTTCTCAATAATTAAGCATCGGTAGATACAAATCTGAAATGCTGATAAACTATTATATTAAATGAGTTTAGAAATCTGTTATGGCAAGAAAAATGCGCGTTGGGGTTTAGATAAAATAAGTCTGGAAAAATAACCAAATGCATCCAATCAAAAAATAATAAGTTTGGTCGCCTTTTTGTATAAAAAGAGAGCAAGCGAAAGACGGTAATTATTCAAATTTGTATCAAGTGACGGGGTAGCTAAAATATATTTTGTAAACCGAAACATGTTGTAGTTTGCTAGTTGTAGTTAGTAGCCCCTCAAAGAGATGCGCATAACAACCGTTGTACCTCAATTTTTTTCTGAATGGTTACTTTATATAATACTTGTAAAAAAGTTTATTGGGGCGCTTTAATAGTGTTAATTCTAGTAATTTTAGTGGTGCTAAACGTTTTACGCGAGATTAAGCAAATGTGGGAGGACAAAAAACATGATTTCTCAAAACTGAATACCGTTTATTTATATCCGGTAATTGATAAACATTTTAAAGGTTAATCTGATATAACAAATTCGAGGCGGTATAACTGGGTATACCATTCCAAAAAGTACTATAATCCGGAAGGGGACAGTGAACCTCAATCCGGTTTATTAAGAACTAGTTTTACTTGAAACTACCTGATCAATAAGAATGGGTTGGAAAAACCCAAAGGGTAAAATAGGGCTAACCTTAGCGGATAACCGCGTCAATATAAATATTTGAATTCAAAGTTGAACCCCATTAAAGATGAATATTTATGTTATTTATTCTTTAACTGCGTTTGCAAATGCTGGATACCGACTGGTCGATTCTGATAATATGTACGATGGTAACTATTACAATACAAACGATCCTGAGATCACTTATAAACGCGGCCAAAAGAACGTGAGAACTCCCGAGCGAAATTTATACTACCTGTGAAGTAATTGTGTACGTCATTTCCAAAAACACTGTTGAATAAACAAAAGGTCTACAAATTTTACCATGGTACTCTAACAGGGTTGAAACGAGGTTGAATCTCTGGGTTCGAAGTAAATCTGGTAAACGCATTAACAGCCCGAATTATTCAAATAAGTGTACAACCGATTGTAATAAATAAAAACGAGCAACAAATTAGGCATCTCTAAGAGATAACGCGTAGGTTCGCCATTATGTTCTACCTTTAAACGAACTTTTGTGTCAAGTTCAAGGCTCTGTGGGTAGAATATGACGCGAGCTATTGGTCAACAAACTCAATTGATGAATTATTGGAGTATTTTTATGCAGTTTATTAAATAAGTCGACTGAAATTTATTGTACATGAAGGTTCTTGTAGTAAGTTTTATGACGGGACAAGTTTGAAACAACGCCTACGTCCCGAAGACTTTGAGGTTTCCCTTTGTAGTATAAAAGTGATATTTACCTGCTACTTTGTTAAGACATACTTTACAAAATATGCAATCTTTGTAACGGAAACTTTCTGTTACAATTTTGTCACACCTTTTACATTTTCCGTGAACTTTCTCCGTCAAGAACTTTCCGTTCGCTATAGCAAATATTCTTCCTTTTGGTAAAGCTTCCTTTGATAAAGCTTCATTTGGTAAAACTTCATTTGGTAAAGCTTCCTTTGGTAAAGCTTTATTTGGTAAAGTTTCATTTGGTAAAGCTTCATTTGGTAAAGCTTCATTTGGTATATTCGTATGAGACGGTAGTCCTTCCTTTACACTTATTTTACCAATTTTATTTCTAACCGCGGCTTCTTCATGACGCTTCTGTTCTTTTTCCATCAGTTCTTTCCTTTTCTTTTCCATATTTCGAATGTAAGTGGCTTGTTTATTGACTTTTTTAGTGACTACTTTAGTGACTTCTGTAGTGACTTCTGTACTGACTGTTTCCATTACGTCGCGATAGCACGCGTCCTCTGGAGATAGTTTAGTATGTAAATCTTCAAGAAGTTCTTTCCCAGATCGTAGTTTTTGATTGGGCACTGGGAAATTGGAAACTTCATGTAAAAAAAATGCGTTGGCAAATTCTTTTCTGATAATTTTCCAGTTTTCGATTGCGATTCGAGTTCCAATACATATTCTTAGTGGGGTATGTTTAGTTTAACTTAAATTCCTATTATTATGTTGCACAGTGTCCGAACAAGTTCCCGATCATAATCCTATTTGGTGAATAAGAAACGACCCAAAACTTTAGAGTCACAAATCGTACATGTATACTGTTAATAATTCTTTCTCGAATTTGATACTATATTGTTATTTCCGACTTTTTTTAGCAAAATCCACACGGTGTCTCAATCCATTAACAAAATATACCAATTTACAGTCATCTTTACGTATCTTTTTGGTTAATTGGGACACCGCGTTAATTTTTTTACAAAAAGAAGTAACAATTAATGACTTAACTCCCAGGGGTCATTTAGTCCAAATTTGGACTAAACGCCCTAAATGGATCGAAAATGATACTAAACCGGGCTTAATCGACAATCGCTGAAACACGAGCCTTGTTAAATTTTATGAGAAAAAATATAAAACCTAAAACAAAACTGAATTTTTTCAAAGCTTAACATGGTAACAAAGGCGTTTAGTCCAAATTTGGACTAAGTGACCTGTACGGATTATATGCCACTTGTGACCCTTGGGAGTTAATATGGGCAATAAATTCATACCCAACACTTTCGTTTTCTAGGTATCTTAGCCTTAGTGCCACGTTTTGGTAAGACATCTCGTTATTTGTCGCTTTGCAATTCTCAAAGTTTTTCAACAGTTTATCTTTAATCTTGCGACATTCTACGATTTGTTCAACAATCATCACAATTTGAGGTTCATGATCTAAAAAAAGAAATTACAAAAAGTCTTTAAAAAGCAGCGTTCCTAATGTGATATGGTCTAATATATATAGCCTATATAATATAAGATATGATCAAATTTTATTAAAAATCTAAAATCCGTATCATTTCTCCCTATAACGGCAGTTTCATATAATACTAGAATTTCTAGTATACTGCTTTAAAAATGCACACCTAGTGAAGAAATTAGGTATAAAACTATATAAGAACTTCAAAATCGTACCTAAAAATTGCACAGGATTGGAAAAGTCATTTGCTTTTGTTCTCGCATTTTCCAGCAGTGCGATATGTACGACCATTTGTTCGTAGTATTGCTCGAACGCTGTTTTCTGACGTGAACATTCAATATGATTGGCGTAATTTCCTACTTCATCCTTCAGTTTTTCATAATACGCGATGATGTTAAGAAGTTTTTCACAGTCCTTCTGTATCTGTTTTTTCAAAAGCACTCAAAGGAGAATTACAACATGACATGATTTAACTCCAAAATACGATTATTTAGCACATTCCTGAACACGAGGCCGGACGGTACTTGAACTAAGAGCGCCATCTTACGGTATATTATTATATACACCACCTGCGCCGTTATCGGTTCAACATTTTGAGGAAGAATTTTGACCCGATAATAGGTTTTGACCCGATAATGGCGCAGGGCGTAGGCAGAATGTCTGGAAAACTTCTATCTAAAATTTTGACCCGATAACGGCACGAGCGGGAATTTCGGGGCGAGGTCTTCATCCAAAAAAGCTTAAAAAGACATACTTTTAAAGATTTTTTCCTAAAAGCATGCATCTCAAAAAACTTGCTTGGCCTTAGTGCAAACAATAAACCTACTTGGCCTTATAATGGTCCAAGTGGCTGACCTTATAACCAACTCCCTGTATGATCCTAGTAGGAACTTTCTATTTCATATTTTTGCACTCCTACTTGATTTTTTTTATAAAAAAAAACGATATTATTGGAAAATGGCCCGTGGTTTGTATTTATTAAATAACTTGTTTGTACCCTCAGAATTGAATTAAACAATTGAACTAAAAAAGTATAGTAAAAAATACGAAGATGCACCAATAACGACACAAGTTAAAGCAGTGGTTTATATCAAAAAATGATCCTTTTTTCGGCAAAACTTGCATTTTTAACGCAAATATCTAATTCTGAAAAATAGAGAAAATATCGAAATGTCTACTATTCAAACATAAATAAAAAACAGAAAAGTGATTCAAACATTTTTTAATGACAAATTTTTTGACCCGATAACGGCGCAGTGCGTAGGTGGGGTAGCTGGAAAATTTTTAGTCGAAATTTTGACCCGATAACGGGTTTTGACCCGATAAAGGGTGACCCGATAACGGCGCAGGTGGTGTAACAGTGTTTTAGCAAGCAAAATCGTCTATACTTGGTCATTTTTTTTTTTACTTTTACATTAAAACTTTAAATTATAACATTTGAAAATTGGTAATTCTCGCCTTGCCACAATGATTTAAATGGCCGAGATGAAGGTGGAATGTCCAAAAACGTGAATGATCCTCTAGGAAACTTTGGCATTCCAACAGCCGCATAAATGTTATATAAAAACTGCAATGTTTTCTTTTTTGCTTTTTCTTTCGTTGTAACCCCAAAAAATTTGTGGTACATAAAATGTCGTACATGTCTATCAAATTTCTTCTTATTATTCGAAATAAACTTGATATTAGGGTTCAATTTGTATGAGAATTACAAGACATGCGGTTTTAAATTAACTGTCGCCCACATTTTGGTCCCTCATTTTTATTTTAGAAAAATTTAAGTTGCGCAAATTTGATTCAAATCTTAATTTTTGTTTTTGAACCCGCCTTGAAATCGGTTGAGTATCTCCAAAACCGTCTCAGGATAGAAGCCTTTTTTATTGTTGGTACATAGACATTATGTAGCAGTCGTGTTTCGGATGTAACTTCAAATGGCGAAAACAGTAAAGTTTGTTTTTGCAAATCTTGAAGCTCTTGTTTGATATAATAATGTAGAAATGTCGGACCATAAACGATATGTGTTTTTGCATCTTCACGGGTTTCCTGAAATGATCGGCGCGCTCTCGGCTTTGCTTCGGAAATAACATCTGTGCCAAATTCAAATGTTTTTTTCAATGTAGGCCATTTTTCGTATAAAAGTTCTTCAAGTGACTCTCTGGTACTAAGTCTGATAAAAAATCTGATTCGGTTAATATTTTTTCAAGTTGGTTCTAAATTGTAGGGATTAAGGTACCCGATAACTGAAAAGGTGGCCGCATAAACCTGTTGAGTGACCAACGAGAACCCACGTAGTGCCGAAAAAGGGGCCGGATACAAATAGTGTGATTAGGGAACTTTGAGAGATATGTGTTAAAAGGTGAAGTCGGACTATAATTTATAATACTAATAGTACCTAATTGTAATTTATAAAATATGATAACCGTTTTCCTTTCTTCGTCAAGGGATTCTATTTGATGTTCTATTACTGCATCTCGTTTGTCAAACTCGACCTCCCTTGCATTACTCCGGATTTCGAACGTGTCAGAATCGTTCATATTCTTACAAGCCGTCCGATATTGCTCAATATTAAATCGTATAATTGACCTTTCAGAATCAAGTTCCATGATTTTTTTGTCAATTTCTCCCAATTTTTGACATTCTCGCAACTGCAAGAATTTTGAATATTCTTCATCTGTACATTAAGTTTGTAAAAGAAGTAAACTCGAATGAGAATTTTTTTAATTTGAAAATTCTTAGGGTAAGAAAAAGTATGAGTTCTTTAACAGGAATAAAAATATTACCCAAATGGTATACTAAAAAACCTGTATATTCTTTCAAAAAAAAAACGACGCGAATAGGTGCGCAGATCCTATTACGTCATCATACATAAAGAAGAGGGTGAAAAGAGACGGTCCAATCAGAGTCCGCCCAACCTCACGTGATAATCTCACTAGGGTGACATACACAAAAAATTGCGACAAAAACATCTCTGATGTTCAAAGTATTTTTGGAAAATTCGAATTAGAAAAAAACCTATAGAATTGGCTATGTATTACTTAAAGAGATTTTTTATTGCGCGCAGCGAATTTTACATCTTTTTGGTTAAAATTGAAAAGTTAAAATAGGCGCGCAAACAGTAACCGCTGAGAAGTCGGTTACTATGTATTGATTTGGTCATTTTTATAAGTGATAAACTTTGCCATGATCATATCGATAGTTGCTTTTTCAAATTGGGTTTCTGTTACTTCATCGGAAAAATTAAAAGTTGGAAATGATCCGACAGGAAAACTTTTGATACCGAGTGCTTTCCAAAGATCGTACAACGCCAAAATTTCTTTTTGAATTTCAAGATTGTTAACTTTGGAGAATACGACTATCTTCTCATCATCTAACATTTTTGATTGAATATTATAATTCGTATAAGAATCATCATTTGACGGTAGATTTGAAAGATAATTCCTATTTTAAGAATTAACAAGCAAAGTATTACTGGATATCGTTAAAAAAGTTTAAGAGTGGGAAACACCCTGTTTTATGAAAAAAAGTGTGATCGGAAATTACTACTTTATTTTGAACGTACGGTATCAATTAAGCTCAAGCTTTGCCGGTCATTACAGAAGTGTTTTTCTGAGCATCTTGTGAAAAAATTNAAAATAACTGCTCAAGTGGTGTACGTAAATATAATTAAAGGCTGGCGCTCTAGGCGCAACAACAATATAGAAATGGAGACGTGTGGACAAACTTCCGCAGCATGTGTAGAGCGAACTTTTTGGAGTATATCTTTAGAGGTTAATGCGTATGTATATAATTGCCTAAATAAACTACACATACTTTTGACGCATTAACACTGATTCAAATTCAAAAATATTAAAGTAATTATACACATATGGTAAATATTTATATCCAAGAATATTATTTTTCTGGAAAATGAGTCGCACATCATATGCTTTAGCAACAAAATCGAAGTTGTAATTCTGTTAAATAATTAGTTTCCATTTTTCATTTATTTTAGATGTCTATTTTTTGTTCATTATTTTGGCAAGCAAACATTTTTATTTCATAAAACATGAATATATATAGAATAAATCACCTCTAACTAAGGCATGCTATGACGTCGATAAAACTACAAATTTCGATAAACACATAATATGGACGTTTGTCCGCATTTTGGTAAAACCCATTATTTATTATATAAAGTTACTTTATATAATGAATAATGGATTTTACCAAAATGTGGACAAACGTCCATATCATGTGTTTAGCGAAATTTCACTCCAATGGACACAACTAACTTGTATCATGTTATGTTGACTGTCTTAATGACTAGACATCCCAATTTGATAACATGTGACCGGTTAGCAGTTAATTTCTAAAATGAGAAGTTTTTGTATTTTGGCTTCCAAAAAGTTATTTTGAACTTGATCTTGTACCTGCGTTAATCGATTCAAACCATCAATTTGGTGTGTCAAATCAAACTAATTCATTTTCACAGCAGTTTAGAACTTAATCGACAAATTACGCTTCCGATTTATTATCCGTCAACATACAGTTTATTTCCAAATTTAATGATACCTTAATATTTTAGTTAAAATGCACTCCATAATGCATTAGGCATTTTAATTTATATAATATCGCATGGCCCTTATAAGTGAAAAACGAAACCATATTTATGAACAAAAACAAAACTGCCTTATTGACAGGCGATAATTTTAGGTGTGCGCTTTTAATCATCAATTAATATTTTAGAGTCCATTCGGTACCGCTAGGGGTGATCTTGTAAGGGGAACCCTGACAGTGCCTACTCATTAGTTTACAACTTATGGGAGCCTCACTATTGTATCCTTAAGTTAAAATAATCTCTAGATGCTTATGTATTGGCAGATGCATAGCAAAAAGTGACGCAATTTGTACCAAAGATGTTCACCAAAGTTCGGTTCCTACAATATTTATAAATAAACTCATTATTAGAACTTATTCGAACGGGTCAAAAAACAAAACTGACACGACCTTATAACCAGACCCTCAAAATATGACCCTTTTTCCTAACACTAAGAGCCTTGAAAATTCAGCCTTAAATTTTAGTTTAAAAAATTAACACGTTTCAGCAATAAAAACGACGTTTTAGAAAAACGGACTTGACTAAATCAAGTTGACTTTATAACAGTACAAATTTCATTCCTTATAACTACACCCCTGTACGTGTTTCTGTCCTTCCTCATTTTTTAAACACATTACTGTAGGTTAAAGTATTATGTTTATTATTATCTCTTATTAACATTAACGAGTGTGCATTTTACACTGTAACACTTACAGTAGCGCTAGATTTAAGTTTACATGTTTTTGCTTCAAGCTATTTTAACTTAACTCGTACACGTTTTTATGGGTCGTCCGTTTTTATCATAACTTTCAATCAAAATTCGGTAGTGTCCTTTTTCATATATCGATTTCATTTTGATTATTTCCAAAGTTTCCACCCAGAAATTTCATAGCTTGATTGATTCGAAAGTTATCAACAAAACAAAAAACGCACAACCTACGCAAAAACGTGGCCGAGTTAAGTAAGCATTAACTCATTTTCAAAGATCGTCTTGACAAAAATCAAATTTTGGGGGAAAATAGAATAAATCGCTATCTACAGTATTAGAAATAACCCATTCATACTTTTTTGTGTACAAACTTTAGTAAACATTTTAGTAAAAAACCCTGTAGAACAAAACAAACATCAAAAGTAATAATTTTTATCGCGAGTTTTAATTATCCGAAAAACTTTTTTTCGAAAAAGCCGCGGTGCCTACCGGAAAGAAAATTTTTACCTAACTTAAAATTTACTTAATTTTTACCCAACTTAAAATTTACGCCTAGCCTAGCCCAGTGTAGTTACTAAATCCACCGTGCATAAAAAGCAAAACACATGAAAGCCGGTTTGGAGTCATATGCCAGGACCGACTGATAATTTCGAGTCTGGGAGCAACAAACTTGGTTTCGTCCAGCTTTATAACCAGATTGGGTTTAGCCAAAAGGTCAAAACTTTAGACTCGGGCGGGTGATCAAACACGAAGGCGCCTTTTTAAAATATGACGTTCAATTTAAGCATAAACTTTTGAGTCGTTTTCTAAAAGTCAATGCCAATTGATATCGTACAGTTCACTTCCTCAAGTCTCAAGATAATCTCGTTAGTATTCGATTTTTTCATCAAACAACGCATAGTTCTCACGCGCTATAAATGCGATACTAAGACAATTAGCCCGATCGATTTTTTTTTGCACTTTTTTTTTTTTGGTTTCTCTTTTTTTTTGCTTTTTAACAATCTTGTTAACCCGGAATAGTTTAATGTAAAAAATATTCAAAGACTTAAATTTTAAGTCTTAAAGTGCGTTCAAAATAACGAAAATTGAGAAAAAATATCGCAAAGCTCATTTAACGTTTAGCAGTATATTTTTGTTATATCAGAAAGCAAACTTTTGTTAACTCAGAAAACATGTAATGTTAACTTAAATTCTGTGAATTTTTTTATGTACGAAACGTTAATTTAGCGTCTACAAATAAGGAAATCTAATACACACTACAGTAGTTTTTTTTAAAGAAGACCTGACGGTTTATTGGTTTTTAAACTTCATAAAAATTGGCTACTTAACCCCTTCATCGGGGCATTTTGGCTACTTTAAAATTTCTGAATTTGAGTGCATAAAGAAAAAAGTAGGGCGACAAAGGTCATAAGTTAAAGTCCCGTGAAGTAACGTTTTTTCAGCTTCAAACAAAGATCGAATGCTTCTTTATTAAACAGGATTATGTTAACAAAAACAAGACCCNGTATAAGTAAATCGTTCAAACATTTCGAAAAATTTCGAAACATACTACACCACCTACGCAGTTAAAATACACCACCTACGCCAAAATATTTTGGATGAAAAAATGAAGATAATGTCGCAGTGCGTAAACATTTCGTTTTTTAAAGATATATATTAGGGTGAGTCAGGTCAACAGCAAAACAGGGATCCCATATGATGTGGGAAAAATCAGATTCGTTCGGTAGCATTTTTTCTCAAGTTTCAAAGAAAAAAAATTCGACCCGAGTAGAAGTTTGAAATTGCCCCCATTGCCTAAACGATGACTGCGCATGTGGTGTAAATATTTTCACCACTACAAAAGTCAAACAATTGAAACATTTGTATGATTAGACGGAAAAAACATCCAAAAGCGACAAATGCTTCTGTGAAAAACGGGGGGGGGAAAGTGTGTGTTATTTTGTCTAACCTTTGAAACTTTTTCTTTGCTAATGCTGGGCACGAGCGATTTGAGCCGCATAAAGCCGGTATTGATGCTTTGCATGCGCCGCCGCTCGTTTGAGTTCGCGATTTCGCGCCGCGTCTTCTTTTCGAGGGAGGCCTTGTCCTCGGGCGACAGCGAAACGAGCGCCGAGAGACTATCAAAATCGCTCATTACGCGTGTTTCTTCTCTCTTTATTATTATTTTTTCTCTATCTCTATCTGCACCCTTTTGTTGCTAGGGTCTCACTGGTCGTTTTTGCCTCAATGTTGTCCAATTCTAGCGTCTTTTTCGAATTTACGCTCTTCGTTTTCACGGTCTTCGACTCCTCCCTTTTGCTTCCTGAAATAAAGAAAATGAAAATAGAAACGTATATTTTTGTTTATGTTCTCATGGCACTCTTTTGTACCGTGTTAATTGCGCTTTTGTAACGAGATTCTTTGTTGCGAAATTTTTGTTTTGACCGTTTCGAATGAATACATTTAGTGGTTTAGCTTGAAAAACGTTATGATTGCTGTATTTTTGAAGGATTTTTTTAATCTGAAAGAGTGAGATTTTGGCCAGACTCGAACACGGAACCCTGTGATGCACAATGGGACTTTTCCGCCGAGTCGAAAATTTTTTTAAACCATCCTATTTGACGTAGTTTTTACCCCTACATCTTACCGTGTCAACTAATAATAATACAGAAAAAACTGCGAGTTTTGTAAGATCTTCCTATCGACATTTCTTAACTCATGACTAGTCATACATGTATATGGTTCCTATAATATGGAGAAAAGTGCCTTAGAAACATTACTGTCCTGACTCAAGACTCTTGATAACACTCGGACACGATGAAAGCGGGATAACAATTGTATCTGATGGCGCGCGCGTGCTGATTCGAGAGAAAATCTAGTAGCCAATGGTCCATTGGCAATGGAGAGAAAATTGATATCACAATGGACCAATCAGCGGGAGCATCATCCGATATGACTTTTAATTCTTTTTTTATACCGCTTTCATCGTGTCCGAGTGTTATAAGATATTAATCAGTCAATATTCCCTTTGTAACTCTAAAAGTTAAACATATCAGATAACTACCGATCAAAACATCAGAAAATCAATCGAATTGAATCAAAATACATAGTTGATTAATAAAAAAAGAAATACAACGCGTTTGGCCTGGGGGTCTGAGCTCACGCGAGTTTTAAGGAGAACTTCAAAAACCTGAAAAAAAACTTGCCTAAATTTTACATGTATTTTTTCTCTATTTTCGTCTCCAATCTCTGTGTCTCTTTTGTACCAAATATATTGTCCTTTTGTGTGTATGGGGCTCTTTTTTGTTGTTAGATTTGCGACCGTTTTGAATGAATTCATTAGTTTAACCTGTTCATGTTGGAATGATGGCAGTGATCGGGTTAATTAACGCAGTCAGTGTTCTGTGTTATACAAAAAAAGAAAAAAAGCCAATGACTGAATTTGAACATTGAGTCTCGAGTGGAAAGACGAGAGAAAAAAAGAAAAAAAAAAGAAAAAAAATCAAAAACAGCTGTTGCCCATCAAAAACACTTCATCGATGATATCTCTTGGGAGAATCCAATCAAATCGAATATATTAAATCGCATCAGGTAAAGAAGAAGACGAAGAAGAGGAGGAGGGACAGAAAAAAAGGCGAACATGAACCGACCCCCAAACAACACACAACAAAAAAATCGCAACGACAACACGGTATGTTTTGCCTGGGGCTCAGACTGACGCGTTAGCCCCTTTGGGCACACGCTGTTATGAAGACGTCCGACTTCGGGTCATGGCGGACCAATCAAATGTATGAGTTTCAAATTTCGTGTCCGATGTGTCAACTTAAAAAATGTATGGTTATTTTACGCACAAGATTCGATTTTAAGCGACAAAAACCAAAAAAGATTTTAATAAAATTTCTAAAAATAAAAGTCGATAACGATGAGATTTGGCGGCAACGATTTAATGGGCACAAATTGTAAAAAAATATAATATGTTTAACGTCGATTTATAATAAAATAAATTTAGGAATAAGGCAATTTGGGGACGGGGTTAAGTTTATGTTTATGAAAACTCTCGGTAGTTTTGTTTTCAAAAGTCGAAAGTTTCGAGATTTACAATTCCAAATGAACTTGGAATGATTTTATTAACCAGCAAAGTTTTAGCAAACCGTTGTCAATTGATAAAACAACGAAAAATATTTTTAAGGGTTAGTTTCCCGATTTTTTTATTTTATTTGTAAACAACAGGCCCCTCACCTCCTTACTAGTGTAGGTAATACACTGTAGGGATGGAATATAATGTCAACAATTATTTTTTTTTCTGACTTACTTTTCGTTAGAAAACTCACTATAGATATCTCATATTTATAGTTATGAAGCTATAATATATTTTTTGACTCCGAAAGGCGAGGCTTTTCACGGTGAAGGTACTCTAATGCGCCAAACCTCCTTTAACATATTTCAAGTTGAGATCTAAAACTTACTTCGGTAACTTAATTGATACTTCGTTGTCAGTTACTTTTACTCTCCCTGCCTACTGTATTTGAGTATTTTTCAATTTTTCCCGTTTAAGGACATTATTTGTTACGATTGAACGGGCTGGCAGAGATAACATATGGTGGGCGCGTTCAAGCATATATTACGGTATAATTTTAATGTCTCAGTTGTTCAATAACACGAAATAACATGGTATAACGAGTATGCACATGAAATAACGTTATTAAACCCAGCAAACACTTTTAATCGTCGTCTCTCATCGAAAAGACATCGTAGTAGAGGAATTAAAAATAAATGGAACTTTAACTCGTCCACAGATGAAAAATTATTTGGCACAGCCCCATTTTTCTTTTTTTTTCCCAGAACTTTATTGGTATAATTTGTTCAAAATATACTTGTTAATTGTTTTAATGTAAGTAATTGATATACAGTCCTCGTCCCCGAAACGTCCGTCCCCGAAACGTCCAATTGTACCCGAAACGTCCAGGTTTTTTTTAATTTAGTCAATGTACCCGAAANTGTAATGGTTGATTTACTTGGGACGAGGACTCTACTGATATCGAAAGCCATTTAAAACACTGAGATAGCAAAAATATGTAACAATGAAGGTTTTTAACGTTAAAAAGGCCTAATGTACCCGAAACGTCTAGTTGTACCCGAGACGTCCAGGTTTTTTTGAAAAAAGTTTTGGACGTTTCGGGGATGAGGACTGTAATATAATAACTCGATATCGGAAACATACAGTAGCTCTAAAGTACAAATAGTGTTTCAAACAAGGCGTTTGGTATGAAATAAAATGGTGTTTCTTGTCATATGGTTACGTGGCTAGATATGCCCGTTTGATGAAAAAAAAATAAGCCTGATAATTGATCGTGTGAATCCGTTTTTTTTTTGTGAAAAAACTTCCGTTCAACAGAAAACTGTTGAGGCCGATTTTTTATAAAAGTTCCGGTAAAAAATATATTCGCGAAAAACACTAAACTGTTTAGTCGAAACAAGCCGAAAATCTTTTCGCAGAACCATGTACAGTCAAGGGTCTCTAGATGTGCCTTTTCGATTTCTGAAAAACGTGCACATCTATAAAGATTTACAGATTTAGAAATTGGCAATCCAGAAAACTATTGGCAATAGTCTATTGCCAATCCAACAGCCTATTGGATACAAAATATCACCTGCGGAATGCAATGTGTATATGACACATTACATCCCGTAAGGCATTTTTGTCATTGTCCTTCGTGAGTTAAATTTATATAAACTATATTATATAAATGATATTATAGTTCATTCTATTTTCATCCAGTGAACCTAGTTAGGGTTCAGCCCACCAGAATCTGGTGACCAGACAAAATACGCTTCAATTTGTATGCCTGTCTCCACAAAATATAAAATAATCTACAGTAGAAGCACCTAAAATTTACTGATTTTTGGATATAAAAAACACATTTTTAAAAATAGCTACAGGGAGAGTTGGTTATAAGGTCAAGGTCTAAAAAACTGACTTGACCTTAATGCACTTTAAAAAACCTGACTTGACCTTATATCCAACCAGAATTCACTCTAGAAAATGTTAAAAAGACACTATTTTATAGAAAAAAGTGTAAAAGGACATTATTTCTATAGAAAAAAATGTGTCAGCAAAATAACTGACTTGACCTTAGAGCCTGAAAAAACGGGCTTGACCTTAGTGAAAAAAACTGACTTGACCTTATAACGGCACAAATGGCTGACCTTATAACCAACCTCCCCTGTAATCAATTTAGAAATAATATCCATACATAGTGACGATTTTATTTATCAAAATGTGAGAAAAAAAGTCAGAAGGGTATACAATTTTTTTCTAGACAAATATCGGGTATGTTTTATCGTGTACCTTATATTTCAGGCGGCATGTCTAAGTATTCANACCTTAATGCACTTTAAAAAAACTGACTTGACCTTATATCCAACCAGAATTCACTCTAGAAAATGTTAAAAAGACACTATTTTATAGAAAAAAGTGTAACAGGACATTATTTCTATAGAAAAAAAATGTGCCAGCAAAATAACTGACTTGACCTTAGAGCCTGAAAAAACGGGCTTGACCTTAGTGAAAAAAACTGACTTGACCTTATAACGGCACAAATGGCTGACCTTATAACCAACCTCCCCTGTAATCAATTTAGAAATAATATCCATACATAGTGACGATTTTATTTATCAAAATGTGAGAAAAAAAAGTCAGAAGGGTATACAATTTTTTTCTAGACAAATATCGGGTATGTTTTATCGTGTACCTTATATTTCAGGCGGCATGTCTAAGTATTCAGTATACTAAAAAGTATACAAAAGTTCGCTATAAGTTTTTTTCTATACCATATTGTATACTGTTTATTGGCTCTCTTCTAATACAGTATTCCCTAAAATGTTTACTCTCAAGGGTCCCTATTTCCAAATAGGCTATTGGCATACAATCCGTAGGGGGACAATGGTCCAAAGTTGGACCAAACGCCCTGGCGGCTATTTTAAGCCCCAAAAAAGTCAGTTTAGTTGTATTTTTTCGATTAAGCCCGGTTTACGATCTTTTTTGGTCCATTTAAGGCGTGTGGTCCAAATTTGGACCATTGTCCCCCTGGGAGTTAACGAGGTCATATTGTGAACTTTTTTTTTATACTTGGGCCAAATAAAAATAAATTCATGTCAAATTTGTTCCCGACCGAAAAACAGAATTTTCGAGATAAGGCTTTACCAACTTCAGAATCCTAGGTAACGTTTTCAGCATAATGAGTACGACTAGGAAATTAAAGATTTTCTTAATGTGCATGTTCCTCTTAATATGAGTATTGATATTAACTTGCAGACCTTTGACTGTATTTTACTGACGTGGCGCGACCGTGTATCGGTGTCCAGATTGACGGAGTTTAAGGAATCTCCATATCATTTGCACGCTACTTTGGCGTCAGTCTGGACTCCGACACACGGTATAAGTATTACTATTGATTGGCCCTAATTTATGTCCCATAAGTTATGGGCCATAACTTATGGCCCATAACATATGGGCCTTAACTTATTATTATGACTCATAAATTATGAAACATAATATAAAAAAACCTTGTAGAATGTCGTCCGATGACGGCACCATAACTATTTTTACTAGAAAAAAACGATACCATATCATTGATAGAAACATGGAAAATGGATGGAAATTTTCAAATTGCGTAAGAACTTACTAAGAGTCAAATTAGCGCGCATTTGGACTCAAGTCTTTGGATTTCCTCTATTATTAACGAAAGTAATGTTTGAAGGGTCAAAACAACAATATTTTAATAACCACTTTTCTGAACATGTAAGTGAACTTGGATATCAACTCGGACCTAAAGTGACATTACCAAGCCACTTTCGAGAACGTCACAAAACTTTCAGCAAAGCAGCCGGAATGGTTGAAGACTGAAAGCGATACTTTACAAACTTTCGGTGATAAAGAACGAAAGGCATCCAAACGGTATTAACTATACAATCTAGGTATAAATCGAACCTTTTCCCATAATTTCTATAAAATCATTTTTGTACTTTATCTCCAAAAAGGTCTTCACATCTGTTTATGTAGAAGACATATAAAACTTTCCATATCGGACTTTTCTTAAAATTACGAAAAGACTTTTAATTATGTTTCAATTATTAAATACATACATGTAGCCAGTTTAACATAGTATATTTTACAAAAAAAATATATACCGTGTATCCGAGTTATAATGCTCGCTTTTATATGTAAAAGCAGCTAAAAGCGAGCATTATAACTGTGGGATACACGATACACTAGATTTTCCTTAAAATATTATTTGCTAAGCCGAATCTCACATGACGTCAGCGCTATAGCGTGATAACCGTCTTATAAATTTATCAAAAAAAAAACTCGTCGGACTTTCAGCAAATTGGCGGAGGAAGAAATCTGATTTTTATTTATTATTTTATACCAGTTCAAATAGAGTCATTTTATCGTTATTGAAATTTAGACCAAAATTTTTTAATAGTTTCATTTTTTTTTTGTCAAACTTGTACACTAATCTTCTCTAAATCTCACGACCAAGTTAAATTCGATAAACCTCATACGTCGCGATAATTAAGAGAGCCCGACTTCGTATTCGGTCGCATTTTCCCAGGTCAAAAATTGCGAGAAAAGCAAGGCTCGTCCCAAACAAAAACTCACATTTTTAAAAATTCCGCAGCAAGAACGATATTTTTGTTTATAATTAATCAAAAAAATAGCTATTAGCAAAAGCACAAATTTATAAAAAAAAAAGAGAAACAAAACAAAAAGTATAGAGACGGTTCTCGTAATTACGCGTTTCGCTTACCGTGTGTGTCGCGCGCTGTAGGTTATGGTCTCATTTGAACAACAAAAAAAACTTTAACACACGTCTGTGTTATGTCAGCTGGCTCTACCCGCTGTTTTTTATGCAACAGATAAAAAAAAAGTAGCGTATTATGGAGAGAGAGCGGATCGTAAAATCGTCGAAGTCGAGTTATTATTATGCTTTTTTTTTGTTTTTGGCGTTGTCGGTGGTGCGTTAAATTATCTCTCTATTTCTGTGTGTGTGTGTGTCTCGCTCGCTCTCTCTCTCTCTATTTCTTGCTCTCTCGTTTTTTTTTCTGCTCTGTCTCGCGCGCGATGTGTGTGCTGTGTGTGAGGTGAACGGCTGGCCGAACAGCTGGGAAGAGGCCAGATTTCAACATTTCCAAGGCGAACTAATTTGAGACCGATAACACACCCCGAAGGCATCTGACCAACAACAGACAATGCTAGTACTACCAACTTCATTGCCGGATATCTTCACTTCGGCCTGGCCTCAACGTCAACCTGTTGCCTGTTTCCTACTTTTTTTTTAAATGACGCCACCTGAAGTGATGTGTTTCAAGATTTAACACAAGTGGAGTAACGAAAAAAAAATAACATTCACCCATTAGGTGTAGGGTAGCCATTAAACGGCACGGGCGATTCACATTTGAGAGTAAAGATTCTTGAGTTTGATTAATCAATTTTAGAAGATAAAATTACGGGCCATGGAGATAAAAAAAATATGGAAGTTTTACTATCGAAAATAATCAAAAAAGGGAAACCTATAAATTATAGGCTATAAATTATAGCCTATAATTAATATAAACTATATTAGATAGATCGAAAATTTATTTGATAGGGATTTAAAAATTTTTAATGGGCATGCTCTGCAACATTTTTCGATTTCACCGGGTTGATTTTCCCCTATTACTTCCACTGACTCTTTAACGTTCTGTTTCCAATTATAAAATGTGATAAAAAAAAAAATTCAAAACACCAGCAAAATAGCCCTAATTAGCCATAAGTTATGGCCCATAACGCGATCGACCATAACCCATGCTGTTGCGTATACTGATTAACCATAGCCTATGAACCATACGATATGCCGTTAGGAGCCATAAAACTTTAGCATAAGTGGCTTCTACTGGGGGTAACGTCGGTAAAATAAAATTAACAAATTCATGTTTGTTTACAGAAGTGGTTATGAGTTATAACTTATAAGTCATATAAATGTTTAAATGACTTATCGGGCCCATCCTGTAACCCAATAGGGTAATCGCTTCTTATATAGCCCCGCTTGGTGGGCCCATTCTGTATCCCAATAGTGTAATCGCTTCCTATGTTGCCCCGCTTCGCGGGCCCACTTAGTTCCCCATTGGGGTAATCGCTTTCTATGTACCCCGCTTCGCGGGTCCAACCTGTATCTGAATAGGGTTATTGCATACTATGCGAGCCCACTTCGCTAGCCC
>SCLG01000005.1:204405-235090 GCA_004367875.1 Oikopleura albicans
GAATATTTTTTTTATCAGACATTTTTTCAAAAATCGGAGATAACAGTTTTGTGCGCCTTGTCAAAGCAACCCTTTTACAGAAAATAAAAACTCAATAGCATCAAAATTGTAAAAGTTTATCCAATATCCGATTTGATTTTAGGCCAAGTTGACGGCCATGTGGGTGGCCCGTGGTAATAATTATAGACAAATCAAATCAATTACCTGATCCGAGGACTTTTGGGGAGTATTTTGCAAAAAAGTACATTGAAATTGATCGTGTGAAACGCCCGTTATGAACACTTTTCTGACACGTTATGTTTGTACACAGAGGGCCATACCCGTCCTTAAAATATGCCGACACGGTATACTAGAAACGCGCAGCCGATTTTCATGAGACTAAACCAGTATTAGCTATAACTTATAGCTAGGGGTGCTCGGATCTGCTAACTTTTGGTCCCAAGCTGCTTTGGATATCATTCAAATGTTTCTAGATGCAGTTTCATCCGCTGAATCCGAAAAAATAGGTCTCAACCTGCGCAAATAAAAAATATGGGTTTTATAGGCCATATATGGGTTTTAACGAAAAATTGCTAAGTTTTGCTGGAAATACCCGGTATTAACCAGGTATTAGGTAAATTGATGATGAGGATTCAGAATAAGAAATAATATTTTTGAACCGACCAATCCTTCGCCTATATACGATATTTTTTGCAAATTTTACTAAAGTCATTTTTAATGGAGTATGTAAAAGTTTAAAACCAATTCCCTATATTCCAAGTGTGTTTTAACAAAATATCATAAATATTATCGCAGTATGTTTATTTAGTATACATTCAGGGCTTAGCTGAATAACACGTACGTTTTCTAATTTGTAAAATTTGATGAGTTTCGGTTCCACTAGTCAGTTTTGACAATTGTAAAAGGGTTTGATCGCAGTGCACTTTTCCCAGATGAATCACAAACCCAATACGTGGACCAGAAATCGTTTTCCGACACCAAGGACAATTGTTCAGTCTCGGAATAACGTGCTCATCGCTGGATGAATCTGAATCGTAACCACTTTCTTTTTCGCAATTAAGTTCGTTTTTGTACGAATTCATTTTTTTACACTTGAAATTGTTGATATGCAATTGTTGTTAGAAAAGATTTTGATGATTTTCTTTTCACTTGTCATGTATTTATTTGGATTTTGCAGTCTGTCGCCCACGTGTGGCCTATTTTGATTGGCTAGTTTAATGCCGCCGCGCCCTTTGATTAAACAATCAAAGTCCGAGTTTCCGGATTGACCGTTGAAGTAACCGAAAATAATTGAAACCCGTAGCGAATGAAAGCAATCGTAATCAAAAATCGTTGAAAAAAACTGATTACAAAGAACAAAATGAAGATTGCTATGATTTCCTCCTGGGAATTTGATTGTTTGCGCGTAAAAATCTAACAAGAAAAAAATCAGAAACAACAAAATAATGACTATAGATAATGATTTCCGAAATTGACTTCCTTGGTGTCGGACAACAATTGTTGGCCCTCGTATTGGATTGGTTATCCGCCGGGGAAAAAGTACACAGTCTGTAGATCAATATGCCACTGTGGCACCGACTAAATTGGTATCATGTATTTTTGGTCGAAAGTATAAATTATACTATTATAGGCTGAAAGGTCAAAATGGATAAAAGAGAAATCGACGCAAATTTGCGTCGAATTCTGAGTTATTCCGTTTCCACTTTTGACCAGCCAAATATTAACGTGTATATATATGACAATATTTGGTAAAAATTTGCGTCGAATTCGGTTTTATTCCGTTTACACTTTCGACATTTTATACTTTCAACCTCTTATACGTTCGACCAAAACTTCAGTGGGCACCGACTAAATTGGTATCATGTATTTTTGGTCGAAAGTATAATAGGCTGAAAGGTCAAAATGGAAATCTGAGTTATTCCGTTTCCACTTTCGACCAGCCAAATATTAACGTGTATATATATGACAATATTTGATAAAAATTTGCGTCTAATTCGGTTTTATTCCGTTTACACTTTCGACATTTTATACTTTCAACCTCTTATACGTTCGACCAAAACTTCATGATACCAATTTAGTCGGTGCCGCCACTGTATATGCCGACTAGAAATCGGAAAATTTGAGATTTTTTACGGAATACCACAAATTATTGGGATTTGTTAGAATATCTTATGGTATATATTTCTTCATAATTTCGCTCTTTTGAGTCTTTTTGAGGGCGTAGGCGGTATCCGACCCGAGGTTTAGAAGTCCATAGAGTAACAAGAATACGCATCTAAAAACAGGTGATGAGCGAAGTATAATTACGTAGCAAATCACATGTTTCTAGAACGCGTAGGCGGAGCGCGTCGATTGACCGAAAAACAAAAAAGGGTCAGATCAACGCGTCTCTCGTACAAGGAAGTACATAAATAAAATAAAAATATATTTTTAAAAAATTTTCGAGAAAAAAGATTGGTGGGGAAAATTTTGTAAATAAATTTTTCTCAATCCCCGATAATGGAGCTGGAACCTAACGACACCGGCCAGAATGTGGATACAGGTCATAATACAAAATTGGTGGGGAAAATGCTGCATGAAGTTATGGAAATAGCCGAAATAGAAGCAGTGGGGCATATGGTCAAAACTAATCCAGATATGGCCTTTAACATGCAGTTGCTTCCCCTATCCACTAACCCCAGGTCTGCTGAAGTGTTGTCTGTCATGCTGAAGCCGGACTCTTCGGCACAACTTGTTGGAATGGGAAATCCGGCACTTGCCGTGGACATGCAATCGGACAACTTTGCTTTCTTTATGGACATGACACGGCGCATGACACCGGCCAAGGTTAGTAATGAGCCGAAAAAACGGGGATAACTTTCTGTTAAAAATGGTTTAAAAAACAGTAATAGTCAGTATATTCAGTCTGGGCTAATATTACCTCACAAAATCACACATATCATAACTAACACGATAACATAATTTGGAAACTGTTGGAATCTCTACAAATTCTAGAATATATGGAAAAAATATTATGTTAAATAATGGAACGGAACTATACGATGGACGATTTGTCCACAAAATTTGTATATTATTTGTGTTGCAGTTATGAGACCCGAGGTTTTTATGATATTAATGGAAAACTGGTTGATTTTTCCGAAAAACCGAAAAAAATATGTGTGTATATAATTACGAGACCCGAGGTCATTTATGAATAAAATTCATACGTCTTAAAAATATTATTTAGACATTTGTGTCCATAATGAATGAGGGACTGGACTGTAATTTTTTCACTATGGAATCGTATGATGATGAGCGGCTACGATTCCCGGACAAAATCTTTCACATTGATGCACTAGTGAAAATGTTGATTCCGCGGCAGGATATTGGGGCGGCCGTCATCATGACAAACCCAACCTGGACTACGCTCAAAGACCCAGATAATCCGCGTGATTCCGTTATCAATCCGGATCCAGTTACGGGTAAGTTACTAGAAATTATTACGAGAAAACTTCCGCGTAAAGTGATTACACATAATAGCTAAAAAGAAAAAGCTTTCAAGATAAATCACGACTATTACTTAAATATCTGGGGGACCGATGAATATTACAAAAAATTCCAATAATATCAATTTAAAATCATAAGGCATGAATTATAATTTATGGACCAATTTCGTTGCCTAAGTCAGACGTGTCAATATTGGGACACAGGAACCACAAATTGGTTACACTCACAGCTGCGTACCTCAGGTCAAAGTGTCACGTGTCTTATACATCGCAAAATGGCGCACCATTTTTTGGACACAGAAGCCAAATCTGGGTTACACCCACAGCTGCATACTAAGGGCCTGACTGCCACGATTTTTTCTATACGAAAAAAAGACGGCAAACCGTTTTTTGGACACAGGGGCCAAAATATGGTTACAATTACAGCTGCATAAATAAGGCCAGGTCACTATGTGTTTCCATAGACAAAAATAGTGCACCAATTTTTTGGACACAAAGGCTTAAATACGGTTACATTACGGAAGAGAAAATCTCTTTTTTGGAAGATCACGTCAGAAAATAAAGGACGTGATTTTCTACTGAAAAAACGGGAACAAAATTCTAAAGCGGAAAGACTTGACGAGAAAACAAGTCAGAAATATATCCTCTAAGATAAAATATTGCACACAGGCGATGGATAACATGTGATAGGATAACCACGGGTCATATTAATGCTGTCTAAATTATTAAGAAAAAGACAAGGTCTGGAAATATTATTAAGGAATTTTTCTATTTAATGGAAAAACTTTAATAAATACCATAAAAGTTGCCTAAAAATTAACTGTCCATCATAAAACTTTGAGTTATAAAAATAACCCAAAATGTTACTTTAATGTTGTTACTTTGATATATTCCGGGGCCGTTATAATTTATTAATTAAGTAAGTCCTTTAAAGGGGCAAAATAATTTTTGTTGAGGAGTCTTTCTCCTCAAGTTTTAACAAAAAGTATGACGAATATACTATTACCTGAACTTGTTAATTTCAGGTTGGGAAGTCAAAACAATTTTGCATGGGTTTGCAATTTTGGAGAAAGGGCCGACAAGACGCATGAAACAGAATGTCAAAGTATTGAAACGAATCTTAAAAACCCCGGGTCTAGCAAAAATAACAGGAAAAGTGAATATCGATACAACAATCGATGGAATGGTACCGATTAATCGGCTGGATACCTATAATACCATGCGCGACTTATGGGCCAGTGATGGTAAAACTAGGATCCTGGACAAACAAATGCCAGCCGAAATGAGCCTAATCAAGGTGGTCCTCATACCCAGAAGTGAGCTGGAAGATGCCGAGAGTGACAAACCACAATGTGTGCTTAGCTGGTACGCAGAAACGAACGCACAGGAAGCGTTGTAAAACTGATATTGCTTAAAAATTCCGTTGAAAATCACAATCAAAAATTAATTTGACGTGGTAAAAACTTGTATTAAGAAAGTTAAAAAACCTCGGGTCAAAAGTAAGAAAAGTACAAATAAAAAATAATTTATTTAATTTTACAAATCACGAATTTTGGAGGTAAAACTTTCAAGTCAAACTATACACTACACCAGATTAGATTTAGAGTGATTATTTTCAAACACGCAATTAATTATGACTAAAGTTAAATACTTGTTAAAAATAAAAAATTTAAAATAAAAAATTTTTTAACAACGACAACATCAGCAAGCGGCGGCACAACTTTTCGACCTCGGGTTTATTGCTAATCGGGAGCAAAATATACTCCAAATGCCGCGCCCCATCAACATGGATGATTGGACAGACCGACCTGGAATTGTCAATAATTTGGTGGCACTTTCAGCTGTGTACATGTCCGCTGAAGTTTCGGAAAAATATAGGGGCATCTCTATGCAAAACGCTACGCGACTAATGATTGGGTTGGATCTAGGCGCGTTATCGATATTTGAAAAATTTTGCAAACATTTTATATAAAAATAAAGAACAAATTTTGAAATTCGGGAAGAACATATAAAAAAAAAAAAAAAGAAAATAGGGCATAAAAAACTATTATATAATACTGATTTATTAAAGTTGTAAGACCAGATAATATCGTTTATAATTTTAAAACTAAAGTTAGAAGCATGTAATATCGTTAACACGGGCAGAAACGTCAATTTCTGGATTGGCCCTGGACATATTATGTAGCGCTGATTGGGTCATGAATATGGTTGGCCAGACCACACAAGAGGAAATGGTCCCGGAGCAGTGGTTTACGTGGTTTTTGTCTGAAATCACAGTACGATTGGCAATTGCGTTGTTCGACAAAACCAAAAAAGGATCAGAACTGGACCAATGTATATTAACCACTGACCTTCTTAAGTCAAGAGAGAGAACGATTGAGTTCATTTCCGAATTCAATCAAAAAGAACGAAATTTGGCCACGTCGAACCCACGACATTTCGACGACGTATGGGAACGATTGGAAAAAAGTGGCATTAAACCTCGGGTCTTGAAGCAATTAGAATATTTAAAGAAAGTGTTGAGCAGCCGTTTCATTACAACGGATGTTTACAAAACGGAGCATGATGAAGTCGCTTTTAGATTCCATGCAATTATAAAAACGGCTGTCGCCGGTATTATCATGGACTGGCAAAACTTGACGCATTTGGAATTTCTGAAAACGTATCCATTCATGATCCGGATTCAGGCGGTGGCGGAACAAGTAACGCTAGAAGAAGGCGCGCTTCAAAAGATTATAACCGCAGGTCGAACAGTTGGTCTATCGCCATCAGAAGTCGAGAAAAACCAGGAGGAAATTATCCGAAAGTTTTTGGAAGCTGCGAAAGAAATGGCACAATTCGAAGAATGGCTGGAAAAGCATAAGGCGGAAGCATTGGCCTATGAAAAAGGAAAGAACGACAAACTGCTGGAGTTTAATTTGAAGGATGGTGTTGTCTGGGACAAGAAAAGAGACACCATGACAAAAATTGTCGAACTGTTATCGGTGAAGAAAGTGACAACGACAATCTGGACGAATGCCGAAACAGTGTTGCCAGTTTCGGATGCGGAAATTTTCTTCCTACGTCGCATGGCACATAATGAGGCCTTGAAAAATGCCAACTTCGTGTACGGACATTTTGTGCGGCGTTTACGAGAAGTGTTGGGCATAGAGGTCAGCGCCTACGCAAAAAATCATCTGATAATGTCGGATCAGATGGTCAAAGACTTGGAATTGGCGGCATCTACACGACTTCAAGTCGATGAACATCAAGCAAAAAATGAACCTCGGGTCAATGATTTAATCCCATATTTTTCGAAAATGGGTAAAGATGCGACAAATTTAGTCGAAAAAGTGATGTCCATCAACGTTAACCCGGCCATTATTTGGGCCGAGAATTTGATGACCGTCCAAAGAAACTACGCCAGCGATTTTGATATGGTAGTCCAAACGTTGTTAGGTCAAGAATCTCGACAACAACCTACAAAACGGGCCTGGCGAATTTTGGAAAAAGTGCGTGCTAAACGAACAAAAGGCCCCGAGAAAAACTTCATGTGCGATGCAGTAGGCAACAACGGCATCTCATGCACATCAATTAGACTGCGGGGACGAAATTTTTGTGACGCACATTTAAAAGAAAGTCTGGCGCCACCTCGAGTCGACCAAGAATCTAAAGTGGTCGTCAAAAAGCAAGGATTTTGGTTACACGCCATGAAGACAAATTACCGAATTTGTATTCATAATGTGCCAAAAATGACACACGTCTTACCTTTTGAAAAATCCACTACAGCATCAGTGGAACAGTTACAGGACAAGTTACCAAAACCTCGGGTCATTGAAGAAAGAGATTTCAAAACATGTCAGTTTGCACCGCTGGACGACGAGTCAAGCCGTCCGCGAGTTAATTATAAAACGTTTGAGGGTGCGCCGGAACAGGCTATAAAGGTGGAGGAAAAATCGCTACGAGAAGCTTGGGCGGTCTATTTGAAGCTGTTAGTCGTAACAACCCCGGGTCGAATCAGTATCTCTGGTGCAATTACAAAATCACCATACAAGTTACGCGAAGAACTCGAAACAGCGGGCAGATACAGGCCTCCTTTAGCCACCTGGGAGATGACCTGTAGACGAGTGGCACGACTACTACAGGAACAGTTTTTGTTTAAAGTCAAAAAACCAACATTAAAACAACTAGATGTTACGTTTAATGACTTTTTGGGGGACGCTCGGCGAGCCGTAGTAGCACAAGGCTGGACGGCTACACCACCAAACTTGCCAAATTGGTCGGATTTGATAAAAAATCAACCAACCAACAAGGCAACGCCGGCGTTCTTCAACCCACGCAATCCGTTGTCAAACTACATTATCCAAGCCGAACGACCCAATATGGATGCACCAGTCGTCGAAGTTGCATCGGGCCGAATATTGAAAATGTGGAAAAATTTCGATACTCAGCCCGACACAAAGATAGTGATCACGCTGCAGATGGAATATTTTTCCCATCACCCGAGGTCTCGTATTAACGTTTATGATGAAATTAAGGACACGACCAAGCGTGTAATTAATGGCAATCTACTATCCAACACAGGCTTGTTTTTAATTAGAAAAACTTAATAAATAAACAAAAAACGGGAATTTTAATATTTTAATTTTAAAAAATATACAAATTATTGACCTCGGGTCTTATTAATACAAGTTAAGCGCATACTCGGACACAAAAAAGAGGACACCATAATATGGCCTAGGTGGCCATCTGAGGCCATTTCGTCTGAGCAGCTGGCTAAGCCAGATGTCTTACGCAAAAAAAAATAGTCACAATAATAAATAAGGCCAACTTTAGCCACATGTGCCGTTTTTGGGCCTCAAATGTTTTCGCACGACAAAATAATTCCGGCAGCTGCCTGTTAAAATTTGCCTTTTTAAAAAAATTTGTTACAAGGTATAAATAAATATTATGAAAAGTTTAACTAACTCAAAATTTGTTTCGTGTTGGTTTAAACATACACTAACAATTAGATATATACAAAAATAATATAAATCGAATGGAGTTTCTAAAATTAAAATGCCGCAATAAAAACAAATTAAAAACAAAATAAGGTGGTTTCAAAACTGATAACAAGTTTATCATCAAGGAGGCACCTGTAGATATCAGCGATGGAGCAAAACCTCGAGAAATGACTTGGACCGAGCTTGATGAATTACCCGAGGTCAAAATGTTAAAACACGTGGAAGGAATCGCAGACGAAGCACCGTTTGCCACTTTTATTGAGTCGGTTATACAGGAAGTGGCAGTTAAGACCATGCGTAACGACTCGTGCGAAATGCAAATTAAGGGAATGATGCTCGGCAAAGAGGATATGACGATGGCTGGTACAGTACAAAACACTGTACCATACGAAAAACTGCTGATCACTAGATTAGCAAATTTGCTGGCACAAGCACACATTGGCCTAAACCTGCTATTTAGCAACGAAATGGCGTTTAGCCAATGGATCGAAGCGGACCAACAATGGTCATGGGAAGTGTCCGATTTCTTTGTACAACAATCCCTGTCAAATCTGATCACGGTGGTACCTACTTACAAACAAATGACCTCGGGTCCAAAACGTCCACTGTTTAAGGTGGTCATGGCTCCTATTTCAATGATGGCGGTTGTACCAAATGGCTACAAAATACGAACAAAATTCCAAGAAGATCACCAAAACTTCTTGGAATCGGACAGGATGCGAAATCCACCTTTTAATACGGTCGACTGGATGCGAGTGGCCGTACTTACACCAAAATTCGCCCAAAAACATGGCGCGCCAGTTAGTTCGGTTTACGAAATTTAATAAAATCGCTAAAAATGTTTCAGATACATTTTTTTAGAAAACGTGTAAAAGAAACAAGAAAGTTGACAAAAAATTCTGTGGCCTTTTTTCCCAATTTTAGTATTCAGTTCTATATTATTGGAATTACCGGTATTATTATAATTATAAGCGTTTGATACCATGATTAAATGGTTTGTTTTTTGAACCTCGGGTCGAATAAAAATAAGTGGTTTTTTATACGAAAAACCACTAATAAACCATAATTGTTAAACTGAATAAAAATTACTCAAAAATGGATAAGGCACGCTTAAAGTGTGCCAAAATGAATCTCAAATATATATAAATCGTACACATACAATGCAGTCGACAAGTTAATAAGTTTATAAAACTTAAAATTTTTGTGAATAACCGAAAGGTTATTATAAGAAAAAATAATCAAAATACCATAAGTTGATAGACCAAAATGTGAGGTTATCACATTTTGGTATAAACACATTTATACCAAAATGTAACAACATCCTCATAACATCTTTCAGCACCTCCCGCTACATGTAAAACTAATTAATTCATTGTTACAAGGATCATACCTTTAACACGAAATTTTGAATGGTACATTAGTACCATACAACCATAAAACCTCGGGTCTAAAAGTAATTTTTCGAAAACCGTAAAACAGCGAAGCCATTATACCAATTGCCCGGGCGATGCATCATGCAATCGCTACTCGAATAACGGCTACATCTTACCCTGTTCTCGAGGATAGAATGGAGGTAGGATTGGGCAAAATGTTCATACGACATGAATTGGAAGTCGATGACAACGCCCGACACAGTGTCGTTTACGATTATGGGCTCACGACAAAAGATTTTGTTTCAAGAGCGGTACAAAATCACGCATTTTTGTTGTCAGAACGAAAACTGGTGATAACGAAACCTCGGGTCGAATACGTAGGAAAGATAGCAACTTATTGGCCAGAGGACAAATATGATCTAACCGAAGACCAAGAACATTTTTCGGTTATGACAATTCCCCTGACACCACGGCGACATGGGCTTTTCCCAGCTGCTTCCCCGGAAAAGATGGCCCTCGTATCGGCACAGATCGCGGAGGCAGTCATGAATGCGGGCGAACGCCAAAAAATTTGGGCAGAAGATTTGTCTATTTTTCAATTCTTCGATTTAAAAACAAGAATGTTCGATGAGGAACGTTTAATGGTGCCGCTCAAACCTCAACCTCGGGTCCGATTACTTATTGATCAATCAGGTCAAAAATGGGAAAATGTGGACATGACGGCAGTGTTCCATGCAAACTGGAAAAGACTTACGAAAGTGGCAAGTGTTGAGGGCGGCCTTACATGCAGAGACACAGTGGGACCAATGCGTCGTTTCACTACGAATACGCCGCTTAACCAACAACACCAGCTAATTCGACAGCAATTGCAACAACGTGAAGGGTCTCGCGTTATGGCTCTTGCACAACCTCGGGTCTTTAAGATAACAGTGGACGAAAAAGAAGTCCAAACAGCATGTGAGCTAACACCGCATTCACAGGCCTGGATGCAAGCGCGGGTGTTGGCACTTAAAGAACTGCGCGAAATAAAGTTCGAAGCCAACGATGAAATCGGGGTCCATATTTTCAATAGTGATACATTGGAATACAATATTCCACTATTTTTTGCCCTGAGCTGCGTGGAAACTACACGCGATTATGTGTCATTGATCATCGATGGTTTCGGCATGGACTACATGTTGACGCCCCCACAGGCCATCAAACTCAAGGAGGTGATTCGTAGTGTCGAAAGGCTCAAATGGCTTATTGCGTACGAAGACAAGTTCGTACAAGCCATTATTGATTACTGGAGCGACTCACATGTGAACGTTTTATTTAATAACGGATGTACATGGTTAGGGCAGTGTTTTTAGAACATAAAAATTAAGACCTCGGGTCAAGAAAATTCAAAAAAGGGATTCTTACGTTTTTTGGAAAAATGATATAGTACAATAAAATCACTTTGACTTGATTATAAGTACCCAAATTTACGTATGCTTATTTCTTCAAGGCGTAAAAATTTGTTGGGATACAGTAAAAAGCTCAACTTAATTTTATATAATATTATAGTAAAAAACACGTACGTAGACCAACCAGAACCGAATATCAAACGTCTTAACCCCGGGTCTCCTGTTGTAAAATTGATTCGTATTATCGAACGATTCAAAAGTAAGACGAAATTAACGGCGGTCCCCAACTACAACAGTCGGGAACGATGGGAACCGGCGGCGGTTCACACACAAATGATCCCGCAAGGGACGCCAGTAATTGTCCCATTATCTTCAGCACGGCCTAGACAATTAAAACTGCAACGTGCAGTTTCAAAATCGGACGAGCAAGAAGCGGAAACGGTATCAGAAGAAGCCGATTTTCCGGCGCTTCCAACACCAACCCAAGCGCAGGTCAAAGCGCTTACGTCATATCATCCTACGCCTGCTCACACCGTTTTTACAAAACAACAAAAACCGGTATGTAACGAAATTCTCGAAAAACCGGAAACGGCGGAGCAAAATAAACCGGAAAATTTGCCAAGTGATGAGATTGAGCTCAATCAAACGCTTGAATTTATTAATCGCAATCTTCTAAGCGATTGCGAAACAAGCAATAAAGTCCAAAAACCTCGGGTCAAAACTTTGTCAATTCTGGATGAACCAGTATCGTCTGGATATATATCAGGAACACTACGCGCTCCTAGTTTGGAGTCATTGACGATTTCGGACGAAGGATGCGATGCTGATTCCGCAATAACACTGTTGTCCGAAGGATCACAAAGCACCATGACTGATGACCCAAAAGAAAAAATTTCACGAAAGACATGCGGTGAATCCGATATTATGTAAAAAAGTGTAAAAACCGTTCTGCCCAAAATAACCCGAGGTCTTATGTATTATAATTTAGCTTTAACCTCTTAAAAGCTACATTTACAAACTAGTTTCACAACTATTTTTCACGACTTATATCACAAATTACTAAAATAAAAATTTGGAATAATGGTTTATAATTCATGCTCAAATTCATAAACCGATTAAGAAATCAGTTAAGTTTAAAAATAATTGTCAATATATCACAATAGGTAAGGTCGAATCTGCAACACATATCTGTATTTCACAAACACAACACGTTCAAACACAAATTTTATTGTTTTATGTGCAAAGCAGGGCAACGATTACAGCAAAACGAAGTGTATTTGTCAGAACATTAACAAAAACGCAAAAAATTGGCAAAAATAATTCAATTTTTACGAAAAATGCGAATCGGGCGTTAATTTTGAGGAAAAGATAAAATATGAAACATACGATGTAAAAATAAGTTTGGGGGTAATGCCCGAAAAAATACCCAAACAAAAAATAACAACAAGCACTTATCGTAAAAACAAAACTAGGAATCCTATAAACTTAAACTTTATGAGTATACCCGTGTTTACTCAAAAATACAAAATATCTGTTTTCCAACGCAAATTAGAGACTAATTTAAAGGACACTTAAGGTGCATTTAAATTCAAAATAAATGAATGAAATTATGAAATTATAAAGACCCGAGGTTATAGTAAGTGAGCATAATAGTTAATCATGCTGTAAGCTGCCCAAGTTCATAGCAAAAGTCTGATAACCATGAAGAACAGAATAAAAATAGTCTAAATGATCATCAGTTAAGGTGGTCCCAAGAACTTCGTATGCATAAGCAGTCAAGTCGTCAAGTATACCGGGTATGTTCAAGCGGCGAACTAAGTCAGTATAAGGGGCAGGCAAAACGATGTCACGAATTTCGGCACGCAATTCATGAAAAGCATGACCCAAGGTCTGACTGGCGGTCATGGGATAACCCAATAAAGGTTGTTCATTAACTCGCAGGGGAACTTCCAGGAATCGTTCATCCCCAATTGCAACGCGATCTTGACGCATTCGTACGCGATGACCAATAGGTTCAATCACGCGTCGAGCATAGCCACGAAGCTCTTAAAATATTTTTAAGAAAATAATTAGAAAATTAAAAACTTCGACTTATAAAATAAACATCTTTCATAGATTATGGCCCAAAACAGCCAGAAGGGAAAAATCGGACTATAGTTCAGGAGTTTTGTTTTAAAACATCATAAATTAAGTTTTGAAAATTTTTAAATAAGTACCTTACGTTAAAACTCATTCACCAGCCGAGGGTTACGACATAGAATCGGACGCATGCGTTAAACAGTTTACGGTAAAAAGAATAAGTCAGTAACCAAGTTTAATTAAATTTAAGTTAATAAAATTTTAAGTAATTAGTTTTCTAACTCAAGATAAATGGCCGTTATGAGATACAAAAGCCATAAGAGAAAGTTGGAAAATAAAAAACCCCGGGTCTTTTTAGTATAATATTTTTCTGCAATTTATTGCCCAATTTCACATACCGTTTACGTTAGAATGATCTAACATATCTTCGCCAAAACGTCTAACATGAGGAATCAAAGGTCGTGCGGCGACTACGGGACGATAACCACGACCGCGGCCAAGACCACGACCATAACCGCGACCACGCATTGGTTCTCGACCTAGGTGTTTTTACACAGTTAAAATAGGTAAAACGATATTCATAACTATATGATTAATATAGGTGGAGGCATGAAAATATGATTAAGAAAACAATTCCTTACAAAAAACTTAACTTGACCCGTGGTCTTTTTTCAAAAATTTCACACAAAAAAATAAGGAAAAGGTTGCAAAATTAATACTATATATAAATCAACTTACCAGCCATGTTAAACTCCGGGGAAAATTGTAAAAAGCGAAAAAAGTCGAAAAAATCTACAAAAAAGTAATAGGTGTATGTATCAGCACGACTGATAAAGGTGTGGCAAAATGTGCAACGCAAACATACAAAAATTTTTTTCCACGCATCACGTGTGGAGAAACACAGCTTACTATTGGCCGATAACCATACTACCACACTAACAGCACAACTCACAGCACTTATATTATCCTTTCGCGCAACGAAATATAAAAAAGTTACATACTAGACCCGAGGTCAGTTTAGTCGCGTAATTTATAATTTGCCCCCCGGGGATGAGGGAGTTTGGAAAATAGACGCCATTAGACCATGTGACAGGCCGTTTTTATATTTCCAAAGCAACGGCAAAACGTAAAATCAGATATTAAAAATCACGTTCCCTGAACGCACAAACTAATAAATTGAAAACTTTTTTACGCTTACGAATTTTTTCGGAATTTAAAATGAAGAATAAAAAGACCCGCCGAGTCCTTGAAGAGGAAGAGACCACAGAGATATCACCGGGTGACGAAATCGTTGATAAAATAACAACCCGAGGTCAAAAAGTAACAGACATGTCCCTGAAAATAATTGAGTACACACCGGACATCACAGCGGATCATGAGGAAACACGAGCAAAAGTGTCCTCTTTAGTTCAAGCACTGTGCGCGGCAGCACTCGATTTGATGGAACTCAAAACGGAGATTATCGGTGTTACACAAATAAGCCCAATTACGGCAAATTGGGACACTGAATTATTATTGAAACTTAATGGGCCAACCCCAAATAAAAAAGAAGAAGGCGAAATTTCCGACGCAGATTCATCCCAGGTAACGCAAAATACTCTCTAAGACCCCGGGTCAAATTATATATTATTTTTGTGCCAGCTGCAAGGGCCATGGTAACAGCTGTTATTATAAAAACGCTTGAAAATCTAGCACCATTTTGAGGCATACGTGTCCTTGCGAGGACAGTCAAAATTAAGTAAAAAAGCCAGATGGTCCCTGGACCACCTGGACCAAGCGAAAAATTGAAATACATGTATGCACCAAAATGTGGTTTACGTGTCCATTCTAGGACCCCGGGTCAAATTATATAATGCTTTTGTGCCAGCTGCAAGGTTATAGTAACAACTGTTACTATAAAAAACGTTTGAAAATCTAGCACCATTTTGAGGCATATGTGTCCTTGCGGGGACAGTCAAATTAAGCCAAAAAGCCAGATGGTCCCGGGACCACCTGGGACCAAGCGAAAAATTAATATACATGTATGCACCAAAATGTGGTTTACGTGTCCATTTTAGGACCCCAAGTCAAAACGTGATTAGAGTCCAGAGTCAGCGGTAGAATTCAAGTAATAAATAATTGGTACATGTGTCCAGGTCAGGACATCAGGGCAAAACGCATAATACAGTTCAATGCCTCAGAATTAGGACTAGAACAACACACCGTTTGCCTATAAGGACACTTGTACTAACAACACGTACTCGAAGTGGAAATAAAATTAAGTTATTAAGCAAATAATTGTACAAAAGATTCATATAAATAAACGCCATAATAATAGGTTGACATCAAAAAAGTATTAAATCGGGGCTTCATTGGACAATTATTCCAAAATGAAGCCCCAACGTATAGCAATCTGAGACATTCTTCACTATTAATATGGCGATTCGTTTTGAATAAAAACTTAATTTTGATTCCCAGTTAGCATAAATGGGAAATAACAATAAAATAGTTGCAGTTCTTAATACCACACCTTATTTCTAGTCGCAAGGACGAAGTACCGATATCGGTAGTCAAAATGAAGAATTGGAGCAACAATTGGGTTTACAAAAAACCCAAATAATAGACCTGCAAGCACAGTTGCGACACGCAAAGTTGGATCTTAAAAATGCCAAATATCTTCACCAAAAAGAAAATTCGACCCCGGGTCCAGTTGCAGATAATAATGAGATACTTAATCTTATTAACACGCGTGTGGAATGGTTGGAGCAACAGCGAAATTGGCCATTTGCGACAGAAGATTTCGCGGACCACCTTAGAACGGCCGAAATCGATGTTCAGACGATTCGCGAAGCTGTGTTGACCTCTCAGGTAAAAAAACGGGGCGAACAACAACCATAATATTATACGGAAAAAATAAGGGGTTGGATTAATAAAATACCCAACAAAATTAATTGTCAAAATGAGGCCACACCATTATTCGCACAATAGTGCTGTTGATTTCCGGTTATAACACAATACATACTTTCGAAACCTATTAAGGAGAAATTCCTATTTTGTAGAGTACAAAAGTACTCAGTTATGGAAAAATAAAAAATATTGCCTAAAAATAGTCAAGCACAATACAAAATAATTTATGATTATTTTAGGGACCACACACAGTACAATTGCTACAATGGGCAGAATCATTTTTTGATTCAAGAAACGAACCCGAGGTCAAGGCGGTCTGGAAATTCTGGACGACTTTTTGGCAAGACACACAAAATGACCAAGCACGATCAGTAACAATGGAAGTCGATGCGAATTTCATAATGAAAACAGTTTTTGAGCTGTACGCCGTTGTTATTCATCCCGCGCTCCTTACTCTCTCTTGTGTCAATAATGCTATTTTTACATTATTGCCACTTATTACTTTTTATTTTGGACCCGAGTCTAAATTTTACTTAAAAACCATAGACTTGCTCAACGTTTCTGCAAGTTGGGACGTTACTAACGGGACCCTGTTGATAGCCATTAAAAAATGGTTACCAAAAGCGTTCACGGGTAAATTTCGAAAGCCACTATATGATCATATCGATAATTGTAATACTGCAACATATCGCGCTTGGCGCAGTACCAAAACACGAAAAAATGGTCGAAATATCTTCGATTACATAGGATTTGATCAACACCTCCCAACTCGCACAAACAGTTTGCTGCAAAAATTTTTGTGGCAACCACCTATTACGGACAGAGTAGCACGACACGAGGAGCTAGTATCGGACGATGAAGTACCAGTACAGGGCGCGAAAAGACCAAATCCGGTCGAAAAATTTGTCAAAAATGCCAAACATTCTCGCCGCGCGGACCGCGACGCGGCCCGAGCGTCGGCCCTTGCTAGAACACGTGAATTGTTACATAAGAGCTGAGAAATGAGAAAATTAAAACTCATTAGTGTAAATAACCTCGGGTCCTAATACAAAAGTCTAAGTGTCAAAAAATCAGTTTCATTAGTTAAGTGATTAATGATTAAGAACATTTAGATGAAACAAAATTTTGATTTGCTCAACGGTTTATACGATCATACCAGTTTGACTAACCTGATCTCATGGGCGGATTTAGATCGCGCTTGGGGTGCCGCAGGCTTACACATTACGTATATGGAAGAGATTCCAATAGAATTTGAAATCGAAGCAGCGGAAATGTTTCAAGAATTATTATTTGAACAAATTGATGAAACTGATTAAAAAACTAAAAACCTCGGGTCAATTTTTAAGAAGCAACTAAATTTTTTGTAAAATTTAGAAAAATATAAGGAGATAATGTCCGACACGCTTGAAAACTTTTTTGCGGAACTTGAAGAACAGCTCCAAAATGCAGATGACCAAGCACTGGGAGCAGCAGTACGTGGCAAGATTTTGGAATACTGGAAACAAAAAGCCACAATGTTAAAAACCGAACAAGAACCCCGGGTCATTTTTCTCTCAGAGAAAATTGGACAAATTATAGGTAATTCAGAATCCATAATTATTGATCGCAAAATAAAGAACGGCAAAAATCTGGGTCATCATAAAAATGACCAAAATGAAACTTTAAATTAAGTACACATTTGCATGCAAACCAACCAGTATAAATAGTTTTCATACTAACAATTTTTTGAGGCCCTTTTCGGGCCTGGCCTTACAAAAAAGTTATAAAGAAAAAGGGGAAGAAGAAAACGTAATTCGTAAAAAACTAATTAATTATGTGATGTTAACCCGGGGTCTTTATAACGGATCTTAATTCAGCACAAATGGATCACAACACGCGGGAACTAGAAGGATTGAAACAACAAATGATGGCATGGTCGCAATCGGTACCGCATGTCATACCACCAACGGTTATAGTACAACCGGTTGGGCCACCCGCTAATGAGTGGCAACAACACCCACGAGTCTTTCGTAACCCAGGAGGGTTTCAGCGACAAGCGCGACCTTCGTTAGTTGCCCGACCCCCGAATAAACGGGGTTTTCGGGTGAATACCCCTACTACGGAACAAGTTCAGCCGTCTTTTGACTCACCCTAAAAGTGCTCTACTGTTAAATTAACCTCGGGTCTATTTTGTAAAAATTGAACATATTATAGTAGCTAATCACCTAAATGACCAATTAGTCAATTTTAGACGCGAATCGGTCTCCTAATATGCCCTTTCGTTCGTGGGACCCGCCCGAACACAGATCGGATTTCACAGAGTCAGAAATAAATGAGTTCCATAAACAATTCACGCAAGCAGCCAAGGAAGCTACTAATAGTAAAGATAAGATCATACGGGCGTGTGATTTTACAGGTAAATTAAGGGACACATGGGTTAATTTTTACGACACGGATACAAATGGGGTTGCACGAGTTGTCTCAGGGCCTGGCACATATTTAGAATGGACCGAGTACACACATTTTTTACTTAAATGGATGCATGATATTAAATTAGAAAAAAGGGCCCCAGACTGGGATAATCTTCGTTTTCGATACGAAAAAGATTTTACAGTAGGCACTTTTGCCGATTTTCATTGGGTATGGCAGATACTTATACATCAACTTCCGGACGATAAGACTAAATTTGATGCTTACAACAACATTTTTTCGGGAATATCACTTTTTTCCAATATCCAAAAGGTCCCTTGGGATTCGCCAGTTGATTTTAGACCCCGGGTCGCAATTGCCACTAATTCATTGGTACACCAATCAAAAGAGCGGGCTAAGAAATTAATGGGACAAAAATCGGACCCAATCGTCTGTAATATTCCCCAGACCCCAATTGTACATTATCCTGTCCGGGTCCCTAAGGATAATATTCAAAAGAAAAAATTCGGAGGTAATAAATATGTGCCATACATACAGCCGAATAATTTATCCAGTCTTCAGCATAAACGCTTTGTGAATGAAACCATAGTTAAGTGGTTGAAGACAGGCGCCATTGTACCGTATACCGACACAGAAGAACCTCGGGTCTCAACAGCTATCACAGTGGCGGAAAAAGAGGACCCAGAAACTAAAGAAGTTACCTGCAGAATGTGCAACGATGGCGGGTTGTGGAAGGCGGTCCAACATAAAAAATTGCCATGTCGTATGGATGATATCCAAAAAGTATTAAAATTCATTAAAAAAGGGGACCTAATGGTTAAGTCGGACGATAAAAGTGGTTTCCACCATCTTTTATTGGAACCGGAATCATCGGAATTAGCGGTACAGTTTTGGGCAGGAAAGTTTTTTAAATTTAGAGCCGCCGCTTTTGGTTTTTCCACGGTACCGGCCAATTATCAGGCCCAAAATAATGTAATTGTGCATTTTTTACGCGTAGTGTTTAAAATGCCGATATTTTTGTACCTCGATGACCGCTTGGTTTTGATTAGAGCACAAAATGCGGAAGAAAGAGAGCAGTACACCCGAGGTCAAAAAATCGCCATTTTTGCTTTTTTAGCATGTCTACTACAAATCGCAGCAGGGGGCTTTATTTCCATTGGAAAAAGCACCTTTATTCCCAGCACATGTATCCAATTCTTAGGATTTGAATTGGATACGTTAACGCAGACAATTTCCATCCCGGTACCAAAATGGGACCGTTTCCAGACCCAGCTTAAAATACTGTTGAATGAAAGGGGTACTACACGAAAAAGTTTGGAAAAATTGCGCGGACGAATGTGCAGTTTCATGACTGTATTGACAAACATGCAACTGTACATTCGGGAAATAACGATCGCAATTGGGTCAGTGGTAGCTGACAATGATTACATAACCATGACCCCGGGTCTTAAGGAAGAATTGTCATTATGGCAATCGGGACCCAAAGGTATTTTCCAGATTTCCAAAAAATGGGATTCGGCGAAACCCATTATCACGGAAAAAATGCACATTTACACTGATGCCAGCAATTTTGCTATGGGCATTTTTATACAGGCACTCAAAATTTCGCACACAATATATTTCACCCCGGGTCAAGCTGATTGGCCGATACATCTTAAAGAGGCGCTAGCTATAAAAGAAACTATCCAAAAATTTTTGCCTAAATTCCGAGATAAAGCTATACACTTTTACTGCGACAACAAGGCCGTTGAGACTTGCTTTTTATTAGGATCTAAAAACCCGGCCTTAAATAAATTAATCAGGGATATCAACCTTTTAGCGACGTACAACGCTATAACAATATCAATCGAATGGTGCGACACCAAGTCGCAAAAAGCCGACGAACCCAGCCGTACCATAGATTGGAACGAAGAAATAATCGATCCAAAATTAATTCAGCCTTTGTCCGAATTGTGTAATTTTACTTTTACTATTGATCTGTTGGCTCAGTTTCACAATGCCATTACCCCTAAGTTTATCACGAGAACAGAGGATGACCGCGCATGGGACATTAATGCTTTAACTTTTGACCAATGGGGGTCCAACAATATTTATGCGTTTCCTCCTATGCCCCTTGTGGACCTAATCGCCGAAAGACTCATAAAAACAGCCTCAAAAAATAATTGGGTATTAATGTTTCATGTGGTTAAAATAATTCCATTATGGACCACACTTCTACCAACTATATCATTGGTAAATTTTACGGAGTATTGTGGGCAAGCACCAACATTATTACCAGCCAAAAAGTTATCAATGATATATGGATATTATGAACGTACCACACGCGGTTATCCTACATTTGTCGCGATAAATCGTCCACATTAACCTCGGGTGCTTTGTTCGTTTTAAAACAGTATGTAGTATTCTTATCATAATATAGTGATATATTAAGATAAAATAACATGACGTTAACAATAATTGAGTTGGAAAGCATTAACGTCACACTTTACTACATCGCTAACACGGATGAGTTTTTTCCAGAAATTGTGAGGGCACTATTACCATCCGGTTGGCAAAGCATGATTACGCGAAACTGTACTAAGGATCAAGCCAAATACTTAATAAAACGGAAGTTAGATGCCCAACAAATTAAAACCGAATTATTAGACGGGTTTTCAACTGATTAAATTTTTTGTCATGCTATTTTTTACTGTTTGAACCTCGGGTCAAAATCACATAAGACTATAACATAAAATCTTGAAGAGACACAAAAAAGCCTTAAAATTATTCAGAATGGACACGCTTATTTTGGCGATAATACATAGCAATACTAAAACACACCCGTTTTGCATAGAAAATCGCGAATATTTCATGGCTATTTTTAAAGACTTGGTATTTTCGGAACAAAACTTAAAAAACAGAAAAAATATCATTTTGAGCCAAAATAAGACTATGAGTCAAAAAATGCCTAGACTTCAAATTATCCGTGAAATTTCCCGATTCGTATCCTTACCTATGCAAAGACGCATACACATATGTATTAGACGAATATTATGCAAAACAGGTCCCATGAAAGCGAAGATCCAAAAACGTATTTAAAACTCAAACTGTAACCTCGGGTCTATATATAAGAATAATACTACATACTGATTTATAAAAAGATGTAGATAATTCATGGCCTTTCGATATTTAAGAAAATGAGTTGGCGATGGCTCGGTTTGAACAAAACACAGAAACAGTCTGAAGTAACAGCTTCAACTATGGAGAGATCTGAGGACGTTTCAGATTTCTGCGAAAAACGCCGATCAAAACAAGCACGGCGACAACTTTTTGTGCAATCGGTGTTAGCGCGACAAAAATTTGTGGATTCAGTCCATAAGTTGCAAACACTAATAACCGATTACACGGACATACATGGAAGAGTAGTCTATTTAACCCGAGGTCGACGTAAGTAATATATCAAGCTAATTCACACAATTTATGAAATTTTCCAAATTAAAATATTTTGGATAAAGGGTCAAGTTTGAAGGGCTGTAGCGTTATGAACCAGGTTATCAGTTTCTGGCCATAAAACTTATCATGGCGCTAACAAAGCTTCAAACTTGAAAATTCAACAAATTTATATAATATTTCCAAAACATTGTGTCAACCCGAGGTCAAGGGTTAAAATTCTAGAAAATTAAAGCCCTAAAACTTAAAAAAAAAAAACTAATACAGTACATTAGGCGCAGCAGTAGAGGACTGGATCGCCAATTGGTATGAGGCCTTCACGGCGATTCGGATAACAGCAAATGAATGCCCTATTCGTATCCTGTTGTGCACAAGACCAAATAGACGATGCTTGAAAGTTTTCGGCCGCTTGGCCAAATTAATTCAGTGTTGCACGGAATGTCTAGACGTGGCAGAGCGGGAACAAGTATCATATATTTTACATCAAACAAATTTGGTAGAAATAGCCACACCCCATTTGCCACGACTAGTAGCCCGTTTAACAGAATATGCACGCATTTGGACCCGAGCAAATAACAAAATTTTTCCAACAGATCATAATTGGATTATCCCATAAAAAGCCAAAAAGGGAAAAAAATGTTAAACTCTAACAGGATTTAAACATTATTATTATGGATAATATGATCAGGCTAAAATATAACATATAGGGTGAGATAATACAACCGACATACAGGAAACAATTTTTTCGGGCACAAGATTGAACCAAAATGGATTATAATTTATATTACCTCACCCTATATTGATTATAAACAATGGAAAAAATTCATCAAACCTCGGGTCAAAATGTAATTAATTAAAGGACAATTCATAATCAATCTCACAAAGGCATTCTTATTTAAGATTTGAACTGATTATGAATGATCTTGATCGGGAGCATCAGAGTAGTACGCTGGCTAGTTATCGTGAATCTAATCAGATGCCAGGTTTATCGGGCAACCGTGATCAACGTCTGGTTAGATCCATGATGAATCAAACTCACTTTCAAGTCATCACGGCTGAACAGGCCACTGATGAATTGAACAAGTTTCCGGACTCGGACCAGTATCGACACAAGTTGGCGGATTTTGAAGTATATGACGATGACGTCACCGAACTTCAAAAACGTGAAGACGCCGAACGAAAAACGGAGATGGAATACCGTCATACTTTTAAGGTTCGATTGGCCTTAGAAGAAAAGAAAAAAGCGGCATTGGATCTTAACTCTGAGGAGGAAGAGATGGATAATGATGCCGAAATGACGATGGCCAATATACAAGCGGCCCTGGACCAGCAATCGGCAATTCGACGACGCGTCAATTCCGATAAAATTTCGGCTCAGAAAAAGCGCAAGGATTGCGTTGACGAAATGGACCGAATTTTGGACCAATTGGGCCGCCCAGCTGCTCGCTTCCACCCGGTCCGAAAAGTTTGGATTCGGGAAATGAAATCGGCGCCCGAATCCATCCTGCAGTCGAACAAGCCCGATGAAGCGGCAATGGGCCGCGACTTTGTGGCTCGAATGTGCACCCCCGCCAAATTGGCAAGGGTAGACTATGACGACATGCTGGCATTTCTGGACTTATACATGGAATGTTTTGTAGATTCAAACAATTTCATGTATGAAGCCATAAGAAATACCACCATGGATATCCGCAAACTAGGAACCTCAGGTCTGACCCGAAAAACACTGTTGGATCTGTGTGCGCACCTTTTAAAGGGCGAATTCAAAAATGAATTCAACATACAGATTTTCCGGATTATGGAACTACCTCGAGGTACGGGTTTGCGGGCTGAGTTAGAACTACCCGCCAAGGCAGCGGCGCGACAAGCCGAGCTAATTCGCTTGGGACGCACCCCTACCATGGAGAAAGCGAAACAAGTCCTCAAAGCCCAAGAAATCCAAGACACGATCAAAAAAGCGGGTCTACGGGGCGGAAAGTTTTCACGAAGGACCCAGGGTCGTAAAGGTGGTTATAAGGGACAACGGTCAAACTGGCGCCAACAAGGCCAACGACAATCACGCCGCTCGGAATATAATTATCGGCCGAACCGGGGACAACGGGGCCGAGCGCGATACAATAACCGCAGGTCAGATCGTCGCGATTACTACCGCGATGATCGCCGTAATGATCGTGAGGAGTACAGTGGGCGACGCGACAATAGCCGAAACTACAGTCGTCGAGACCAAGATAGATGGCCAACGGACGCAACACCCCAAACTCCACACCGCGGCCGGGGAAACAGAGGAGCACGGGGATACAAAAATCGCTAACAAGGACCCGGGGTCAATCTTCATTAAAAATTAATTATATACTAAACCATAAAGGAATGTATAAAGCACTCGCAATTATGAAAAATTATCGTGATTTAGGGAATATAAATACCTCTTTCGATACCCATTGATAGGAAAATGATCAAAGATTACGCATAAAAAATAATCACAAAAGTTATTGAAAATGAAAATCACAAACAAACATAAGCACCATAAATTTTGCACTCAAATAGAATGTACATAACGTGCTTCAATCTAATTTTCATTAGCTCTAGCATCGGAGAAAATTGTACCGTAGGTACAAATATCTCACGGATGTTGGATTCTTGGTCTCACCATGTTCTTCCCACGTTTTCCCCGTGGAAAGGTTTAAATATGGTGGGTGCGACCAATTTGTTAACCTTAAGTTAACAAAACGGTCAAAAAATTGTCAAGAATCTCAGAAACAAAATTTTGTAGCCTCCAAAGCTAGGGGGCAATTATATACACACTCGAAAAAATTAATCCCCACACAGTCATAAAACCACGGGTCACTTTTATCTTCACACTTATTACAAGATTGCCAAACCAAATTTCATGTTCTTATCATGTTTAGAAATGAAAAATAATCCCGAATCAATCCAAAACCCAGCTGCGCGGGCTATGTTATGCCTAATGTTCGATTATGTCGAAAAGGAAGGGATACAGGCACGTCCCGAGGTGATCAAGAAAATGTTAACTTTCGTGCGGCGGCGAGTTAAAGGGCGACACCGAAGAATAGTGCAATCAGGATTAGAAAATGGCGAAGTGTTTAAATTCCATACCTTTTTACCCATGATAGCTCAATTATTCTCTACAGAGTCAATATTCTTAATGATACAAAGTTTGAATCGAGGCATGACTACAAATCAGGAATTTTTAGAAATTTCGGATGTCTAACTAAAATACAAAAAATAACAAACTAAAATACAAAAACCTCGGGTCAAACTGATTTTAATACCTAAAAAAAAAGTGACATAAAACATTAAGAACGCGTTTTTTAAATTTTAAGAAAATGAGTCGTATTTCAGCACTCGATAGACTAACGGCTAAATGCAATAAAACGTTTCGACAATACTGTGAACGGGGAAATTTTACGGTGTTTTCGGAGGATATGATAGCAGAATTTTTTAATGCATGGTGCGTTACGCGGGAACATAAATTACAGACCCAAGGTCAACGGCTTACGCCCAAAAACGTGCAGTTAATGAAGGCAGCGTTCATACGAGTTCTTGACGGACTAGGCGCGTTAACAATGACCATGCGATCGGTAATAAGCAAAGCGGCAAACAAGCAAGGAGACCGTATAAGTAAAACAGCACTGTTTCAAATAAAACGCGCGCGTTTGATTGAGCTTAAAGAGGTGTTATGTATTTCGGAATTTTTGTCCAAAACGGATGATTATAATCACCAAGCAGCGGCAGTGGCACTACAGATAGTGGCCATAACGGGGGCGCGCACAGGAGAGATTTTAAATACTTTTTGGGCCGATATCAAATACGTCACGGAAAATGCGCTTGAATTCATAATTTTACCTATCAGAGGATCCAAAAATAATAAATTAGGTCAACGTAATGACCAACGGACAGCTATGATTGGCCCAAAAAGTATTATAAACTTAAAATTGATTTTGGAAAAATGGCGAAATAAAAGTGACCCCGGGTTATGCGCCGAACGCGTTTTCAAAATCAAAAATAAAGATGCGACTGGGGCTATGGTCCGTCTGTGGAATAAAGCAGCCGCTGCTTTAGAACTCCCAAGTTTGGGGGCTCATTCCGGGCGAAACTCAGTACTAAAACAGTGCTATGATGCGTCGGTGCCGGAGACACAAATGAAAAGTCTGTTTGGCTGGAATATCAATTCTGATATGCCAGCCTATTACAGAGGAGTCATGAGTGAAACGGGTCCGACGGGCGCAGTCACACTCATTCAGCGGGCAGGGTTTAACCAGAAAAAATGTAATAGAGAAACAAAAACACGTGCGGTTTTGAACCTCAACAGAACAAAAGGAAAAAAGACACGACAGCAAGCCTTTCGCAATAAATTGTCACTTTTTGCACAAAAATTCCGAAAACACATGCATTGATTTAAAAAGATCATACACTAGAAACTGTGACCCCGGGTCTTTTCAAAAAATAAGATAACTCACAAATTCTCTCTCAACAACGGTCAATTTTTTAGATATGACTGAGTCGTTACCAGCAACAGTAAATCTGGCGTTTTATTATTTTATGAAAAATGTGACGACATGGGAAGCCTCGGTGGCCAAGAGTTTAATTAAGATTATCCTGCAAAGGGTATCAAACAAGTTGCTTATACGGCGCTTAAGAGGCATCGTCAATTATATAACGCGACGACCGCGCATCACAACGTTCATGCGATTATATCGATTAATGTATGCTCATCGACATCTATTAGCAGCCGGACCGCCACTTCCGACACCAACGGATATATGGTCGTCCGCCACAGCTAATAGCCAAGAATGGAATATTCAGAAAAAACGCGCGTTGTTTAAGGACTTGCCATAAAACAATATTAAGTGACCTCGGGTCTTGTAAAATACAAATTATATTTAAAATAATACAAAGTTGTAAAAGCGAAATTGTAGATCTTTATTAACTTTAGTAGCTTTATTAAAAATAATAATTAATGAGAAAATGTTCCAATTACAGACTGATAATATGTTCGTACGAAATCGAATTATGGTTGTCATACTACTCCAAATGCGCGATCGGACAACGCCGAATGAAATCTTACGATGGATTCGCCAGGAGCTGGACGATACGGTATATCACGAAATGGATCTTACTTTTCGCATAGTTTGCAAAGTACAAAACATGGCAAACCGTATCCCCAGAGGCCACGACGATCAAGCGCGAACACTTTTCCATGTGTTGACACGACTGGAAACAACCCGGGGTCTAATGTTTGATAACATCTACTACCGAGCTATATATAATTCGGATCACCGCATTCAAGAACGTCATCGCCAATTAGGCACACAAATTACGCAGATAAATGACATATTGAATGAGGTGCCGGATATAGCCGTATTCGAGGTTATCACATTAGCACAGTTACAGCTGATTCAAAACCGGGCTCCTGTGGCGTACCGAACGGTCCTTGCCCAGGTGCGGACAGTCGCGAATGAACTCAAAGCACTCTGGCAAAAAACGGCTTGGGCGGAATTTTTAAATTTACGACAAATAATGCATGACAGTGTATTCATCACACAACCCCAACCCGTTTCTTTCCAAGAACCAGATTGGGTGCCCATAGATCTCGGTTTTTACACTGTGATTGACCCGGGGTCGATGGAAGTGTACATCATCGAATTGCGCGAACGATTATTTTTGTTGAATTCCACAGTTACACCTGAAACTTGGCACCCAATTATGGATACACCATGGGAGGTCACGGAGGACCGTCGACAAATAATCGTTATCCGCCAAACATCCAGATTGACGGTGGCCAGGGATGTAATAAATGGAATGGCCCATCTTCTAATCTAAGAAAAGGGAAGGTTAATTACATAAAATAATATAATACACAAAAATATATGTGCGCGGGTCCAATAAACATTTAAAATTATCATATAGATATTATATAGATATTATTATATAATAATATAACTATTATATCGTTATGATAGGACAAAATATACCACGCACAGTAATCAACCTTTAGAAAAAGTGCCATTATGAGAAAAAACCCGAGGTCAAAAACTGTACCAACTGTACAAACTGCACATAACATTAACACGATTAAAATAAAAACACAAAAAATATTAAACAGAACAGCGTTATAATTCCAGCTCCATTACCAGGCAGTTACAAGTGGAGACCGCTCAAAGGAAAATGGGGGTAATCATGACCGGATATCCGGTCTACACTGTAACTTATAGGGCAAAGGAAATACTCGAGATTTAGTTATTCCACTAATAAAGTGTCGGATTAGGATAAGTATCCGACCCGAGGTTTAGAAGTCCATAGAGTAACAAGAATACGCATCTAAAAACAGGTGATGAGCGAAGTATAATTACGTAGCAAATCACATGTTTCTAGAACGCGTAGGCGGAGCGCGTCGATTGACCGAAAAACAAAAAAGGGTCAGATCAACGCGTCTCTCGTACAAGGAAGTACATAAATAAAATAAAAATATATTTTTAAAAAATTTTCGAGAAAAAAGATTGGTGGGGAAAATTTTGTAAATAAATTTTTCTCAAAAAAACCCCACCCTCCCGATTAAGTGAAAAAATAATCACGACGACAATGATGATAATAATAATAATTTTTTAACATAATCCCTATCCTAATCTGACGATTATGGGCTCCAGGTATACTGGAGATTTAGTTATTCCACTAATAAAGTGTCGGATTAGGATAAACAAGTGAAAATTAAGAAATTACAACATAACTCCGCAGACAGGCAGGAATGCCAAACGATTGAAAATTTTTTCTTTTCTTTACAAAAAATGATCTCTTTAGCACAAATAACATTTCTGGGAATTTTCCCTTAATTATCGCACGTGCAAGAATTTTGCATCATTTAGCTTCCAAGAAAAATGTCGCTAATATTGTCTACCGACATCATGTGGAGTTATCTGGCAGGTTGTTTTACATATTTTCAGCTAGTCTGCCTACACACTGCGCTGTTATCTGGCAGCCTGTGGCACATGCCCTGTGCTGCTATCTGTTTTTTTTGTGAAATCTAATTGATAACTCCGCAGCGTTTTTTTTGTTTAATCCAATTTTCCACGTATAAAATTGGTTTAAAATGACCAACAAAGAAAGTTTTTATATGTTTCACATTTTGAGATTCACACTGTCTGGAAATTGAAAACGAAAATTTGAAAATGATTATTTTAAAAACAGTGCGACACTAATTTCGTTTATGATTTCGTATTGGCAATACGGTATTGCTCTCCTTTCTTGAAACTTACAAGTTACTTTATCGCCGTGCCTGCATGACTGACTATTCTATGTGGGTTTTAACTGACATGTGTCGTTTGAAATAAAAAAATCACTTTGTTGAACAATTTCATAATAAAAAAAACATCACCTAAATAATAATAAAACCACAATGTTTCAATTTGTCGGACCGGATGCAAATAAAATATAAATTGTGTTAAATGGACGGTGAAGATTTCTATCCAAAATATGCCGTAGTTCCCTGACGATTAAGACTCACAGGGTACTCACTGATTGCTACTCAGTGTTTATTCACACTTACCGTACAACTTGCCTCCCAACATATTTTTCAACTAAATCGCGAAAAAAATTCGAATTTGGGAAATTGTTCATTTTGTAACGAATTTGGGTGAGACCCAAAATGTAACAATATTTACGAAAGTACCCAAAATGTAACAATACGATTATACGAATCGAGAATAATTCGACACACTTTTTCTTCGAAATTAATTGGTTACATTGCATCTATTTAACTCCGAGGGGGAAGTGTGTGCAAATATACACACTTGGTTTTTTGTCGATTTAAGGCATAAGTATTGCTGACCCCCTCTCAACTTTTCGATAAAATTCTATTTAATTTTTTGCGCAGGTTGGATATTTCAAACAGCTCTTTAGGGGGGCCCTGGTGGCCCAAATCAATTTCTTAGTCAAATCGACGTAGTTTGACAAGCTCCACAACTTGGCTTTACCAGTTTTACCAGAATTATTGCGAATTATTGTGAATTTTTAAGTGTGTGCATAAGTGCAATTTCCCCCTACGGGTTATCAAAAAGTCCTCCCCCTGAGATTTAACTTCAAAGAAAAAGGGCGTCAAATCAGCTTTGATTCGTTTTATACAGAACTTTAGACCAATTCAATTTTTTAACAATTCAAACGGTATCAAACACAGTCTCGGAGATAAAATTATATACACAGGGTGCGCAGTTATCTTGCGAAAATTGCCGCTCGTACGCTTATCTTGCGACTTTTCAGAATTTTATTTTTCGGGATTTATATGTATATTAATATTTATCTGATATGCACTGAGCAGTTATCTTGCGAAAAAACGCTTATCTTGCGACTTTTCAAGGACCAAGTTCGCAAGATAACTGCGCACCCTGTGTAACGGTACCCTGTATTTTATTAAAAAAAACGCCGTTCTGACGCGGGTTAAACATTTTTTCTTATATTATTAAAATCCATTCAAATACAAAACAAAGCTACAAAACACAATCGAGTCCATTTTCCACCCCAACCTGCGCAAATCTTCGACCGTTTTCTGTTCGAAATGCGCGTGAAAAAGCGTAAAAAGTGATTGTGTTGAGTCATAGATTTGTAATGTGGCGCGGGGTTGTTAATGTTTGCTCTGTGGAACG
>SCLG01000005.1:235263-273930 GCA_004367875.1 Oikopleura albicans
AAAAAACGCCGTTCTGACGCGGGTTAAATATTTTTTCTTATATTATTAAAATCCATTCAAATACAAAACAAAGCTACAAAACACAATCGAGTCCATTTTCCACCCCAACCTGCGCAAATCTTCGGCCGTTTTCCGTTCGAAATGCGCGTGAAAAAGCGTAAAAAGTGATTGTGTTGAGTCATAGATTTGTAATGTGGCGCGGGGTTGTTAATGTTTGCTCTGTGGAACGGTGTGTCAGCGGTGCGTAATTTGAGCCGCGCACAATTATTTGGTGAGTCACTAGACCAGGCGCGCGGTCTAGTAGCATAGGGGCATAGTGTTGAGCGTGACTCAGTGTGGTAGGGCAATGACGTCAACTACCTGACTCCTCTCGCCCATCTCATTTCTCCAGTCGACTCATTCGAGAAACAACTCACTCAACCAACACGCATCTATAACTCACCGCTTTTTCATATTCATTGCTAATATCGAAAAAAACAAAACAAACCAAAAAAAAAACACTACGAGAGAAAATTTCACACAAAATTTCCGCATTGCAAAGGAAGTTCTGTGGGATCATAGAGAGCCCCTGACATTTGCCGCCCACCCCATTCGCCCGCCGCAACGTTACGAAGTTGGCGAGATTTAACCCCCAAATGGAGTCGGAGCCAAAGTCGCCAGCGGAACCGCTCGTTCCGCCGCCAGCCGCGCCAGCAGCCCCGCCGAGCGGGGACAAGACCAGACCAAAACTCCTCAAATTGAAGTCGGTAAATGGCGCCAATCTTTCAATGCAAGGGGTAAGTAATAGTACGAGTTATTATTATTGAATAACGATGACGTCATCGCATTTTTTTTTTGATTAACTTTTATTTTCATTTGTGACGACGCAAGTTTTTCTTGGGTAAGGTCATTTGACTCATGTTTATGACGCAGCAGCTTTTCATTGAATTTTGACTAAAAATGAATCGTTTGGTATAAATTATACCATATAACTCTCAAAGGACCGTTTCAATCTTATTTTTTAGTTTCAAATTCATATTTTTAATTGAATAGCCACCAAGTCTACGCCATTTCTGAGCTGAAATGATAATCGTGTGAATTTTTCTGAAATTTTGACCAATCATGAACCTGGTTAATCCAGCAACCTGGGTTTGGATTGGTTGAGTAGCAAAAAAATCTAAGGGTCTTAAAAGTTTTTCAAGGTCGATCAGTATCTAAAAAACAGAATATGATGATTTTTATAATATCGCAAACCCTACTATATGGTCAAGTAATCTCGTCCTAACAATAAAAGTACTAGTTTAAAGAATATTCTATTGTTCACAAAAAAAAAATAAATAAATAGAAATTCTCAATCAATCGGAAAAGTGTCTCTGTTGAATAAAACACAAAAAATATTTTGGATGATAATTGCGCGAAAATAAGACTTTTTTTTGTACGAGTAATATTGAAAAAATGAATGTAATGTTGAGCAGTCCGTAGAAGATGATTAATCTCTTCTTATGTTTAATCATCCACCAGACGCGCGATTCAAATGTGAAGTACAGTTTGTGTAGGTGTACATTGTACAGGCCTAACTGAGGGTACGGCCGTGTGCGGTAGGGTAAGCAGAGCTCGCCGACCCATTCATTTTTTTTTTAGTTTTTCAGGTCGATTTATGGCTTAGATATGAATACTGTATGTAACATACAGTTTGTACGGGTTTATGTGTATTATATCAAGCAAATTAAAAGAAAAAAACGCTTGCTGAGGGTAACCCCTCGTCCACTTCCTTGTCCAAATAATTATACAAGACGTGTGAGCAATATTCATGGCAGGGCCACGGCCACGGATAGTCGGACTTTTTAACACGGATTTTTTTTAACGCGAATATTTTAAACATGGATTTTTATTTGTGATTTAGTTTTTAACACGGATAACACCGGTTAAAAAAAATTCAGCAAAAAAAATTAGCTGTCCCCGCCTGATCTTAAACTGGGGATGATCAGCTGGTGATTGCTTTGTTTGATAACGCCCATTTTTTAATAAAAGCGGGTCTAACATGACCATTTTTGCTCATTCTGACCCGATTTCATTTGCAACGCGTGTTATTTTTTATGATTTCTATTTTTTGTGTTTTTGTGTTTCGAGTTGACGTGGTTTTCTGGGCGCCGCCTTAATCAGAATGAACCATTTTTTGGCTTGGCTTGGCTTTCAGCCTTTGGAAAAATCTGTGACTGGGCAATTTTTTCATGAAATTCGTTTATTCTAAACGATACCAAAATTGGCGAAACGTTTTTTCTTAATATCCGAGTTAAAAAATAAATCACCTATGAAAATTTCATGTTAAGGGGGTTAATGTTGTTGAGTAAATTCTATAATGGGACAATTGTAACTTTCCTTATTTTGTAGAAAAAATTCTAGATATATTTTCCGTTAACGCTTGATTTTGTTTTTCTTGTTTTCATTTCTTTTTCAATCCAACATTAACCGCTTCAACGAAACCAGATAATTTGCGTATTTTTATAACAATTGTATTTATAATTATATTTTATGTCCGAGAGGTTGTACTATGGGATAAGAGAATTGATGGAAAAAGTGTCGAGTTAATTATGCTCTATTTGCTGTCATATTTCCACACTGGCTGAATGATTAAAATTTTGTGCCGTTTTTCGACTCATATTAATCCGTAAGTCCGAGAAAAAAAATAATTCAAAAAAGTAACTCGAGGGAAATGAGCGCTGGAGTAATGAGAACCGATCTGAGTCGTTTCAGAAATTTTGGATTTACGTAGGAAAAGTTATAACGCTTAAGGTCACTTTTGCCTGTTAAGGATATCCGGTGTGTACGGATATATATTAGGGCACAATATGGGCACTAATGGAGAAGAAAATGTTTGAAGTTAATTATGCCAAAAAAAATTAATTGATAGTGTTAGCCATTAAATTTTTATGATTGATTTTCGTCGACATTTTTTTTCGAGAATTTGAGCAACGTTTACCCCCTTAAAAATTTCTTGTTAAAAAATTTCGTGTTAAAGAAGTGAATTAAAATTGATTATTTTTCAAGTTTCCTCTCATAAATTTTGAATTATCAAAATTCGCTAAAAGCTAATTGTATTTTTGAAAAATGTATTTGAAAAAAAGTCGTTATGATTTGAGAAAAAAACTCTTTTTTGACCCCTTTCAAATAAAATATGTATTTTTAAAATCCATGAAACCTAAAAAACAGGTCAGAAAGGGGAAAAATGCGAAAAAAATTAAATTTTCCTCATCTTAGATAGGCCATCTAAAATGCGAAAGAACAACGCCCAAAATTCATGTGTGACGCTCAAAATCGAGCAGCAATTGTCATTTTTAGCGCAAGTTAGAAATGTTTTTTTTATATGAGATCAACGAATTTTAAACGGTTTGATTTTTTCGTGTCGAAAATTTCGACGGTTTCTGTATGCATGTTTTTTGAGGGTTTAGTTTTATGATGGTTTAGTTTTAACCTCACATATAAAATAGTAATACAGAAACACAGTGCTTTCTTCTAAATATCTGAATGTATTTGTAATCCCAGCAAATAGTAATAGTTTTATAAATCCATTATTCAATGAATGAATTATTGCGTATATAAGCATATATTCTGCATGAGCTAATGTGTGGGTTTTTTTTTAAAGAATCTATCATTTCAAATCATTGTCAGTAATAACTTATTATTTTAACTTGAAAGTACAAGTTGTAAGTAGAACTCTTGTGGGGAAAATATTTCAAATTTCAAGCAATTTTCAGAATTTTTTGTAAAATATTAACTTGTGGTGGCCAAGTTTATTTATTCGAAAATGTAATCGCTGGGAGTCTTGTTTGGAATTAAAGGTCTAGGCGAATAATGGTTGAATATTGAAAAAGAAAATCGCAAATTTTACCGTTTTCGTTAACTTTTTAACACGTTTTTAGGATGGAATTTTTTTACATATCGGTAAAGAAATATCTCCAAAACTGTTACTTGAAATGTTTGTACACTGTTATTTATAAATGGCAAATTTGTTGTTAAAATATTCTCCAATCAATTAAAACGGTTAACATTAATTTTATAAATAATTCAATATTTCGTGGCGTTTCGGGCATAATTCATACCGTATCAATTTCATAGTTTCTATTATTAAAATATATGCCATATAACCATGGATATAAATACCATATGAATCATATGATATGATTATAATTATAACAAGTTAACTAGTTACTTCTTATTGAGCGTATATAACAAGAAAATCAAATTTATTATTTTAACTGTAGTAAACTATGCCCACATAATTTTATAGATGAATCTAAGCATTTCTTCGTCTTCAGAATTCAGCGTGGAAATAAAACCGATTTTTTTATGTTTCTTTTGGTACGAATTCAAAATATATGATCCCGGATCATTGATCCGACTATAATATTAAAAAATAATAATCGGATAATTAAATCCGCCAGTCATTAATCAATGGTCAAACATTTTAAAATACAAATAATAGAAATATACGGCTGATATGAAACATTTATAGCAAGAATTGCAAAAAAAAAACTGCCCGTTAACTGAAACCTGGCGGTTAACGAATAACATGCGTAGGCGTTTTCGCGGGAAAATTTTCAAGCCAAAACCAACCCGTTAACAGCGAACCCTGTATATATAAATAAACATATAAATAAATACATAAATATGTATATATTTTTGCAGAAACAAAACAAAATATATATACTTTCGATTGTCCGAATTTTGAGGGCCCGATCGTGAAAAAATGCGACAACCCAAATTGAGAATTAAAAATAAATTATATTTTAGGGATTAGGCCAAAACACAGGTTATCACTTATAACATAGACCCGTAGCCCCTATTGATCAAGTTTCTTTTTTATCTGAGAGAGACAGAAGGTCAAAGCTTTAAACTTTAGTAAGTAAAATATACACGTGGGAATATAAGGTTAGGTTAAAACAAAATGACTCTGGTCCCAACGTTTTAACACTAGATAAAATCACTATCTGAATGAAATCGATGTCAATCAAATCGAAATGTGCCCAGGCCTGGACCGTCACATGTGCCTTATAGTTGTTTGTTCTAAATAATTTAGTGAAGCGTAGGGGCGGCGCGCACGTTAATAATTCAACTGTCGGGCATCGGGCCAGATTGAACTAGCGTGACCTTTGACCTTGGCCATGTTTGACGGTCAAATTGGGATGTTTACAAAAAAAAACGTGTTATTTATAAAAACTATTTGCATGTTTGTTCATTTTTTTTATAAAAAAAAGCTGTTAAAGAAATATTTTATGTGATATAACTTATAGTCTAATAATAAGTTATAGACTATAAGTTTTAGGCTACAAAAATCACAGAAACAGTTCACATATTTGCTTCCTTTGTGGTATGATTTCAGAACAAAAATTTAAATATCGACGATCTCGGCGAAAATTAAACGTGTTATCTTAACAGCGTACCTGATATTTTTGGTTTTTTGACATGTTGAAATCTCCTTTTAGAGTTTTTAGAAATTTTCTATTTCTCGGGAAAGAAAACTGTGTCATATGAGAGTAAGGACTGTAACAATAGTTAATTCCAGTTTGAATTTTACGGGTTATAATAAACTCTAATTTATTGGAACTAAACAAATGAGTTGATTAATACAACATGAGTAAGCCTCAGGTCGAGGTTTTGGAAGATTTCAGATGTGACAATTTAAAAATCAAACAAATATGGAGAGTTCTCACGCGACGTGTACTTTTCTCATTTATTCTATTTTGATCATTAATGGAATGCTATTTTAACCTGTCCGTGTCATGTGGTCAACGGCAACAGACTGAATTATCCATCAATAAGGTTGCTAATTAGCTAGGTACCGGTAAAGATGTTCAAAGTTCCGGTTTCTCGAAATTTTCCGGAATTTTTGTGTTGACCATTGTGACAACTTGAGAAAAAGAGTATTGAATATGTTTTTTTAANTTTTTGACATGTTGAAATCTCCTTTTAGAGTTTTTAGAAATTTTCTATTTCTCGGGAAAGAAAACTGTGTCATATGAGAGTAAGGACTGTAACAATAGTTAATTCCAGTTTGAATTTTACGGGTTATAATAAACTCTAATTTATTGGAACTAAACAAATGAGTTGATTAATATAACATGAGTAAGCCTCAGGTCGAGGTTTTGGAAGATTTCAGATGTGACAATTTAAAAATCAAACAAATATGGAGAGTTCTCACGCGACGTGTACTTTTCTCATTTATTCTATTTTGATCATTAATGGAATGCTATTTTAACCTGTCCGTGTCATGTGGTCAACGGCAACAGACTGAATTATCCATCAATAAGGTTGCTAATTAGCTAGGTACCGGTAAAGATGTTCAGTTCCGGTTTCTCGGAAAAAATTTCCGGAATTTTTGTGTTGACCATTGTGACAACTTGAGAAAAAGAGTATTGAATATGTTTTTTAATTTTCCGGCCTCCAACATCCGGTAAAATCATAGATTTTAAGCAGTTATATGATCAAATCTGCTAGTCAGGGCCACTGACCTTTTTATGTCTTGTCTTTATCAGAATGTATCCCTCTATGTGCACATTTTTGGTAAGCCAAAATGCACGAGAGAGCCCTGACTGTATATAAAGGTCAATTTCAAGACCTTGACCTTGTAACCACCCCCAGTAACTGTATTTGTTTAATATATCGACATTGACTAAATGTTTTGAATTCAGATTCTACCCCAAGATGAAACGCCGACACCAACAAAATTTCTCCGCAGTTGCAAGGATATTTTCCGCGCTATTGACGACCAACAAAATGCACAGACTGATGCCAAAACGGATAATAATAAAGGATTTAGCGAGAATCCCTTCGATCAATCTTTCAAAAAATCAATGACGCCCGAACCAAAACAAATCGAAGCCGCCGTTGAACCAAACGCTGAAAAGGATCACGTTGAAATCTCCCAGGCTGATGAAGTCATGGACGATGACTCAATGTCAAACCCAGCTGCAAATGTCGGCAGCGAAGTTACAGTCAACTCGGAAAATGACGAGAGCCAAAATTCAAGGGAAACAAAACAAGATCCTCAAAATCCTTTTAAGGTTCGTCAAGAAAAAGTACAGGGGTTTAGTTATAAGCTCAGGNAACGTGTTATCTTAACAGCGTACCTGATATTTTTGGTTTTTTGACATGTTGAAATCTCCTTTTAGAGTTTTTAGAAATTTTCTATTTCTCGGGAAAGAAAACTGTGTCATATGAGAGTAAGGACTGTAACAATAGTTAATTCCAGTTTGAATTTTACGGGTTATAATAAACTCTAATTTATTGGAACTAAACAAATGAGTTGATTAATATAACATGAGTAAGCCTCAGGTCGAGGTTTTGGAAGATTTCAGATGTGACAATTTAAAAATCAAACAAATATGGAGAGTTCTCACGCGACGTGTACTTTTCTCATTTATTCTATTTTGATCATTAATGGAATGCTATTTTAACCTGTCCGTGTCATGTGGTCAACGGCAACAGACTGAATTATCCATCAATAAGGTTGCTAATTAGCTAGGTACCGGTAAAGATGTTCAAAGTTCCGGTTTCTCGAAATTTTCCGGAATTTTTGTGTTGACCATTGTGACAACTTGAGAAAAAGAGTATTGAATATGTTTTTTTAATTTTCCGGCCTCCAACATCCGGTAAAATCATAGATTTTAAGCAGTTATATGCAGTGTTGGAAAAGTTGGCCAACGCTCCAAATTTCCCCAACGCCCAACGCGTTGGGAAGAAAATTTTCCCCAACGCCCAACGCTCCCAACACGTTGGGAAGAAAATTTCTCCAACGCCCAACGTTTCCAACACTGGTTATATGATCAAATCTGCTAGTCAAGGTCACTGACCTTTTAATGTCTTGTCTTTATCAGAATGTATCCCTCCATGCGCACATTTTTGGTAAGCCAAAATGCACGAGAGAGCCCTGACTGTATATAAAGGTCAATTTCAAGACCTTGACCTTGTAACCACCCCCAGTAACTGTATTTGTTTAATATATCGACATTGACTAAATGTTTTGAATTCAGATTCTACCCCAAGATGAAACGCCGACACCAACAAAATTTCTCCGCAGTTGCAAGGATATTTTCCGCGCTATTGACGACCAACAAAATGCACAGACTGATGCCAAAACGGATAATAATAAAGGATTTAGCGAGAATCCCTTCGATCAATCTTTCAAAAAATCAATGACGCCCGAACCAAAACAAATCGAAGCCGCCGTTGAACCAAACGCTGAAAAGGATCACGTTGAAATCTCCCAGGCTGATGAAGTCATGGACGATGACTCAATGTCAAACCCAGCTGCAAATGTTGGCAGCGAAGTTACAGTCAACTCGGAAAATGACGAGAGCCAAAATTCAAGGGAAACAAAACAAGATCCTCAAAATCCTTTTAAGGTTCGTCAAGAAAAAGTACAGGGGTTTAGTTATAAGCTCAGGCCCAAAAAACTTACTTGGTCTTCGTTCAAAAAAAAAAGCGTAAAAAGACATGACTTTAAAGTTTTTTTTTCACAAAAAGCATGCTTTTGATTTACCCTTATTATAACCAAGCATAAAAACTGACTTGACCTTATAACCCCCTGTAGTCATTTTTGGAATTTTGAAAACTTTGTTCATGATACAGCGTCAAGATTAAAAAAGCGCCCATAGTGGCAGTAAGGTATTTATCATAAAAAACTTTAAAAAATGCCAACAAAATTTTAACTACGAGGTGGACAATGGTGCACATTTGTAGTGCAAATTTTGCAGCAAATTTAAATGCAACTAATTTTTAAATAAATGTTAGAAAACTAACACATTGCAAATCAATTGCGAAAACTTGCTTTCAAGTTTCCAAAATTTCTACTTTTTCGTTTTTTGACAAAGTCCATTCATATTATAATCTACTTTGTCTCCATGGACCATGTAAAGTTAGAACACTGAGAAAAATATTAATAAAAGTGTTAAGCGGCCAACCGATTTACCTGTTCCGAAAATGTCGGATCAGATAGTCGTGACATCGGCGTTGACACCGGTGACGGCCACGACTACAACGACTGCTACCGCATCAACGAGCGTTAACATGGTTCAAACAACGCCCCAAGTGCCGATGCTTGTCTTGGCCAATGGCGCGAACGGGTTAACCCAGATGGCCCAGCCGATCGCTTCCCCCACGCGTCTAGTTATGGCGCCTGAAATGTTCAATGGTCAAAATGGACAAGGTAAATATCTAGTCGTCCAACAACCCACTCCACGAGTTATTGGTAAGTATATACATGTGCTCGGTGTACTATATTTTATATATATATTTCTATCATCATTCACAAAGGTCTCATGCGTATCTATCATCATCTATCGTCGATTTTCATATTGTATCCTTAACTCCCAGAGGGAATCGTCTGCCTTTTGGTCACAAAAGTTCCCCTGAGGTTCTTTTATTTTGGTTCCCCCTGGGAGTTATCACATCAAGGGGACGAATGGATTCTAAGTCGTAGGGGGAATTCGTGCAAATTTGGCTTGTAGGCTGCCCACTCGATGGCGTAGTGGCAAAAATGTCTTGGTCAAAAATTTTATTGGTCAATTTCATCAGAGAGCAAACTACATAAGCGCATTTAAGGATCAATTCGGTCTCCAATTAACGAAATAAAAAAGTGAACCGCTGTACAATTGCAGCGAGTACCAAAACAACTTTGTTTTTGTTTGGTGCGTTTTCTTTCGTGCACTAACCAAATTTGACAATGCATTTTTTAAAAATTAATTGGCGACCGAATTGATGATTTAAGGTAAATTTAAATTCAATGAATAATGAAATAGTACGCGCTAAAATAAACATTGCAGACTGCGTATGCGATAATTAACTCCTGTGGCCCATTTTGATGGAAATAATTCTCATTCAATTCGAACAACGCGCGAGTTAAACATTTTTCGTTTTGTAGAACTTATTCCTTAATTATATTATATAATTTATATGATATGAAAAATGATAATATTAGAGTAGGGGGTTGATACGGTGACCTATACTTGTGAATGATGATACGTGGTGTCATGGTGACATTTTTTTTTATCATTTTCTCTTTCTTTATGTCAAGTGGCTTGAGAAGAATTGTTGCCAAGAATGCCTGGATGATTTTCAGAATCCACCCTGCGCATGTAGCTCGTCAAAAAAAACAATCAACTCGAGGGCGGCCAAAGTTTTCCAACGTAATTTTTCTATGAAAAATTTTAAGACAAAAACGTAGATTGTTTAGGTTGGAACGTTTTAATGAATGAAAAACCAAATTGTGCATAACTATCGACTGCTTTTTTAATCCAACATACAGTTGTGGACACGAGAACGTGACACTTTTTGGCAAACGGTCGTCATTTACGAAAACATGACAGATTACTTTTTATAGGGTTTGACGGTTAGATTATGACAACCTTTAAATTTCGGGAAAAAATCCAATACTACAAAACAACTGTCTAGCTTTGGCTTCATGGAGTGGGCTCTCAGTATTCAGGATATGTTTGTGAATGTATTTTGTAGTAAGCGGCCACCTCGTGGGCGAAGCTATAAAAAGGGATGAATAATATTGTGGTGAAAAGTGGCGTAATTTGGTTGTTTGTCCATTGCAACCTACATAATCTACCAAAAGCACAAAACTGATAATTCTACATCTTTTTTGAGAGAATAAAATTGAAAGAAATCGAAAAAGTTGCAAACATTTTGTGCGAATTTTCCCCTAAAAATATGTGTTTCAAAGCTGTGCGCCTCGCTTATGATTTAACTTCCTCATACACATGTATCTAAATTTTTTCGTGTATATCATATTGTATGGAAGTTAATGATTTCCAAGTACGTGTTTAGAAGTAAGTGTTTTGAAAAGAATTTTGACGGTTTCAAGAAAAATCTAAATTCCAATACAGTAAATGTTTACATATCAACAAAGTTGTCCACCAAGTGTAACTAGTAACACGTTTGCCAGTCGGTAAACATATCAACATATATTTGACAAATCAGTATTGGTTGATCTTAGGCTACAGTTTTTCCAGTTGAAATTCACATGTGGCTTTTTACGACCAAAAAGCAAATTTTTTTTTACATTTTATACTGTTGAGTCTTTAAAGACAGTAAAAAAATATAAAAATTGTCCATTTTGTAGAAACTAGAATAAAAAGTAAATTATCATCTTTTATAAATCTTGAAATTGTTTGAAATGACTCAAACTTGGTGTTTCTGCTTGCATTATCGTTGAATGATTTTCTTTCTATCAGTTGTTCAAGAGTTAAAGTCGAGCTTTCTACGATCATAAGTTTACTCGTACAAATTGTTCGCATTTTACATGTATTGACAGAATTTTCTGTGATTAAAAATAGGCTAACAATAATTATATTGTTATTTGCGATACTCAGGTTTCGCGATGAAAAACAGGCGTTTTTATTTCGTATTTTCTAGATATTGAACCTTTGTTCCGCACGAAAAAAAATGAAATGCTTTTTTTTGATACTCCTTCCTACTGTATGATGCAGTTTGCCCTATTGATCACAAATTTGAAATTAAAAAAAGAATTAAAGAGGGCACACTGGCGCTAAATAACATTTTGCACTTCGAAAGGTGTTTTGTTAGCGCGAAAACGTGTCTCGTCTTTCAATTTTATACTAGTATTTCTGCATCATGGATGTGACTTTCGAAAATCAGGAATATTTCAATTAAAAAAAAATGCGCAAAAATGACGCTGGGTTTTCACTTTTTTGCGTTTTAAGTGTTAATTTCAGATCAGTCATCATTTACACATAGAATAAGCCAACTAGCGTGATCAATAGATTCTCGTCAGAATCGATTAGTTGTTACTCAACGCAAATATATATAATCCAAATTCGTATACTTTTACTTGTGACAAACCTAGACGAAGAATATCACTCTGTCAATCATGTAGACAAAATCGACCTTAGTTCTTGATTATAATTGCGCGTTTGTCACTCGGAACTCGATGCACACGAAAAGGTCAAATGAAATGTTATAATGTGGAATAATTTGTTGTGGATCAAATTCAACATGTAAAATGAAAGGTGTATGTCATATATAGTCCATATGATATATAGTATATGACAACACGATCGGAAAGAATTTTTAAATATTAAAAACTGAATACCAATTGGTATACCATGATTATGAATTACAAAATAAAATGACCGTGTAATCATTTTTAATAAGGTGCGAAAATGTCAAAGTGTCTCAGCCTGTGACGCTATGCCTGGATGGGTTAAGGTTTTTCCACATCAAAAAATACCATATAATATACTGAAATTCAGTAACTGAATGTCGAAAAAAAAATATTACAAGCATGATGTTTTTGATGTGGAAAAAAACTTTAACCCATCCATGCATAACGTCACAGACTGAGACACTTTGACAGTTTAGAACCTTATTAAATGATTACACGGTCATTTTATTTTGTAATTATTCTGTGCTAAATAATAGAAAGTTCAGTCATTCTAAAAATGGCCGTGTTTATCAAAAATGTCGAGTTAATTTGGCTCAAATATGGGTTAAATTTTTTTAGTGGGATTTTTGTTATCGCTGGGAGGTCCGAAGCCGATGTGCGCACTTTTAAATTTATTTGTCAACCCGGAATTTCGACCTTAGAGTCCCTAGTTTCACTATTTTATTCCACATGATGAATTTGTTCCATGATCAACTATTTCACATGCTGCATTTGTTCTATGATCAACTATTCCACATTATGACGTGTTAAACTTCAAAAATCTTCTTGTTTTTTGTATTTATAATTGTATTCAGCTGGTGGCAACATTTTGGTGCCATCGTCGACATCGGGAACGCCAATGATTTTGACGTCGCCAATGTCGGCCCTGGGTGGCCAGTTTATCGTCGCCTCGCCCCAAGTGATGCAAATTCAGGATCCACAGACAGGCGCCATCTCACAGGTCATAACGCAATCACCTCAACAACAAATGCCACAGTTTGTGATGGCGCAACAAATGCCTGATCAAATGAACCAACGCAACACAACGTTAGTTTTAGCTCTCTTATGGTTTTTGGTTTTGGATTTCAAGATTAATGTGGAGGCAAAGGTTACAATTCGTACCCCCAATAGGGACCGTCCATTTTGTAAGGATAAAAAGGTCCGATTTGAGAGTAAATATTGTAATGCACCCCACAGTGTTATGTTGACACCATTTTCTGAGGCCAATTTTCCAGGATTTTGACTTTCTTGATATCATATAAATTATATGTTAAACACTGCGCTCTGGTATCCTAAAGTTTTTCCCGTTTATTCAGTTATCTTGCCGTTTTTCATGCAATACTTGCGAGATAACGGTGCAGTCCTCGTTTTAGACTTATTTTAAGAATTTATTTTTTCTAAATTCTCAAGTGAATGCTTTAAATAATTGAATTGATCCAAATCATAAGAAATAACCCTAACTCCTGCGCCCTAGCCAGGCTAAAAGGGGCGTTCAAAACGAATAACATGTAATTAAAAAAAAATAAACCACTGTTCGCGGAATCCGTCATATTAATGGGGGTAACGACTGTAATGACGGTCTATATTTTAGACAACAAACGAATAGCCAAAATACCCCACCAACGTATCAACAAGTGATGATGGCCGTTTCGCCTCAGATTCAATTTGTGACTCCCCAACAATTTCAAATGGTCCCAACCAATCAGTCCATGCTCGTTAACCAAAATGGTAACCAAGTTCAAATTATTAATCATGGTTCAATTGCAAATAGTAATCAAATCCAACTACAAGCAGCGCCCGTTAACAACGGACAACAGACAACAGTTCCTCAAGTGACAACCACTCAGGTTTTTACACATTAAAATCAGCAAATATAGGTAGTTTAAGCGGATTTGATTTATCATTAAAATTTTCCTAGTATGATTTTGTATGATAATTTCATGTACCCAAATGGGATGAAATGAACAAAATTTTCTTGCAAACAGAATTGAAGCGGGGACTGTATTGAGAAAAAAGTCAGATATTTAAATGATATACATGATATACATGTATTTACATATGATATGTAACATATCATAGACAGGATTTTGCTTAGAAGTTAGGAAAAAACGGACATTTATAAATACTACTAGTATTACAATTTTCAAGATATTGCATTCATTTATGTTTTAAATGAAGCGTATTAATAAAGCAATCAATCGCATCGTTTCCGATTTTTGAATTTGAGTCTAGGTAAAAAAATATCGGCTAAAACACAAAAATTGGGTGAGCACTCGAGTATCGTGACCTTCCGAAACGATACGTGTCATTTGGAACATGTCTTTGCCAAATGAATTAAATTTTTTTATCGTTAAAGCTCTAAAACTAGTAGCATTTTAGGCACTTATGTTTTTCGAAAAAAGTGACTTCTTGTATAGAAATTGTCTGTTTTTGATACGTTTTTGAGTTTATTTTTGAGATAAAACAATTACATTGTATTACCATTAATTTTCGAGAATTACTAGTTCATATTATTTTGTTTAGTCTTAGTTACGATAAATACCCCTAAACTAATGAAAAAATCCGACAAATATACCACGTAGAGGCATTTTTAAAAAAGAAATATTTACTGTTTAGACTCGACCAGCTGTGACTACAGAAATTATCGATCCGAAAAACTTGAATAATCCATCACTGGAAGAAAATGGCGCAATAAGTCTGGTTGGGCATGATTCAGTTGGATCAATTGGGTCAGACGACGGTGAGGATACGCCCTCGCGCCGCAGTGGATATTCTCGGCCCTCCTACACACACCGGCCCAGTCAAATTGGACTCAATAATGTCGTTCAACTGTCAAAAGAGTCCCTACAGGCCATTGAGCAGGCCGGCGTGGAATGTGGCGCCGGAAAGCGGGGCGGTCCGCGACTTGACTACGAGCAACTTGATCCAAAGCGGCGGCGGTTTCTCGAGCGGAATCGTCAGGCGGCCGCGAGATGCCGCGAGCGCAAAAAACAATGGATTGTTTCACTCGAAGGCCGCGCAAATGTAAGATTCTATCATAAAATGTTTTTGTTATTCATCGATTTAGCGGTATTTTTGACCTTAGAGGAGTTCCTATTTTTTGACATTTGTGCTACAAATTTTGTAGCGTAAATTAATTGTAAACCGAATTTATTGTATCCCCAAGAAAGTGTCGTGTTAACGCGTGGTTAACGAGCTAACCAGAAATTGATTGGTTAACCAACCATTATTGTATCCATTATCGTTCACAATTGAATTTTAAGGAATTGAAAGCCGAGAATCAACAAGTAGAAGACGACATCATCAGACTAAAATCAAAATTGGACCAACTGCGTGGAGCACTCGATATGCAACGACAGAGACACGCAAACGGTATCGACCGCGAAGTAGACAGAGAGGTTCGTAACCCAAAGCATTTATACGGTCCGTATTCCCAAACTGGGCTCCAAATAAGTCTGAAAAAATCTTGAGCTCAAAATTAGAAAAGAGCTTGCCTTTCGAGCTCCGAAATTTAAATAAGGTGTCGTCGCCTGGCTTTTCGCGGTCCTAAATGTTAAGAGATGGGTATCGGCTGGCCACTTCACCAAATGCCGAGGCCAGTTCACCGGAACTCCAAAGGTCAGCTGGCTGTTGCCGACCCCTCTCACATTCAATTTGTGCGGAAAATTTATATGAATTGGCGATTAAAGTAACTACAGTAGTACACCAAAAAACGGCCCTAATACGGCCCGGAGTAAAAACGGAGATATAGTGCCGAAGAAAAACAAATTAAAAAGTCCATTTAGAATAATATCCATCCTTCTGGTTCCAGCGTAACAGAAATGCCACCGAAATCCCTGAACCTTAACCCTCACGCGGCAGACGACGTCGTACCTAGTACAATTGCGCTCAAAACGGAAACAAGTATGGGCGACAGCTGATATGCCTTCAACTCAACGACAATAACAAACAAGCAAAACAATAATAAAGAAGTATCTGATTTTATGAACTTAACGTAAGAAACCGTGGAAAATATTTGAACAAAGTAAGACAACAAAAAAAAATCTCAGGTGTAAAGTTTGAAAACGAAAATTTCAATTGATTCCATTTTTTCGATTAAAGTCCGTTTATATGAGTGCTGTCAACCCTTGTTTTTTGATCGCCTGTCATGTTATGTCAAGGGATAAAAATGGGGAAACCGGAAAACGTTTGTATAAAAAATGTCTCAATAAAAATGTTTGTTTGTTTAAAACGTTAAATTTGTATAGTATTTGAAACATTTTGTTGATATTCCGTCCAAAATTAAATCTTCGGGGTTCTAGGTAAAAAAACGAATCATTATTTTCGGATTCCTCTGATATATGTATAATTTAGTACTCGGAAATATTGACCTAATGTGACATGCGAAGAATGTCCTCTATTTTTGAGAAAAATTCGTTTTCAAAAAATCGTCTGTTTCGTGAAATTTCAAAAAGCCTTTTTGCGCCTACTGTAGGTTAACCATAAAGTGTGATATATTTAGAATGGTTAATCGATTTTTGTTAAGGTCAACGCTTAAATCGTGTTAAATAAATCATTATGGACTAGATCGATATATCAGTAATGGGTTTGTAGCTATAGAACGCTCTTGAATAAAACAAAGGTGTTGAAAACGATCCCTATACTTGAAATTATTAGACACCGCCACGCTGTTGTTGGGTCCTTTGAGGTGAAGGTGTCTAATAGTAGGTCTTGTGTTTTACATTATCCGGAAATCGACCCTCAAAATCATCCTGACCTAACCTTGTATTTGAAGAAACATTTCAGAATAATTCAATTTCACGAGAAAGAAGAAAATATTCTGATATAGATATATCAGAATAATCTTTCCATCTCATGAAATTGATTTAACAATATTTTTTAGGAAGTCACTTTTATGGGAGACTACGGGGCTGACGAGTTATATGTAAAAAAAAATCTCATGAAACTAAATTTTAAATGATTAGGCAAAAAGATTCATTCATGAAAAAGTAAAGCACTCAACTAGACGGACATTCATCGAATGTAAAAAAACTGGTTAAAACATTTAATTATTTATTACTGCTCATATTAATATGTGATAGAAGCGATAGTTTGAAATGCTTTATCCTTCTGCTCATTGTTAAATTCAATGAACTGTTCTGTCAAAAATGTTCCAAAATAAAGCATTTATAGTTCAAATAATATAACGTGTGTGATGAATACTTTTGCGGTATCTGAATTTGGACACAAGATGCCGCCTTCGAACTCGATTTTGGCGTCATCTTGCGTACGAAATTCATGTATTCGCTAACAATGTGTTTATCAGGCAATATCCTGGTTAATTTAGTTGTGTTTCAAAAAGACAAAAAAATCAAAATGTTACTGCATAAAATAACATGCGTTGTTGGGTTTAGTACCAAGGTCTAAAAACAGACTTAAGGTTAATAACCAAATTTCTATAGATAAATATGTCAGAGGTCTTCGCTAATCAAAAATATGTATTTTTTCTTGAATGTATTCAATCTGACCTAACGACAAAAAAACTCACTTTATAGCGGTGAAAATGGTTGACCTTATAACAAACCACGCTTGCAAAAAGTTTTTTCGTGTAGAATAGAATGCTGAGCATATGCTTTTTTTATTGCTTCAAATTGGAAATCCAGGGTATTTCATATACAGTCCCGGATCCGGTTTGAATAAGTGACCCTTACGGCCGAAATTTTTAGTTCATCTTTCTTGAACATTTAACAGTCCTTTATGGCCCAGGGATCCCTTATGGGCCGCTTTTTTTGAGCCCTCATGGTGGCCCATTTATGGATCCGGGCTGTATATGAATGTCGCATATATTAATTTGATTGTTTCAATAATTTATTAAAAACGAAATGAGAAACAGTGTGAAAATTAAAACGCTACAATGTTCTATCTCATTTTTGGTAACTTCGTATTTTTTTTATATTTTGTTTTTCTTGTCGGGCTGTACAGGTTATACTAGTCTATACTTTGTCTAGTTTTGGGTTCTCTTTTGGCGACGTTCGACAATCCATGTGTTAAACATTTTCTTAGGTCGTTTTCTTTTGAGGTGAACCAATTGCTTTTATTACAGAGTATGTGATACAGACATTGTTGGTTATAAGGTTAAGGTCTGTAAACCTGACAAACTTGCTGACCTCATGGTTATGAGGCAATTCTCAGGCCAGTTTTTCATGGCGAAAATAAAAATAAACAATAAAAATCTCCCCACAAAACGGTTATTTATTAGGTCATCCGAAACGCTACAAGCTTACTAGGGAAACAAGTATGTATCGAGTAGAACAGGACCAATTAAGTTTTGCAGGACGGCCTTTATTGAACTTCGACCGATAAGGTACCGGCAATCGACAAGGTTTTTAAGTTTCAAACCTTGCCTATTGGACCTTGATGTTAGTCATTCAAGTTAGAAAAAACTTGACGTTAAAACCAAACAAAGACTAGTTATAAACGTATATGTCGAGTTCTAAATTTACACCCATAAAAAGTGAAAGAACGACATGATTTATCTTGAAAAAAAAATGACTTGACCTTAGTGCAAAAAAGATGAATTGACCTTATAACGGTCACACCGTGGGACCTTATAACCAGACCCCCCTGTACGCAAAAGAAAGACTTTTGGACCCCACGAAAATGAAGAGAAAATGAGAGAAATAAATGATTGTCGAATGTATTGTTATAAAGGTAAGTCCATTAGCTTAATTCATAACATTCCTATCACGCTCGTAATGGATTGCATAAACAGGGAACGGCCGAAATGAAAAGCTGTCAAAGCAAAACAAACAAATGGCCCAACATGTGCTTTTAAGTATGTAGGGGGTGTACATAACCATTTTTTACTTAAGTTTAAAAAAACTAGTTAACCTTCAAGAAAACGACCTTAATCTTTTCCACCCGTTGATAATCGAAGGGATCCGTCGGGACCTTTCCATCTGTCGGCGGGGGTTTTGCACTCTTGTCCATTTTATCCTTTTCCGGTTTGTTTTCTTTATCTTTCTCCTTTTTGGCTATTTTTTCTGGTTTAATTTTTTTGAGCTCTTCTTTTGGGGCACGTTTGAGTGGAGGGGGAGGTGGGGTCGGGTTGGTGGCGGTATTGACTGTTATGGTGGCGTTATTTACGCCATTCTGGCTGGAGGTGGTGGGTTCATCTTTCACAGTCGGGGGCATGGGGGAGATACCGCTAGGGGGCGGTTTGGATGCAGAACTGGCTGGCGGTTTCGGTTGGTTCGGTTTTTTGCGAGCAATCTTTGCCGTCGGCAGTTTGTGGACGGGGTGGATGGAGGCGACGTTCGCCAACGGTTTACTTCGGTAGCTTTTTTATTAGGTCACCTTATTACTTTCATCCAAAAAAAAGGACATGATTTTAAAGATTTTTTTCCCCAAAAATCATGTTACTCAAAAAAAAACTGACATGACCTTAGTGCAAAAAAAACTGACTTGACCTTATAACGGCACAAATGGCTGACCTTATAACCAACCTTCCTGTAAAGTATATTAATATCATAATTGCGTCCCTAAGGGGTTTACCAATGCTTCGGATATAGTTAACGAGAACCTAATAAAAAACCAACCTTACAACAGCGGGCTGATGGTGGTCTGTAGCTTTCGTCAAGGGCGGCGGCTGCTCCAGGAATTTTATTTTATTTGGCCGATCACTTTTGCCGATTTTGTTTTTGTGACCTTTCATGTGGCTCTTGCCAAATGTGCGGAGTGGGGTAGGGGAAGAATGCGAAGAACTGTTAACAACAGACTGTTGCGGTGGGGGCGGTTGTGCGTGTTGTGCGGTCGACTTTTGGGGTAGCTCGCGTGCGCTTGGGGTAGCAACACGCGCCGAGGTCGGTACCCGGCTACTATCTGACCCATGATCGAATAGCTCACTGTCGCCGATGATGTCGGTAATGGATCGCTTGGCAACATCCGAGTTGTTTAACCCATTGCTACCGCTCTGGTCTGTACTTTCGCCCTCGCCCTCACCGATACCCCGCTCACTTTCCGTATCTGTGTCCGAATCGGTTTCGACCTCGCGCTCAAGAATGCGCTGCGCCCGCTCCTGAGATTTTCGGCTCTCGCGAAGCTCAAGCCCATTCTGTATGTTGCCGTGCAGAAAATTCACGTTTTCACGCGCAATAACGGCGGCACGGCGCGGCGGGCGCTTAGCACGCTCGGCCCCCGCCGACGTCGATTTTACGGCCTTTTGCGCGTCTTGATACTCTTCTGTGTCTTGTAGCCTACGAAGCTCGGCGTTCTAAATTACGAAATAGATAAAATGAAATTTCATTTGACATTAACCATGTAGACTAAGTGACGGTATGGACTGTCCAGTTTTTTCCCATTAAATTGTGACATTTGTCAACAAAATGATACATCATGGAAAAGCCTCGATTTCGAAAAAATAAAAGCGGATTTTTTTTTGCATTTGTAATAAAAGGAGATTTTCAAAGTTGTTGAAAAAACCAATCTTTCAAAAATGTAAGTATTTTGAACATGATTCTAATAAATGTTTCGAAAATTCGAAAATAATTATTTGTTTTTCGAAAAAAAAAAATGAAATTTTTTTCAATTCCCTTCAAAAAAAAAAATGATTGAAAAAAATTCGGCACTTAATGGATTGTACTTACAATTCGTCTTTTTCTCGAATTCAGAGGTTCGTCAGATCCGTTGGATTCGCTTTCGGGGTCGTTTTTAACCGGCGAGTCTTGCTGAACAGCCTCCAGAACATCTCGAATATGAATTCGTTTGCGCTGAGGCGGTTCACTTTCACCCACACGGGTTAAACTGTCTGTTTCTGATTGATCACTTTCAACCAAATGGTCCAAAACCGAGTTCGACATCTAAAAATTGCACTAGTTAAATATAAAAAAGCTTTTTGCGGTTCTTGTATTTTTTTACAATGTCATGAAGAAAATAAAATTTATAATTTTAGTCGACAAAGCAAGAAAGGTTGATAGTAATTCGGTGCCGATTTATTTTCCTCGAAAATATTTTAGTCGAAATTTAGAAAATTTTGAAAAAAGTGCTGAACAGGGTTCTTTATTTTATATCGACAAATACGACCTTTAAAAATTGAAAGAATTAACCAAAATGAATCTATAAAATCTTAATACTCATAAATAATAAGAGAAAATGCGAAATTTTGATTTTTTGTTTTGTTTTTGATTTCTTCGGACTCTCACCGAAAATAATCTATGTGACATAATGGACATAGATTATTTTCGGAGAGAGTCCGAAGAAATCAAAAAAAAAAATGTAAATTTCGCATTTTTCTTATTACTTATGACTATTAAGATTTTATAGATTCATTTTGGTTGATTCTTTCAAATAATATATCATATGATATTTTCTAGACAATAAAAATTTCCCCTGGGTAATTTTACGCCTAAAATATTTCCTTAAGAACCAATCGGCAATAGGATGAAGAACACTAAGTAATGATTGAACCATTTTTTAGAGAAACGACACGTTGATTGCGGGATATGGATACGTTAATCTCACCTGAAGGAAACATGCGGAAGGTACAGAAGAAAACAAATGGAAAAAGTCTAAAAGAGATTGATCATGTGTCACGATTTTTGTTTAATAAATTGAATAGGTCGGTACATCTTCCTTTTCCACAAATTTTTCTGCTTTTAAGGGTCAATAAGTTAATTCAAACTGTATCAATTAAAAATACATATAAAGTCCTCGTCCCCGAAACAACTACGATTTTTCATAGACATTTCGGGGACGAGGACTCAGTACATACATATAACATATGATATATGCATATACATGTAAAATATGATATGGTCAGAGGGAGGGGTTGATAAGGGATATAACCAATGGATAGGGATAAAAGTGTATCGTAACGATAAACCTATAAGAAGGACTCAACGTTTGGGGAACAAAAAACGGTGCGAGGTTAACATAGAACGTCGCCCAATAAGGTAGTATTATAAATCTGACCTAAGACGAAGAAAGGAAAATGCGCCGAATATAAACCGTGAAATTATTGAACATCTCTTTCGCATAATACTAACTTTTGTAGCAATACTTGATAATGATAAGTCTAATTGTAAAAACAAAACGTGAAACTTTGAATTTTCGGAATCAGATACCCCTAAATATACGAAAAAACTATTCAGTACAGTGGCTGGCCAACTTAGTTTTTTATCCTACGAAAAACCCACCTCTATCAAAAAGAATAATACTTTTCTCAAAATTGTAACTTTAACATACTATAAATGAAAACGTGGAAAAAAACTTTTCAGTTTACCCATACCGTATAGGTAAACTGAATAGTTTTTTTACCTTTCACGTTGTAGACTATAATACACCCCTACACAGCTATCTGGCCCACATTTTCCTCCAACAAACATTTTGTTTAATTATAATAGCCCAATAACTGCGCAGTGCTGAACATAAGATAGCGTTGTAGAAGATAGAGGTTCCTGCAAAATTGCGGTCAGATAAAGGAACGAGCGGAAACTTCGGCCAGATAACTGCGCACGGGGTTAATATATAAAGTTTAGTATTTTAAGGCTATACGCTTTTAACTTTTACGTTATAACATTTTAAACTAACTAAGCTGACCTGTCCGAAAAAACTAAGGGTACCTGCTTGCAGAGAAAACATACATTTCTCTTGAAGAAAAAAAAGTTGTACTTTTTGGATCTGTTGCTGAAGAAAGGGGGTAGGAAAAAACACTGAATGGATGCGAGACGAAATAATATTGTACAAATTAAAGTTGAGCCTGTCGCGACGACACCCAAAAAACCTTTTGAAAAGAGATTAAAATTAACTCCTGAAAACAATTGTATGAAATAGAGAATGTGATTAATGAAACTTGTTTGGCCCTAAGAAATCCATGCATTTGATTACCACTAAAATGACCCTAGAAAAAATTATTAATAACCATAAATACATCGAATGAAAAACAAATTACACAGGAAAGTAATAGCAATGATATCGTCAAAAAACCCTTCTTGGTGTTTTTTTTAACACCAACTCTCGAAAAACAATCATTCTTTTACGTTTGGGTTAAGACTCGAAAAAAAATCAGCATAGAAATGCAATATATTTTTTAACTTTAGAAACAAATAAAAAATATCATATTGTGAGTATTAAAGCAGTATCTGTAAATTTCGTGTACCCATTTTTTGTTGAATTTTTAATGAATCCCACGGTTACGAAAAATGAAATTACTTTTGCGCAATTTTCTTTCAGTAGTTTAATGGTAAGCATTCATAGAAATTAAAATGAAATACATAATTATCCGTCCTAGCTTGTGCCCATATTATACTTCAGGAGTTTATTTTGTAACTCTTCCGAGAAAGGCGATATCGCGAAAGAAACAATTTCGGCAACAAAATATAGAAAAAAAAACAAACAAAACAAAACGAACGCGTTTAGGTAAGATTTAGATTCAGAAACAGACTTTGTTCAGAATTGAAGAAATTTTAAACGGGCGGATTTTTATACCTTGATTATTTTTGACTATTATCAGAAGATTGAGCGGTGCATAGCTATTGATGCGTTAAAAATCGCGTTATTGTTCGTTACACAAAATCTGGAAGTCGAAAATCAATAAGATGGAACGTACGTTAAAGGAGTACGTCAATAGATATACGATTGAGGTTTTGATGCGCTTCTTCACGCTTTGATAGGCCATTTTTAGCTCGAATTAATGTCAGTTAATACACGCTCGGAATTACTTACCAAGCACAAAAATCAGGCAAAATACTACAGTCCTAAATGCTTTTTCGGACGTTTTTGGTTCTCTAAAATAGATTCCGAAAACGGAGCATCGCTACAAAAAGAGTCTTTTTTATATTAGAATGGCCCCATTTTGGCCGAAAAAGGAGAAATCGTCCGAAAAAGGAGTAAGGACTGTATTTGTTCTATATGATTGAGGGAGGTTGCTTATATATGTGGACAATAAGACCTTATAACCATTTTAGTCTGAAAAGACCATGGTATGCATCTTATCATACTTTAGTGCAAAAGAGGATTAGAACGTATACCGGTCCTTTTTCAGACTTTATTACCAACCCCTGGAGATATTTTCCAAAACAACCTAATTGGGCGACCCGATGTGTCATTTGTCCGGAATGAAAATACCGCCATTTTTTTGTTTTCTAGAAAGCACCGCTATTATACATGTTTTTTGCTTAGCTATCCACATAAAAATCGGCCTCGTCGTTTCTAGAATAAACCGTGAAAAAGAAAAGTCAGGAGAAAAACGATGTAGAAAAACGACATATTGAAATAGAAACACGAAATGGAAATTCGGAAAAATGGAACGATTTTCAATGGACAGACCAGTCCCAAATTTTACTAACGTAAAGGAACGATTTTCTTTTTAACCCTTCTCGACAGTCCTCGCGCCACCTAACACTATGTTAAGGCACTTTTTTACATTATAATTAATTACAAAAACAAGAGGTTTCGGACTGTAATATTTTGGGTTTTAATTTAGTGATTTATTCAAACGCCAGACCGCACATTGGGACAGAAGCAAATTGGGACAGAAAAATTTAAATTCGGAGGTAGGGAAAATCCGGACCGAAGTATTTGTAGGACTGAGAAGAGACCAAAATAAGTACCTTTAGATATTTTAATTAGTTCTAAAAATTAAATATTTTCAAAGTCATAAAAAAGTATTAACACTTATGAGTCATAAGTTATGAGCCAAAAATACAATATCATATTGTCAATATGACCTTAAATGTAACGGATACGATATAAGTTATAAAAATGGTTATATATAACCATATTCATATGTATATGAGTTACCGTGTGTCCGTGCTTTGACGTACGGGGCTTAAGGTTTGTTCAAGATTTAAACGGCGAAAATCATTAAACGCACAAACTTGTACTAAAACCGCTTTCTAATTATTTGTATAAATCTGAAAATTTTGACTTTTCATTTGACATAACCCGTGAAAAAATTAGCGTGTATTATATTAATACTACAAGTCAGTTTTCAAAAGTCAGTTTTCAAAAATACATTTAAGGTCAAGTCAGTTTTTTAGACCTTGACCTTATAACCAACCCCCCTGTAAAGTATTTAGCTAAAGTATTTAGCTGCTAAACTTTGTCCAAAGGAACTTTTTTCCACCAGCCCCATCCCAGAAATAAATTGTCAAGGATATGAAGACATATATACTACATGTAGCTACATGGGATTGTTATAAGGTCAATATCTAAAATTGAGGTGACCTTAGAACTACTTTTAGAACTTTTGTCCGCATCATCACTCGTTGTGTTCTTATCTACGTAATTTTTTACTATTATCAAATCGATGGTCCTGAAGCAAATGAGCATACTCTCGAAAGCTCAGCAACCACCCTTGGACACTATTTGGTCGATTTGACCACAGAAAGACAAATTTACAAAGAGTTAACCGGTTGACGTACCGGGTTCATTTTTTGAGATTTTTCCGTCTTTTTCCTTGAAAATAAATGTGTGCGCGAGGGCGAGCGGCTAAAAGGTTCGCACGTAAAACAAGTTTAGTAGCTAAACACAACTGACATTAATGAGCTAAAAAAGACCCTCTTTAAGTTTTTTTTGGATCGAGCGAGAGATAGGGGAGAAAGAGATAGAGATTTCGTGTTACTTTTCAGGATGTGTGGCGCGCCAGTAAGCTTCTAGATACTCGCCCAGATGCTCACATGCGTCTGAGAGTTGATTTTCGTCCAAAATAACATCAAAACTCTCCGGGCTGCAATTCGCCAGCTTCTCGGCAATGAGCATTTGTGCGTTCATAAACTTGGTTTGCGTCTTTCCACGCGATTTTATTAGTCGACGTAGCACTTCCAAATTCGATATCTAAATATGGGTGAGATTTTTTAAAAGAGATATAAATATTTAATTCACTTTTAAGGTACTTCTATTAAATTTACACATACAATTTAAAATCGTGGCAATAATGATTACTACGGCTAGGATTCCTTGAACCGCACCGTAATTTTGAAACCCTAGAGTGCTTGAAAAAAGTCATAAAAGATATGATTTTATAGAAAAAAGTGCAAAAAGACATGATTCCTATTTTTAAAATGGGTCGTCATCCAACAAAAGCATAAAAAAACATGATTTTAGTTGTTTTCCAAAAAATCATGTTTTTTATTTGATCTCACTTTAAAAAAAAGACCATGTTATTTTTTTGGAATCATGTGATGTTTTGGAAAAAAAGTAGTAAAATATAATTTTATATAAAATCATGTTTATGCTTGTCTTGGATGAAGACCCATTTTACAGGGCCTGTATTTATTATGTTAACATTTTTTTGTGCATCATAATCATTATCGTTTATAATACCTTTAAATAAACAATGAGCGGTGCGAGGGATGTTTTAGCCAGTTGCGAAGGTAGATTGACGGTGTCGGCGTCGAGGACGAGCAGCTGAAGTGTCGAAGATTGTTCGAAAATGCGGTCGATCTCTTGCTCGACTAGATAATATTAGTAAATTATGTTCGTGTGGACGAGGCACTTTTTTTTAATTTTGGTTTTATTCGGTCTCAAATCGGATTTTAGTATCGAAAATCAGTATTAGCGGCACTAGAATTTCGCATGTTCGTAAGTTAAATCTAAAATATCGGTTCCTCAAAATATATTATGATTTACCTTCTGCCAAGCTGCAACGGGTGTGGCTTCGATCGAGCACTCCCCTTTTCTGAGTCGTTGCGCTTGGATTATGGCGCTTGGCAATGGAGAGATCAGACGTCACCCTGGTTATACTAAAAATAATTTATTAAAGTAAATATTGTGTATGGCAATTTTATTATAATTAGGAGATGAGAGCGTTATAACTTATAAGGGACGGTAAGCAAATTTTAAGTATTATTTATGGCATCGTGGTTTTGCACTAAAACAATTTTCTCGCAGAAAACTACGCCCCCCTACGTGGACCAATTGGTCTTATTTTCAAATTTCCCTTAACTCACAGGGGGAAGTGCGTGTAAATAGACACGCAACTGGGTTTTTTCGTCGATTTAAGGCTTATGGATGCCCCGTAGGGCAAAACGGGATTAATGACCCCCCCTCAACTTTTCGAGAAAATTCGATTGACGGTGTTTTTTTGCGCAGGTTGGAGATTTCAAACAGCTCTCTAAGGGGCCCTGGTTAAGAAAATCAATTTCTTAATAGTCAGATCGACGTAGTTTGACGAGCTCTACAACTTGGCTTTACCAGTTTTTTTGAATTATTGCGAAATATTGTGAATTTTTTAAGTGCGTGTTTATTTACACGCATTTCCCCCCTACGGGTTCCCAAAAACTCCTTCCCCCGGAGAGTTAAGGAATTGGGCACTTTTAAAGAATAATATCTATTTTTCACAAAAACATGATTTTACAAATCAGACCGGTAGGAGCTCTTGAATATGGGCTCCTCGAGTAAGAGCCGGTTTTTAATCTAATGGCTTTGAGGTTATATAAATATTTTAGCTACTTACTTTATTCTATGCTGAAAGTGTCGCTTCAGAAAATCAAAGATGACCTTCTGCATCATATCGGTTACTTCGTAGCCTTTCAAACTCGGTCCGACTAAAATTACCGGTCGTGAAGATGGCACCACATCATAAGGTGTGCTAGTTCCTCCGCCACGACGAAAAAATGGCTTCTTTTTCGGCACTTCGCCGTTCGTTTCAAATCTAAAAAAACGAGTGTAAAATCAAGTGGGAGAAACTTTCACGACATTTCGTGTACGAATTTTTTAACACGGTCGATCATCTAAGAAGGTTTCGGCGTTAAAAAATAAATTAAATCTAAATGACCAATTCGCGAATAATAATACCTTGGTTTGAATACTATGATCTTAAGAAATATATTTTTAATAATATCATTTGCCGCCAACCGATGACTTAAAGTACAGTTCACCGTTATAGATTTCGTTATTTTTGATTTTGGCCTGAATCAGACTGTGCCTGCCCCACGGGCCATATATGGCACACAATCAAACACAAATTCAAGATAATAGATACGAACTCAATACGATTACGTGTATTGTCGTTCGATTTTTGGAGATAAAAAACGGGGTTACACTGTAACCGCTACAGTAGTTTTAAGTGAGTAGTCAAGTGATGATTTATCCCCAAAAATAACACTACTTCCTCACACTAGTGTTCCAAATATTTTTATAGGCCGCTAGTGTTCAATTTTGGACATTATTCAAACAATTTTCGGAAAAACATCGCGGACATCGGGGACAATGACTGTAATATTCAATAATTTCCCAGACTCACCCTGCCCTAAGCGGGTTTTTCTTTCCCTTTCCCTGTCGAATTTCTTCTAGTTTGGAAGCGGATGGGACAAATCCCAGTTCACAGCTTTCACGGACTAGTCGACCAATCCACCAATCCGCCGAAAACTTCTCTTTTATATGAATAAAATCGCGCGCTAAATTATTGAATTGAAATAAAAAAAATACCCTTGGAGGTTAAAATCAAGAAAAAATAATGCTAAATATATATTTTTGACAAACTGGTTCTCAGAACTTTTTTTTTGAACATATGAAAAATGAATTTTTTTAATTTTCACCATTTGAGTTACAGGAGTGGTCACAGGGTGCGCAATTAACCGCCACCCTTCGCGGTCTCTTGAACTAGCGATTAACTGCAAAAGTGACGGTTCATAGGGTAGTGGTTAACTGGGCACGCTGTGTATAAGGTCTTTTCCTTAAGGAAAAGATACCATATAGTCAAAAAATACGACCATGTGGAATCCACAAATGTGGATTCAACCTTTTATAAGACATTGCACCAAAAAAAAAATTCAAAAATGACCTTAGTACAAAAAATACTAACAACTTCTGTATCTCAATGAATTGATATCAAATAAGTTTAACGAACCTTCAAAAGTGACTTGATTTCCACTGGCCGGACAGTCATCACAGGGAACGCCAAAAAATGAAACATTGGCGCGCACGGCAAACGCAACCGGTTTGACGCGCGCGCTCTCAATTCGATCCAAGGCTTCCGTAAGCTCCGTTCCCGGCCGAACCCTAAAATAATACTTACTTGAGCGGGGTAAAAAATTAAGAAAAAAGTAACGAAAAAAAGAGANAGAGAATAATTCCCGATTTTGGAAACACAAGCGGAATCGTCACTGAGAGCGATTCCAATCAGACACACAGGCTTCAAAACGTTCAGTTTGAATAGCCCAAATAGCGCCATCATGCGATTGAATAGGACCGAGACAGTTGGACACGTCGTGACTCATATAGTTCCGTGGCAACGTACCCTCAACTATACAGTTGTGATCCCTGAGGTAGCTATGTTTGAGGTTGTTGGTGATAATCTTATACGTTCTAAACTTGGAATTCAATGACCGGAAAAACCAATAAACACCAAATTCGGATCAAACAATCAAATAACCTCACTTGGTGAAAAAAACTAGTCTAACCCATCAAGTTATAATCATCCGTCAAGAACAGCAGAGTTGAAAAGCTTCTGTCATTTTAATCGGCAATATTTTGTTTTATTTTTTAATGGCACATAAACAAGCACTTGCTGATTCGCACTTTTTTAATACCACTTTTTTCATTCCCGATAAATTGTGATCTAACACGTATTCAAATTATTCGTATTAGAATCCGAAGAGTCATGAATAAAATATGACGTTCCTGAGTTTTGATTGCCAGGGCTTTTATTACGGGGAAATGTCACAAAACAAAATTTGAAGATTAAACAAAAGTGAGAGAAAAACATTTTTTGAAAAAGTTAAAAATCATTATTTTTCACCAAGTCATCTGGTACTTCAAATTAACCTCAAGCACATTCTGGGCGCATAGCCTTGTGATTTGATTTAACAAGGATTATTATTATTAGTTGGCCGCTATAATTATTAATAGTTTCAAATGTTTTAGAGATTTTAACCGATTACAATGAACCTATTTTTCAATTGGTTGTAAGCATGCATCCCTATAAGACTTTATTACACAAAATCCTGGCATTGTAAATACAATAAATTTATATATTTTACTTAATTTGATTTACATGTCACACGTATACGATAGTAATTCAATATTGAATTATAATCTGGAGGCTTTCGACGTGCCCAACTGTCCTTTTTTCCAAGGGCGTCAAATTGAGTCCCGACTTCAAAATCACACTAATTTTGATTGTCGACAACGAAAAAAAAAGCCCAAAAATTGTAATTTGACGATTACAATTCAGGGATATGTCTACCTTTCAGCGGCAACGTTTACTGTCGACTTTGATTTCCTAATTGTTAATAAAATAATCATGTGAACAGGAAACTTGAACTTGGAACGTAAAAGTCAGAACTCGGCATAATATAAATCCCAGTCTTAATAAACACCCTTGTAGTACAAATCCGTGGAAATTGGAAAGGGGTGGTGGATGTCTTCATCCAAAAAAGAGTATCAAAAGATATTAATTTGTACCCGTTCGCACTAAATCGAACCACAAGTCAAAAAATAAAATTTCAAGAAGTATTTAAACGGTATATGAATCCGTCATTTGAACTTTCATGTTACTTTCGGTTAAAAGTGCAGTCCGTCCCAGTTACTTAAGGTCTAAAGTGCAGTCCGTCCTTTGAACTTTCAAGTTCAAAAAAGTTCATTTATAGTTTTAACTTTTGTTCAGTCCGAAAACCACTCCGGATTGCAGTCCATGACCTCCCGTATAAGGCTCATTATTTCTAGACACTTAAAATCTCAGAAAAAGGTGGAATTCAAATTATTGCCTATTAGGTCACCAACGTCTTTAAAAAAACCATAAAACCCTAAAAAAAGGCATAAATTCTATGCAAGGACCTGCCGAGCTCTGATATAGGTTACGCGTGAGTGATTACCTTCGCGGAGTGATATCAACATGCTCTCTAATGAGCGAATCGCCCTTATAGTCGGACTCAAAGGTGACGCTCTCGCCGGTCGCATTGACGGGCCCATTGGGCTCAATTTGACGATTGGTAGGCCCCTTCTCGTGCTGCTCCATGTGCGGCAGTTCGGCAACAGTAGGCGGCGTTGAACTGGCAACCGTGGCCCTGTTCAGCAAGTTGATGCGGCCAGACTCGATCGGCTCTTGATGCGAAGCGGGAATGGAATGAAATGGCACCGACGTGCCCGACGCATCTTCTGACAGGTCCGACGAGGACACTAAGATCACAATTATCATTCGATGGCGTATTATTATAAGTATATGAGGGTCTGATAACAACGTAAGACCCAAAAAAACTGACTTGATCTTAATGCACATTAAAACAACTGACTCGACCGTATAAACATGTGGAAAAAAGTACAAAAACAAATGATTTTATAGAAAAAAGTATAAAAATATCATGTATGATTTCTATAGACCATAAGACCTTGTAACGGATTAAATTGCAGACTTTAATCAACCTACAGGGGGTCTGGATATAAAGTCAAGGCCCAAAAAACGACTTGACCTGAATGCACTTTGGAAAAACTGAGTTGACCTTATGACCAGCTGATTTTTTTTATCCACAATAGACCTTAGTGCTGTACTCCTTTACAGGAGTTGTTGGCTATAAGGTGAAGGTCTGAGAACCTTAACGCGATTCAGCCCATTAGAGGACGCCACGTATATTAGCATGTACACTGTAAAGTCCTCACTCGTTTTTCGGACGTTTTCAGTTCTCGAAAATAGCGTCCGAAAAAGGAGTAAGTTCTGTATGTTATTGTTGAGGTTACAAGCTCTGCTCACTTGGCGCCCTCTAATGGACTGAATCGCGGTATTTTTTGACTTGATAAACTAGTTACCACGTACGTTACATTTTTCTCTCTTATTTGGGTGGGACTATATATTAAATATACCTTGGCTAGGTCTGGATAAGAACGAGTCAGCACTGGATTCGGTGGTGTTCTGGCGCGGAAGTTTGTGCGTGGCGTAAACTGAATTATACTCGAGATTCCCGTGGTAGAGCTGATCACCTGGCTTGACCGCGGCGGAGGCAGAACTCATTACACTGGACGCTCATCTAACTGGACGGACCCACCCAACACGACCAAATCGAAAATGGGGGATTTCGTATTTTTTTTAATGTCGCACACACATAAACGAAAGAGTTTTGCTCCTCGTTTTTTCAATTTTAATTCTTAAATAACCAAATAATGGACTCGATGTGTTTAACTCAATATTGTTGAACAGAGTATGGGTGAAATTTCTAGGCGCTGGCCATTGAATTCTGTTAAAGGATTTTTAACACAAATTTAGCACTAAAAATATATGTGGTCTTCATCCAAAAAAAAAACGTAAAAAGACATGATTTTAAAGATTTTTTTCCCAAAGAGAATGCTATTAAAAAAAAAACTGACTTGACCTTAGTGCCTGAAAAAACTGACTCGACCTTAGTGCACAAAAAACTGACTTGACCTTATAAGGGCAGTGGCTGACTTTATAACCAACCCCCTGTATATTGTACCAAGCAAATTTAGCCAAAGTTAGGTTATAAAATTAGTGTTCAAAATAATACACTCCTTAGTCATTTATCGGACGTTTTCGGTTTTCGAAACTAGCGTTCGAAAAAGGAGCATCGTCACAAAAAGGTCATTTTTCTATTAGATTGGCCCCATTTTGACCGAAAAAGCGTCCGATAAAAACAGAGAATGTCCATCGTTATTAACCCTGATAGCACTAAATAATAATATTTCCCTGAAAAAGTCCACTTAAAATCCATTACAAAAGAAGGTAGTTGTTTAACCCGTCCCCGGAAGAGCTTGTTCCGTGATAATTTTATTAAATAAGTTAAAGCGTAACAAGGATATGTAAGTACATTAAAAATACGTCAAATGTGTTTTTTACAATCTTGCCACAAACAAATTGTTAACTGAAGTGTGACCAGTTGAACTAAAAAAATACCAAATAGTACACGACCATTATGGTAAACTAGTTCGGTGACGAGTTAAAATATATTATATGGCGTTCACTGAAACGCCAAATGGCACTTGCTTCGGCCGTTATCTGAATCGACCCAAAACTAAAATAGTATTTCATGATTGTATAATAAAAGTTTTTTCCTTAATATGTGGGTAGTCAAGACTAAAAGATAAAAAGACCTTTCTGGCTGACCTTTCTAGGGCATGATTTTTTCCCAAAAAGAGCTGGGCTTATTACAAAATTCATATAACGTCAGGGGTGTATGTCTCTCTCGATGTGCACGTTTTTCCTAAATCTAAAATGCACATCGAGAGACCCCAGACTCTAATGATTCAATAATCACATAAATGTGAAAATTTTCATAAAAAACCTGAACGGTGGAAAATTACCCTACGTAAAGGGCCCATTATGTTGAATTACCCATAAGTTTAAATTTGGGTCGGTTCAAGCGGCCGAAATTCATCCAATACAGTGTATTGGATACACCCTCTTGGTGTAACATTTGAAAAAATCGACGAAATCGATTTCCAAGTTTTTTTGGGCCAAGTTCATGGTGGACATGGTGATGATTGAAGAGGACAATTGCAGTTCTGTACATGAATATTGCACAGGACGCCTTCTTGCAGCGTCATTACAGTCAATTATAACAGTAAATTAATCTGATTTTCGCGCGTATTTTTTAATATTTTTTGTTTGTTTTTACTTTTTGGGGGCTGCTTAAAAACACGTGTTCTATTCCGTCTTTTTCTCTTCGGCAGTTTTTTCTGTGGTCGGTTCGATAGCCTCACCCGATTCGTCCGGAGGCGCAATTGACTCCGCTTCGGGCGTAGGGCCTGTACTGCTCTGTTCGACCTGCTCGCCCGAAATTCCAAACTCGTTTGTACGCTTCATATCAACGGGATAGATCCACTTTTGATATAAATAAATCAGGAAGATAACATCGTCTCGTAAACAGCCTAAAAACGAAAAGATAAAAAAAAACTTCATTAGTTTTCGAATTATAATGCACACGAGCCTATGATTAAGCAAAGGCTTGATAGGCTTGATAAGTTCTACATGAGAGTCGTGGCTCTCTTAATGTGCAACTATTTAATGGGAATATCTCTTAATACAGGCGCTTATAAGAAATATTTTTTTCAGAAAACCCTTCTTTAATTAATTTACTTAATTTAATAATTCGGGAGGTTTACCATAAAACGGTCATTCAAATTAAATATGTGGACATCAAGAGTCCAGTATTTTAACTGTCAGGGGGACACACACTTAAAAATCGCTATAATTCAAAAAACTGTTAAAGCCAAGTTGTAGAGCTCGTCAAACTACGTCGATCTATTCAAAAGTTGAGTTGGGCCACCAGGGCCCCCTAGAGAGCGGACGAAAAAACAAGTCGTGTGTATATATACGCACACTTCCCCCTGGGAGTTAAACTGTAATTAGTGCAAAACCGAGATTTCGAAAATTTTTTTGTTTTTCATCGTTGTATCATTTAACACAAAATTACGAAGGTTCCAAGTAAGGAGATTTTAACTCCTTATTTCTACGACCTTCTCATAATGTCCTTCTGTCTTATTTTGAATATAATATTTTTTAGTATAAACATGAGTAACTCACCTATTCTGTAGAGCGTTGGCATTTGAATTACAAAGGCGAAAAGGTCATCAATAAATGTGTTGAGCGCTTTGTATGTCATCATGCGCCATGGCAAATGCGCCGTTGATTTCATCTAAAATTTCATCCATTATACTTGAGCTCTATTATCATTAAACTTTTTTTTTCTAACTTGTTATAATTATTTTGACGTAACTTTTGACAATCTTATCTTAAGGGTGGTCTGCTCGATTTGTTTACAATTAAGCATGATTTTTTTATTACACCGCATTGAATACATATAGTTCTCTTCAGATTATCTGTAAAGGTTTAGTGAATGAGTTCAAGTGCAAAAAAAATAAGTTAATCTACGAATTCTAGAAATTTTGAGCATTTCAAAATTTCAAATTTTTCGATAAACTAGGAAATCACTCCCACGATTACTATTTGCTAAAATTTGTTTGGGTTCTTCTTTTAATTTAATTTGACTTGTATNGGGAAATGATTGCCGAAGGTTGGAAAAATGTGTACATGGCATTTTCAAATTGATTGAATGTATGCCTTGTCCACAATAACGTTTTATTTTTCATGCATGTTTGTAAACAAATCGAGCAGACCACCCTTAATTGGGGGTACAACCTGATTTGGGCGAAATCCGAAAATAAATTTAGTTCAACGAAAATGAAACCCTTTTCTGTTTTCGGCCGTTTCAGATTTCGCTCAATCAAGTTGTGCCAGAACAAAATATTTGCATTTTAAAATTATTCATTTCCCAATAAAAGCTTATTTGGGTTACACCCCCTACGCTGTTATCTTGCAACTATCGCATGAAAAAAAAATCCGCAAGATAACGGAGCGAACGGGGATACCTGCAAGATAACAGCGCAGTGCTTAACACATAAAGATAGGGATTCCTGGATAATTGGCCGAAAAAAATCTGCAAGATAACGGAGCCAACGGGAAAATCTGCAAGATAACGGGTGACAAGATAACAGCGCAGGGGGTGTATAATATGTCAATGAAAATCGCATGTGTTAACTGTACGTTTAAAAGCAAAACGAAATTCTTAAAACAAATTTATATCCAAATAAATAGGATTCTAGCAAAGTGTGTCCGAGCTTGAAGTGTCGCGCTTTACGCATTTCTCGTTTGACTGTGAAAGCAATTATGTACACAATTGCGACAGTTAAAGGGCATACACACGGTATATTACCTTGTAGTTAATAAATAATTGTGGCGTCATCGCGATGAAGCCAAATGTGAGTAGAAATCCATACGCGGATTTTAGCGTGAAACTGTACCATCCTTTGTGCTCATTGTAATACAGGCTATAGACGATATAACAGGCGGCGAGCGGAAAACAAACAAGGCCCAGATATTTGAACGCCATTTTGTCGTACTTGGACGTTTCGGAATCCTGCTCTCGGCGGTTCTCTTTTATTGTGTAACCCATAAATCCTTGACCTGCTTCCGCCGGAATGAACCGCAGACACTAAAGACTTTTTTTTTAATAATATAAAATTATTTTTGTGCCTAAAACGCATTTTGTATGCTAGACTGAACGATTTTCCGGTATATGTGTTCAAGGGTTAATATGGAAACAAAATTGTGTCGAAATCATTTATGATAAAAATTCAACTTTTGAATTTTTTTTTTTTCTAAATACTGTTTTTTTTTTGAAAGACATCTTTTTGTCAGATTTTTTGTTAACTTTTTTGCAAGTTGAAAAACCTTTGTAACTTTCCAAAGTTCGATCAGGAGACCGACACCAATTGAAACTTTGACCATAAAGTTTGTGTCATTATCGGAAACGTAAAGTAGCACAATCAGCTGGCAAAAGCAATTGAATAGAACAGCGCGAATAGACAAACCTATAAAATGTGGCGAATTAATATACGAACCATATTCACTGTACCGGTATATATTTATAAAGGTTAACAGAAGCCATCACACTAGACTTATTTGTGAAAAAATGTCCACAGGGAAAAATGTCCAGGTTTTGGTTATAACTTATAAGCTGAATTAAGGCGTAAAAATTGGGTTTTTGGGTTTGACCTTATAAGTTATAAGGTCAAACCCAAAAAAACAATTTTTTTCGCCTAAATGTAGCTCCCAATTTCGCCTATAAATTGATATTGGTTATAAGGTCAAGGTCAAAAAAACTGACTTGACCTTATAACCATCTGAAAAAAATTTCGACCACTAAAATTTTTTTTTCAACATGAGCCATGTCCTTAGTTTTGAGGAAAAAAGTTCAAAAATACATGATTGTATAGAAAAAAAGTCAAAAATTAATTTTGATAAAAAAAATACGTGCGAGCGGAGGCTGGGAGGGGGGCTTCATTCAGAAAAAAAGCTTTAAAAGACATGATTCTTGAGAGTTTTTCCAAAACCCAACCGCCCAGATTATTCAATTAGCCAAGTGTGACGTCTGTGCGGTTTAGACTTGTTTAACCTTGTAAATTATCTCTTGACTTCCAGAATTGAATATCGTTCTTGAACGCGAGCATTTCAAAAACCGTGTGACTAATTGACACCGCAATCGTTAGCACCAACAGCCAAGGCTAAAGGGTTTTTATTAGTTTATTTGTTTTATTTTCGGACTTTGTAGTTTAGTCCAAAAAATCCAATTCCGGAAAGGTTTTCAAATATAATACAATACAAAAGTCCCATTCAGGGACAAACAAGTACGATATAAATTCTTACCGCTGTTTCGAGAATCATTTTTTTCATCGCATCCTTGTCACTCTCAGCCTCCTCGGCGTCCTGACCGAGCATACCGAGCATTTCATTATTGTAGGCTTGTGAGAGATACAACTGTAATTTAATAAGACTAATTGGTTGAAGCGTCAAATGAATTGGTAGAGACGTGTCGGTTTTATTTATTGGCTTATAATCTTCCTGGAGATTCCACCAGTCATTTATGTAAACAATCGGGTAATACTCGCCTTTTCCATTAAAACGAACTACTTTGTCGAGCGGGGGCTGTTTTCGGATAATTATGTTTTTTTACATTTCGGTTTTGACACAGTTCGTTTTTTTTGTGTTCACAAGTGTTCACGGTTGTGAACTTCATGTGTAGGTTTTTTGGGTAAAACGTCCTAAAANGTGATGCTGTTTTATGAAATCATGAATGTTGGATTGAAAAAGAAAATGAAAACAAAAAGAAACAAATCAAGCGTTACCGAAAAAATATCTAGAATTTTCTTTGACAAAATGACAATTTTAACATTATAGAATTTACTGCACGATTTACCCCCTTAATTTTGATAAAAAAAAAATACGTGCGAGCGGAGGCTGGGAGGGGGGCTTCATTCAGAAAAAAAACTTTAAAAGACATGATTCTTGAGAGTTTTTCCAAAACCCAACCGCCCTGATTATTCAATTAGCCAAGTGTGACGTCTGTGCGGTTTAGACTTGTTTAACCTTGTAAGTTATCTCTTGACTTCCAGAATTGAATATCGTTCTTGAACGCGAGCATTTCAAAAACCGTGTGACTAATTGACACCGCAATCGTTAGCACCAACAGCCAAGGCTAAATGGTTTTTATTAGTTTATTTTTTTTTATTTTCGGACATCGTAGCAATGCAGGAATCACAATCGATTAGGTCGGAATCCATAGTTTTTTTACCCCATATGCTCGAGATAGCAAATTAGAGTCACCCCAAGCTATAGCATTTGCTATCATGATAAACTTACTGGGTATTCCAATTCTCGGACACTTCAAGAAAAAAGTTTAGTCTAAAAAAGTCCAATTCCGGGATTCAAATATACAATAAAAATGTCCCATTCATGGACAAAAAGGGACTTTGTGTCAAAATCGCAAAGCGTCCCGGAATTGGACTACCCCTGTATTCATAAGACATAGGATTTTATCCTATAACACGATATAAATTCTTACCGCTGTTTCGAGAATCATTTTTTTCATAGCATCCTTGTCACTCTCAGCCTCCTCGGCGTCCTGACCGAGCATACCGAGCATTTCATTATTGTAGGCTTGTGAGAGATACAACTGTAATTTAATAAGACTAATTGGTTGAAGCGTCAAATGAATTGGTAGAGACGTGTCGGTTTTATTTATTGGCTTATAATCTTCCTGGAGATTCCACCAGTCATTTATGTAAACAATCGGGTAATACTCGCCCTTTCCATTAAAACGAACTACTTTGTCGAGCGGGGGCTGTTTTCGGATAATTATGTTTTTTTACAAATGTAAAACCGAAATTTCGGTTTTGACACAGTTCGTTTTTTTTGTGTTCACAAGTGTTCACGGTTGTGAACTTCATGTGTAGGTTTTTTGGGTAAAACGTCCTAA
>SCLG01000005.1:275669-295645 GCA_004367875.1 Oikopleura albicans
TCATAGACCAAAGAAATGGTCATGTTGCCATGCCAATGTGAAAGATATTCGACGGTTCCCGATTTTTCTCGGTCTTCTTCCTTTTCGGTTGCTCCAGAGAGTAGATTATGGGTTTCTTGATACTTTCGTCTCTTCACCTTGTTCAATTTTTTCATTGCTTTGGTTGTTTGAAAATAAGGAAAGGATAAAATGCGAGTAAAAATGCCGATCTGTAAAGGTATACTGTATACCGTATACAGTTGGTGCGGTAATCAAGTGACAGTGAGGGAACGAGGTGACACTTTTTGGAGTTTTTTGGGCAAAATTTAGGCAAAAACTTTTTATTACTAGATTTTCGTTCGTTTATGGCTAGTATATACTAAAAACTGACTTGACCTTAGTGCAAAAAACTGACTCGACCTGATAACGGTCAGACTTTGTGACCTTATAACCAGGCCCCCTGTACTATTTTGTTTCAAATTGAGATTCGTTTAACGCATCGTTTAGTTGCAGTAAAATTTTAATAACTTTTCCCATAGGCTCGGCATTTTCAATTCATTATTGTCCGCTACTAATTTTCAAACTACCTTTGGCGACATAACCTTTCCGGTACAAGTCGTCTTTGGGGTTTGGCGAGGATCCAGTTGGATAAAAGAAGGAATGTAAAAACAACGAACCATTATTTAGCATAAATGCATAATCGTCCGTTAAGCTGAGTGATGCGTTTTTATAAAAAATCGAGTCGCCGGCGGCCCCTTCACTCCAGTGTCCAAAAGTTAAGCGTTCGGCATCCCAAAAAGGGACTTCATTGTCAAAATTCACCGTCGTGGAGTTGGTCAAATAGGCGCTGAAATCGTAATACATGTTGTCCTTTAAAGTTGAAAAATATTTCACCATATGAGGATTGGTTATAACCAAATAAGGTCCACATGTTCTTAAGGTCTACATGATTTTACAAAATCGTAATTGTTTGAAAGACCTTATAAACAACTCGAGAAGTGCTCAAAACAAGCTTTTATCTCAGAAACAAATGTTTCAATTGAGGTTCACAAATGACATGATTTTATAAACAAAAATTTTCAAAAAGACATGATTTTATAAAAAAAAATTCAAAAAAACATGATTTTTCCCCAATCGAACCGTATGATCTTAAGTTATCTTAACGGCATTTTTTCAACTGTGCCTTGAATAGATTACGGGCGGGCATTGCAGCGGGCGCCACCGTACCGTCAGGATTTGTGGCGGGTTTTGGCGTAGCGGTTTGGTTTGAGCCACCTTTAAACCAATTCATAATCATCCAAAAAAACATCATTCGGAAGAGGGTCTGTTTTAGGACTTCAGTCCAATGTGGCTGCGGTGGTTGGGCCGCTTCTGTCCCCCCCTCTGCTACCGCGCCGTTTTCGCCTTCGGCGGCCACATTGGCTGTTGGGGCGACTTCGGTCATTCTAGAAAGCGAATTATTTCATTAGCATAAGTTAACCACCAGTTTTTGGTCCCATTATTTTCAAGCGCCTATGCAACTGCTTTTATGGGAGGGTTAAAAAAGTGCATCCTAGGTCCACGAAAGTAATACTTGTAGAAAATTTTTAGAAAGAGGAAACCGGACTTCCAATAACCATTTATGGAAGGTAGTTTACGTACTACAGTCCGTAATCATAATACGGACGTTTTTGAAAATAGCGTCCGCATTGGGACTATGGACTGTAGTAGATAATTGATGAATACTTTCTCTTAAAAGCGTTCTTGAGAATTTTTTCTTCGAAAATTTTTTCGGGCATTTTCTTTCCATTGGGAGAAAGACTGTAAATAAAATTTTAAAACCAAGAGTAAAATAAGTAATCATTAAAGCTTTAAATAAATACTCAAATGTGTTGGTTTTTCATTTATTTTTCTTTCGAGCGAAACATGTGTGTGGCAAAGTTGGCGTCGCCACAGAATGCTCGCCACACAAACAATAAATAATAAAAATCTAATTGTAAAAGTTTGAATCAACTCGCGTCATTGAGCTCAAGTTACGATTTAAAAAAGGGAACATTTGAATGGAACAAAATAAACAATATTACGATTGAAAAAATATATATACTGTTTGGGTGTTTTGATGATCAGTCAGCGGTCAACAGCGCAGCAAATAAAATGATTGAATTGATATTCATGTCTAAATAGTCCGAAAAGAAATGTTTTCATATATCATCTTATGAAGTTATCCGGGATAGGTTTTTCTCTGTCTTGAACCTCATGGCCATAGGTTCAAATCCAAGCGACGCATTTTTTTTTCAACAGTAATATAATGAGCCAGATCCCATACCCTAGGGTACCGATACTCACAGATTTTATCCTCAATAGTATACAGTCCTGACTCCCAATATCGACGTTTTGATTGGGCAGAATTGTCCTAAAGTGTCCATGTTTGGACGTTTTGCGGAGAAGTTTTTGGAAAAACGTCCCTACAAGAGTTATTCGTCCTTATTGAGAGTAAGAATTGTAATTATGATCAGCAAAAGTCAATTACATCGAGCAGAGAAACAAAAACCGATTTTGTTAGATGTGCTTTAGTATTGATTGGTCCCGCCCAAACTTGTTTGCACTCTTCAGGTGAGTTGTCTCTACAAATTATTTCTCACACTTTAATTTGAATGGCGAGAAATGTTCCAATTTTTCATTGGCCACAAAGTTGTGCAGGAATAATTTATATTGGTAATACATGGAGAGACAAATTTTATGATCGGTTTATTGGGGACGTATAAGCCTTAATATCAACAAGAAAACTAAAAATGTTTTTAACGAAATGGCCATAAATTCGTGAGACATTATAGACAGCGACCACTGTAGTCTCCACTCATGGGCTGTAAATTATTAAACATTTTTTATAAAACTTTTCCAGCATAAAAAAGTGCTTGTACTGAAGACAATTCTCGCCTTGTTTCAAAGAAATTTATGACTGTCGAATTTTATTTATATACTCCTTACTCACATTAGGACCGTTTTTCGCAAACATTCAAAATCATTTTCGAGAACAAAACAGCGAAGGCTACCTAAGTATCTTTTAGGTCGTCAAAATACCCCACTCCAACAAAACCGGCTGTAGTGAATTTAGGGACTGCATACTATTTCAGGCAAATTTTTACACGCACTTTTTATGTTGAAACAATATAAAACAGCGTGCGGAAATTTGCCCTGGCTGATTCATTGTGGGACCACATGTGTAGTATGCCAAAAGATTAATAATAGGCTATTATTCATAATAGAAGTTATCTAGCTGGTACTTTATGGCCAAATTTTATCGAAACTATTTTTTGTTACTAATTAGTCTTTTTAATATACACCACCTGCGCCGTTATGTTCCAATTTTTTTCGTTCGTCCGGACGACGCGTCCCGTTATCTTTTTTCCGGCATACAAATCTTCATGCGACATAATTCATGTCAAATAAATTATACATGTATATGCAGAGCACTGTGCCGTTATCTTTCATTTTCCCTCATGTTTCATTTTTTTCAATTCCATTTTGAAATATAACGTCGCAGAGGGTTAATTAAACTGACGAAGTTTAGGATTATATTCGCGGTCACATTAGGGTAGGTTCTGTTTTTTTTAAATTTAGATACGTATTGAGCTGAACCGTTTTTATTCAAGTAAATCGTAAATTTAACCCCGCGGGGCCCCGAGTCCCCCAACTGTACAGAAGAGACACAAATGAAGCATGCCATCGGGCAATATATTACATAAGAATAAATAATTTATTCTGAAATGCGCATCAAAGTCAGTATATTTTTAAACCTTTTTTTCTTCTTTGGTTCGAAATCGAAGGGAAAAATATAATAAAAGCAAATTCGACATCAATGATGATCGATTGACGCCGAATATGTTGTTTGAGATCATGCGATGATTTTACAAATGATCAAATATTGAATAAAATCACTCATGCGAAATAATTAATGACAGTGAGATATTTCGACTAGGGCGGAAAGGTAGCTCTTATTTTAAGGCAACTTAAAACTCAAAACCCACTGCACGGTAGTAGAGTTAAGATACACCACTTGCACAGTTATCTTGCCGAAATGTAATATTTCGTCATTTTTCGTAATATGTCATCTTCTTTTCGCCTACGCAGTAAACTAACACCCAATTATCTTGCAGAGATGTAATATTTCGCCATTGTTACGCCTACGCCTTGCGCAGTTATCTTGTCATTTTTTTCAAATATTTTCGCAAATTAACTGCGCAGGTGTATTTCTTCAAGAAGATAAAATTGCGCTAACGATTGACGAGACAGATTTTTAAATTACGTATTTCGGGTTTGATATTCAAAAATGTCTCGTCAATCGCTAGCGTAACATTATCTTCTCGAACAAAAATATCGCCTTATCTTTACGTTACTAGTCTACAGCTGGTTTGACGTGTTTGGGTAAGCTAGAAAATAAAAACTACCAAAAAACAAAACGAGGCATTTTTTGAGGGGAGGAATCATCGAATAATTCAGCGTGGATTTTTTTTTGTCAGGAAACATAGAATTACTCCTTTTTTTCGGAAAATGTATTTTGTGGATGTTTTTTGGGACAATACACAAATAAATATAACGATGGATTGCTACAGGGCAGGTTGTGTAGAAGGTCAAGCTTAAAGTCTTAAATACAATTTTGCTCATGTTTAGCGATTTTTTTTTATAACATAAATGTCATGAGGAGCATTCTTTCGGCTGAGAGGAGTTAGGCTGATTGTTGTTATTTCAAAGTCACTTGAACCACCCAAATTTTTTTGCTGAAAACCAGAAGATTTTTTTTTGTCTGAAAAGATCCTCAACCAGAAAGAAATATTCAAAGACATCTGATAAAAAAAAGTTCATGATTAAAAAGGGGGAGTTCTTAGGTCAGATATATGTCTCGGTAAAGTTATATTATACAAAGTATATATAACTTATATAATATAAGGCTTTATATAGGTTAATTACAACAAAACCTGAATTAGCGGTTAAATTTAAATAAGACCTTATATAACCATTAAGGTCAATTATAATATAACCTCCGGAAAATTGTCCATATGACATTTAGTTTTTTTCCAAGTTTTTTTTTTCCAAATAGATTTCTAATAATATCTGGAATTTTCAGAATCTTATTTATTTAGCAGAATATTTACTCTTTGTATTTAAACGCACACTAACGGCTAAAATGCCAGACTACTAGTTAAAAGGTGTTCATCCACACTGTTTTTTGCTCTTGACAATTTCCCGTATCCCAGATAAACGGAAACATAAATATATATATAAATTAAAAGCATCAGGATATTTTTTTTCTGGCAATTTTGCATTTGCGCTTTCGATGTCGCTCCACCACCTCTTCCGAGCAAAAGTAAAATGAACAATCCATGCACTTTACCGGCAGAAGATCCGAACTAAATTTTTGATTTATTTTTTTGTTAATGATGCAGTATTTTGCGAGCCGTTTTAGCAGCATTATAGCTAGGATACCCTTTAATGGGCTCCAAACTGGACAAAAAAGAAAAAAAATCAAAATTTTTAAGCCTTTAAAAAGTCCTGATTGTTGACCGAAAATTGGCGATTTCAGGTCCTTACTATCAATATTTTTTTTTCTGATATTATATAATACACTTTGGGGTTACCCTAGGCTCCATTCTTGCAAATATCAAAGAAGTATGTGATTCACGGTGGGTACCCTAATTATAGCCTATAATTTATAGGGCGTTTTTGCATTAAAAGTGCAATTATCGGGGAAAAAAAGATCACAAAAGGTGACATAGAATGGTAAAAATCGTTACGAATATGAGGCTAGCCATTCCTGTACGACAAACTTGTAATATCACCCCCCTTAGTCCCTCAAAAGTTTTTCCTAAAAATGCTATTTTTAAGCCTGTTTGAAAAAACGATATTTTCTACTCTAACCGGTTTTTNCGGAAACATAAATATATATATAAATTAAAAGCATCAGGATATTTTTTTTCTGGCAATTTTGCATTTGCGCTTTCGATGTCGCTCCACCACCTCTTCCGAGCAAAAGTAAAATGAACAATCCATGCACTTTACCGGCAGAAGATCCGAACTAAATTTTTGATTTATTTTTTTGTTAATGATGCAGTATTTGCAGCCATTAGCCGAGCCGTTTTAGCAGCATTATAGCTAGGATAACCTTTAATGGGCTCCAAATTGGACAAAAAAGAAAAAAAATCAAAATTTCTAACCCTAGGCTCCATTCCTGCAAATATCAAAGAAATATGTGATTCACGGTGAGTACCCTAATTATAGCCTATGATTTATAGGGCGTTTTTGCATTAAAAGTGCAATTATCGGGGGAAAAAAGATCACAAAAGGTGACATAGAATGGTAAAAATCGTTACGAATATGAGGCTAGCCATTCCTGTACGACAAACTTGTAATATCACCCCCTGTTTCCCTTAAAATGTTATTTTTAAGCCTGTTTGAAAAAACGATATTTTCTACTCTAATCGGTTTTTCCGGTTGCGACAGCGACAAAATTCCGATATAAGTTTACACAAAAAAAAATGACCCGCGGCAATAATTGGTATTGCTGGAAATATTTGATTTTAAAATTTTATATTCAAAGAAATGAGATATCCCTATAGTGGTTATAAATTGGCCCCGTTTCAATAAAATTATTCTATTAAAATTTTCTTACCGCTGTAGTCGAAAATCGAGGTATTGGGAATAATGTTCAACTCTAACGTGTTTGATAACGGTTGCGACGAGTTCTTTTCGATCAAGTGCAAACAACTTTGAGCCGCAAATTGTACAGTCGTAGGCGAGGTATTCGGACGAGCAACGATGACTCAACATGGCGCCCTGATCCACAAAACAAAACAAACATTTTTTACACTGATATGGCAGCAAAGGCGAACTCGTTGTCCTAATAAAGTAAACTATTTTCAGACGTATATTCCTTGATTAAAACGTCTAGAAAGGGAAAGCTACANGCAATTTCGTGTTGTCACTTTATTGTTTCCAAAACGACCCAAAAATGATCATTTTGAGTACAGACGGGGTTCGTTATAAAGTCAAGGCCTTAAAAACTGATGAATCTTAATCCAATTAAAAAAAAACTGACTCGACCTTACAACCATCTTTAAAAAAAATAGATTGATCTAATTTTTTCAGATGATCATAAGGTCGAGTCCGTTTTTTTTAATTGGATTAAAATCAAACTTGACTGCAGTTTTTAAGGCCTTAACTTTGTGAACTAAAATTTTTTCCACCATAAGACCTAAAGAGCTTGGAAAAAAAAGTCCAAAATGATATGATTTTAAGGAAAAAGTGCAAAAAGCGTGATTTCTATAGAAAAAATTGGCCAGTGGGGGGAGGTTTTCATCCACAAAAGTGTAAAAAGACATGACAAAATAGATATATCAGTAATTCCATCACATTTTTTGCAGACTTACCGAAAATTGATATTTTCCCGTGGGTGATGGTTGGCAACATGAATAACGAGACGAAAAGCGGCATCCGAATCATCATCAATATTATACTCTTGTTTGCAATACGGGCAGTGGACAAAGGGGGATATTGTTTTAACTCGCACGCGCACCTCGCGCAGTTTATCTTTCTTGGTAAATTCTAAGTCGCTATTTTCGTCCGTCTCGTTTNGCGAGGCGGGGCAGCATGAGGGGGATCGCCCTGGGGGATCAAGGGGATCAATCGGCTCGTCCTGCATTTCCTGTTTGATCTCCTTCTGTCGCTCTACCTCACAAGAAGACTTCTCCTCGAATTCCTCATTCTGCTCGAATTCGATTTTGATGTCGGAATCGTGCGTCATTTCGCATTTTTTATTACTTTTTGACGACTTTTGAAGCGTCGAAAAGCGCAACTCGCGCGAGTAGAGATGATGTTCGAAAGGACTGTATGAGTCACAAACGCCTTCCATTTTGCGTTTGTGTAATCGCAATGAGTCCAGGTCTTCAAAACGATACTCACATGACTCACACGTATACGGCCGATCCACGCATTTCATATACTTAATTTACAATTTATGACAGACGTTTTACAATAAGAGTTTTCATAAAAAAATATCTATACGTATATATTATAGCGACATCATTGAATGTCGCATCAATGACTGACATTATAATCACATCCTAAACAACAAAATTTTGGGAACAACTTTGCGCCTCAAATCCACTTGGAGATGGATATAAGGGCATCTAAAAAACGTAAAAAGACATGATTTTAAAGATTCCTTCCCAAAAAACAATGCTTCACAAAAAACTGACTAGTCCTTAGTGCAACAAAAAAAAATGACTTGACCTTAGTGCAAAAAAGATGACTTGACCTTATAAGTTATAACGATCACACCTTATGACCTGACAACCAGACCCCAGGTGTATTTTTCTATCACGAAGGTATCAATTTCTCCAAAAAACGTAAAATAAGATAAGACAAGACCATTTTTTCTCGATTAGGGGCAAAAATAATCCACTTTCACGTGTCACTATAACCAAAATCTGTCACGATAAGGTGTGTCACGATATAAGTTAACAACTATACTATGGACTAACCTCGGAATACTTTTCTTCGTGCCACTTTTTTATATGTTTTTCGAGTTGAGCGGGGGTTGTGTGAATATACCGACAGTGGTGAAAGAGTCCAAAGGGGCATTTACGTCGACCCCGTCGAATTAAATCATCAACAATATACGGAAGGGCATCATCTTTGGATACGGGCGCCGGTTGGCCCAGGGCCATTGCACTTTCGGCAAAGATCATCTCACGCTCATGATCCTCAATTGACAAAATGTGGGCGCCGCAAATCTTGCGGTAACGTTTTTTATGATCTTTGAGCGCGGAAATTGAGCTATAGCGCCAAAAACACTTTAGGCACTCATAAGGACGGTCCAGAGAGCGCATAAAATGGTCCCACCTCTCGGTATGTTTACGACTCACGTGAACTTCCAGCGCGCCGGGCGTTTTAAATTCCGCAGTACAAGGCTTTCCGTTGTCTTTACAAGGGTTTTAAATCGGACCCATTTTCTAACACGGAATTATTCTTACAAGTAGGTTATTTATCTTTTAACATGAATATTTTTTAACACGGAATTTTTTAATAGAATTAGTTAAGGTGATTTTTTAAACATGGAATTTTCTAATAAAATTAGTTTAGGTCATTTTTTTAACACGATTGAATTTTTAACACGGAAATAAAGAAAAACGGAAATAAAAATGTCGTGTGAAGTAAATTTCTCCCGTTTTAAATATAAAAAAAAAGTTAAATTAAAAAGTATCATGCGAGACTATTTTATAATGAAAATCGCCCCGAATCGCCCAAAAACTTCAGAAATCATATATACACAGGGTGCGCCGTCAACAGGCTACTTTTCAGAAATTTTTGTGTTTGTTTAACGGCGCTTAAAATTAGAAACACCGGAAAACACGTGCTAACCCACCTAGGATTTCCGAACTTCCTAAAATCGTTACCGAATAATTAACGTCCGAATTTCAAAACAAAAAAATGTTCAAAAAGGGTTGATTCTAAAACGAATTCCTGTGAAATACGGACATTCTGTAATATTGCCAGCAAAAAATGCCTCCATTTTATTTAGCGGTGGAGAAATAAACACTCGGTCGCTAGGTCGTGACTTTGGTTGTCGATTTCGTTGCTGTTGTTGTTTTGAGTCACTTTCTGGTCGTTTGGTTGCGAGGTTGCTAGGCGTTCGTCGCCCTGTTTGCGGTCTCGTTGTTGATTTTGGGACGCTTTGAGTGCTATGGGCCGTCTGCGGTGATTTAATCACCTCGGAGCTGGTTGATTGTGTCGCCACTAGTGTCGAATGTAGCCGGGTTCGAACATCCGGTGAGGACTACCGTGGTTACTCTTTTGATTACAGGAAAAAAATAAACAACCTCAGACTCCTTAAAAATAGCATAAAACAGGATAAAAAAGGACGTGTTACACCATGTCGGCCGTTATTTTTTCAAAACCAAAATTTAAAAAAAAACGTGTATGATAACGGCGCAATGCGTTGGTGATTTGCCTGGTATTCATCAAAATGTTATCTCTCTTCAACCCGAGCGTGCCTTGAAAATTTTTCAATAAAAATGAACATTCAATTTACTAAAATAATTTGACCACGAGCGTTAAGTTATAACCTGGTTTATAAATTATACGGGAAATATACAAAGATTGGCTTGACCTTATAGTTATAGCCATTTGAAAAATTGACTGCCCACCTGACCTTATAGCGGTCGAAATAACAGACCTTAAAGCCGCCACACATTTAAACCGCAGAACTAACTGGCTCAACATTGTCTGGAGTTGTGGGTTATAAAAAATGACGTGACCGGTTAAAATGGCTGTCCTTATAACCAATATGCTTCCTAGGTGGTTTATCATTTTTGATGTAATCTAAAAATTAACCACCTTTTTGATTTCCTTACATAGCCGCAGCAACGATTCGCGCGTTTTCGAGCACCTTGGCGATTTAGCCTCTTGGCTCGCAATCAGCTCACGTGGGGAGCGCTCACCTAGTGGTGCTGCTGAGGCCTCCAGGTTAGAATTAACACGACGCTGGACGGCCTGGAGGCCTTTAATTGGATGAATTGAACGTAAATGAGATTCCAGTTCGTCCAGTGAAGCGAAGAACCAATCACACTCTTTGCAGCCAATATAAAGTACATCAGAACGCTTTTGACGCCACTCGATATACTTTTCGGAATGCACCTCTTAAAAACCATCGTTTAAGTATATGTACACTGTATATTATACAAGGGGTTCCTTAGAATCTAAGGCTTAGATGGTCTTAGGAAAAAAACGCATTATAAGACCTTAAATGCATTTTAAAAAGAAGACAAACCTTATAAACATCTGAAAAAATTTCAACCCTTAAGTTTTTTTCTATTGTAAGATCTTAAAACTAGAGTGCTTGAAAACAAATATAAAAAATATAAAAAAAAACGTCAAAAGACATGATTTATGACTAAAAATCATTTGATTGGACCTTAGTCTCAAAAAAGACCATAAGACTATATACAATATAGCGGTCCAAACCACAGACCTTATAACTAACTACATGGGGGTAGAGACCATGGTTTTTTATACTACAATAAATATAAGATGTTGTAAATCTTTATTTTCCAGATATTACATCAAATTCTGACATTTTATGAAATGGTACAAATCTATACCATATTTCAGAAAAATAGCAGACTTTTTATAACTTACCTTGAACGTGTCTAACGATGCCTTCTTTGGTCCCATGAAATATACATTTGAAACATTTATGTCTTCCTCGTTGAGATTCGCGTTTTTCAGGTGGCAGCTGGGGTGAGGCGGGTGCTGAAGTATCCACCATCAATGGTTCAATTTTCGGTGGAGCGACAGCTTCGGGCGCACTTTGACTTTTTTCAACCACACGAATTGGGCTGGAAAGAGCTGGTTCGTCCTTTTTTTCGGTTTCATTTTTAGCGGCTTTCGGTTCCGTTTTAGGCTCTTTAGCAGAGTCAGGCGCCGGTTTATTATTGTCTAGTGTTGATTTTTTAGGGGATCGCGTGGGACCACTGCTTTTACGCGGTGATTTGCATTTTTCCGGCGTTTTACGCGGCGTTATGCCATTTTCGGTCGGCGTTTTTTCGACCACGACAATTTTAACCCCTGGAGTCGAGAAAGCAGTGACATTCTTTTCCGTCGCCTTCTTTTTTGCCGGCGGCGGCGTCACGTCCGAGGAGGAGTCGGATGCCGTTGGGGATGTTTGACAGGAGGCCGGAGAATTATTAACAGAATTATTAACGCTTTGTTTCACTACCAATCCTCGAGACTCCCTCCATACCGGACTGAATATGAATGTTGAATTTTTGCTAGATTTCGATTGATTAGAAATATGACCTTATAGCCAATACAAATAAATTGTTTAAACAAGGATTTAGCTTTATCGCAAGACATTTCCCGTAATAGTTAATTAGGTAATGATGTATTCTAATAAAGCTAAATCCTTGTTTAAAAAATTCTTTGTATTGGTCATAAGGTCATAACTTAACACCTTATTACTCATAAGGTCAGTTTTAGAAATAAAACTTATAAAACAACAACCTCAGATTACCAGACTAAATCAGGACTGATTAGTCACGTACCCGCATCACGTTTAATCTCGATATAAATAATAAGATATCAAAAAACATTTGAAAATATCTTTTTTTTTATTTTTAACATTTGGCTGCTAAATATTGTTTAGTGTCATATTTCATAGTTCTAGAATCACGTTGTTAAAGCTGAACCCACAATGTCTAATTTCACCTTTTTTGTAAATTTTAACAAAAAATCGTCAACTGACTGGAATGAGATCTGAATACAGTCCTTATTCCCAATTGAGATGTTTTTAATGTCTTAATTCTCAAGCGCTAATAGGCAATTTGAGTATTTCTAAAAACAGTGAAACATAACAGCACGCCGCTGAGCACGGACGGGAAAAAGTAAAACATAACGGGGTGAAACATAACGGCAAACCCTGTGTACTACTGAGCATAACATATGAACTTTTGCCGAAATTTTCCCAAGCAAACTTCCCTTTAAAAAAAATTTTCACCTTGGGTCGAGCAGTGCAGAGGGTCATACATATACATTAAGCTTACATTTTATCATTCGAGTTCTTCCAATCATTGGATTTTATGTGATTAATTCGATGCTGTCTCCATAACGGCAATTCGTCAAACGTCTTTCGGCAAAAGTGGCACGAGAGAACATTGGCGGAAACGTCCATTTTTCCTCTTTCCGTCTCACATCTAAAATATTCCTGGTTTTTTTTTTGTCTTGTTTTCTTTATATTTTTCTTTCTTTTGTTTGTGCTACCCCCTTGCCGTAGGTAACAGAGTAAAGGCCAAAATTTAATATTTAGAGTCAAGAGTCGCGAGAAAGCGAAAATAAATCTAGAGTAAACAATGACAAGGCCATCTGATCGTTTTTGAGCGATAGAGAGTCATAGAGAAAATATTAACAGAAGCACACACGTCCGCCACTACACTACCATAAATACAAAAGGGTCGAAATCGCCTTAATGGGGAAGTCCCTTAATTTTTACACCAACGAGTGATTATCCAACTAGCATGTATACAGTCCTTACTCCATCACGGCCGTTTTCGGTTCGGAGAAAAACGGCCGTAATGGGATTAGCGCCCCTAATAGGGTTAATTTGGGAACAATTTATATCAAAATTAGAAACACCCCCTTTTTATCACTGAAATTGAATGAACCCCTTAATATTAAATAATGGCCATTTTAGGAAAATTGCCTTATTAGGGACAATCTCCTTTGGCATCGGAAAAAATCCTTAAGGAACCTGATATGGCCTTTTTAATTCGGGATTCGACTCGTGGCCATATTACTAATACCGTCCCTAATAAGGTGAATGTTACTAAAATGGCCATTTTTAGGCCTTTTGGAAACATTTAAGAAATAATAAACCCTAATCCGCAAGCAAGGGCAAAATATCCGACCTTATTATCGACCTCTTCTGTTTTTCAGCCCGTTATACAGGAAAAACTTGACAGTGAAATAAAATTTGAATTAACAATTGTTGATATTTATCTTAAATATGACCTTTCTTAAAAAAAAGTTAGCATCTCGAATTGTCGATGTTTTTGTATATTCCGGCCGCAACATTTTGCAGCTGCTTTGAATTACCCAACTGCGTGTATTATTTAGAAACCCGACCCAAATACATTTTTAGGAGCTATCAAAATCGATTGAGCCTGCCAACTCTGAATATTTTTTTTATCGGGTCGATTCATTTTGACGACTACATCACGCGAAGATAAAACTAGACAGCAAAAAAAAAACAGTTCCTACGCTTATTCCGGACGCCTTTTGCAATCAATTTGTCTCGGTAAATCACTTATACCGTCACCAAAGATGCCCGGAATGATCGTCGGCTTTGTATTTGTATTTACTGTCATCTACAGTCGTTACCCTTATTAGAAGCGATTTAGATTCGCGAAAATGGGGAGGATTTTGTTTAACGTTTTGGGGACAAAGGCTTCCCCAATAAGTGAGAGCGTCTGTAATGGGATTAAGGACTTCAAAATGTGACTCTCAGTGTCAAGATCTGCCCGCATAATTGAAAACAAATCGGGATGAGCAAAAAAAAAAGAGAGAGAACAAACTAGAGGGATATTCTAATATATTCATTAACTGCCAGCAAAATATAAGTAGTGGGCAATCTAAAAAATCAACTTAGGAAAAAAAAAGAGATAACAGCCCTTTTTTCTGATTTCCAGCGTATAAATAATTGACGCTACTCGTCGTTTCCTTTCCCTTTTTTTCTGTGTTTCTTGGGATGTTGACGGCCTGATGTGTGCGGCGTCCTGCCCTAGAGCCACTAGACTTTGTCCTTCACTACACACACACACGCGTGTATGAATGCGATGTTTATATAGGCCAAAGTCTCGTGTTCGCCAAAAAAAAGATATTAAAAAATGCCTGGTAGCTCTCGACAAATCAAAAAAACAATAAAAAACGTATATGAAGTCGAGGGACGGTTTTATACAAAAAAAAGACAACAACATCAAAAAGTCAAAAAATGTCGATCTCTTTATTTACAAAAAAAAATAATCTCTCGCTCTCTGATGAAGTACCCAAGAGGTGACAGGGCAAGATCGAATTACGCCTACTCAACCTCCCTAGTCCTCAACTTTCACTGTTGGGTATATGGCTGGAACGCCCCCTCACCATCGGCCAAAATCAAGTGAAATATGTTCCGAAACTGAGGCAAAGGGTGCTGGAAACGACCAGAAATTATTTAAAAAAAACCTCAAGGGGGACAAAAGATGGGAGCCGGAATGTATCAAATCTACCCCAGTACAGCCCCGCAGCCCGGACAGCTTATTTTTTAAATAGTGAGCATAATAAAAATCCGTTTTAGATTGAGAATCTATTTAAAATAAATGATTCTTATCATGCTTAAGTCGTCAAGCAGTCGTACAAGACGGGGATGAGTCGATAATGATGTTTTAACCCATGGTTGTATTAAAAATTTACCCATTGCCAATCATTGATTTTTTTTATTCCTTAATATTATATTATGTATTATATTATTACATATGTAATAGCAATAAAAATATTGGTGCATTTTTAAACATTAATCACGATTTACAAATAATTTGATAGATATTATTTATAGATGAGTAACGACAAAAAAATCTATAGTTTAACTAGCATAATGAGAATTATTCATTATCTTCGTTTTCTGCGATATGAAGCGTTACATGGGTCTAACAGGGTAATTTTTTGGGTAAAAACGGAACAGCTTAAAATATGATGTGTCTTAGCCCTTTGTCGTTTTTTGGCAAATTACCACATGAGACAAGCTAAAAAAGGTTACTAAACCTTTTCAAGGTTGCTATAAGAAAAGTTGGCTGAATATGGAATATGGTTGTTCTCGAAACAGGGCATTGCTTTCGATGGATCAAAAACAAAATCGAATTCGATGCATTTGCGAAACTTTTTTTTTNAAAAAAAAATACCACCTAAATCACGAGAACCAATAGAATGAAAATAAATAAATAATGTGTTTGCATTAGCCCCGTCAAAGAAAAAAAAAGAGAAGAAGAAGAGTGAAATACAGAAATAAAATATGTATAAAAAAGAAGTACGATGTTGGCAGTTGGTCTAAATTTGTAGCTGATCGACCATTTCAGCGTAACGCGACATTTCGGATTCGAATCGGAGTGTTTCGATGGATAGTTCGTCAGCAATATCCACATTTTCCCACTCGCCGGACTTATCTGACCGTCTCGCCGCATCCAAAACACCCTAATAAAAACGTTTAAAAATGCAGTGAATTTTTTTTAGCGCGTGCATTAATATCTTCCTTTTAAATTCCCATGATAGGAATTTAATTTTAATTACAAACGGTGCCAAAGGTATGTGGCTAGTGCAATAACCTGACTAGTGTCAATACTACCTCTCGGTAACCCGGTTATTGCACTAGCTTCATTTATGGGAGTCATTTGGAATTTTAATCAAATTTCTATCATGTTTGGTCTAAGAGTAGTTAAAAATGTATTGGCTGTAGGGGTCTTCATAAAAAAAAACGTAAAAAGACATGATTTTAAAGATTTTTCCCAAAAAGCATGCTACTCAAAAAACTGACTTGACCTTATAACCAACCGTCCTATACGAAATAAAACCCCAATACGTCTTCTAACAAGGTTTCTTCTTACACGGTCTCTTATTAGGTGTCTTATTACAAAGTGTCGTAGTACAAGGTGTCGTAGTTACCAGATGACGTATTACAAGCTAACGTATTACAGAATGCGCGTCCAATCGCGTNCCCGGTTAGCTTCATTAATGGGAGTCATTTGGAATTTTAATCAAATTTCTATCATGTTTGGTCTAAGAGTAGTTAAAAATGTATTGGCTGTAGGGGTCTTCATAAAAAAACGTAAAAAGACATAATTTTAAAGATTTTTCCCAAAAAGCATGATACTCAAAAAACTGACTTGACCTTAGTGTAAAAAAACTGACTTGACCTTATAACCAACCGTCCTGTACGAAACAAAACCGCAATACGTCTTCTAACAAGGTTTCTTCTTACACGGTCTCTTATTAGGTGTCTTATTACAAAGTGTCGTAGTACAAGGTGTCGTAGTTACAAGATGACGTATTACAAGAATGCGCGTCCAATCGCGTTAACTCGCAAAGGTTTTCCTATTTAAACAAACCTGAATATAGAGAATGTCGCCGAAATGCGCAACTGGAGTGTCGTCTAGTGTGCCTTGATCCCACGCGCGTGGATCCTGTCCACCTTCGATAAACGCGTTTTTTATTGCTTCGATCAGGGCCGGGATGCCAAGTTTCATTACCGGCGTCGACGAAACCATCTCACAGTCCGTGCCGGTTCGAACATTTCGTTTTTCAATTAGAACTTGCGTGCCTTGCTCGACCATTTTCTTTTTTACTATTTTTTTGCATTTCTTTCACTGGGCACAAAATAAACATTTTCTGGGTAATAAATTTTTATAAAACTCCCAATTGAACCATATTAACAAATTTTTCAGGAATTCCAAATTTGGTTTGGTTGCATAAAATACGATGCTAAATGTTTTTTTTACGATTTTAATCTATTTAAAATTATTTAAAACTTTTTTGAGAAACATAATTACATTTTTTGAGAACAGAAAAACACACACACATATTTTGAGAAACAGAAACAAAATTTTTGAAAAACAAATTCACATTTTTTTATGAAACAAGAAAAAACGTTTTTGAAAAAAGGTTATTTGAAAAAGACAGATTTTTTGAGAAAAAAAAACAGGGGCGATATTTTGAGCACACAAGTACATCTTGGGAAAACACGAAAAAAAATTTTTATACAGTGCCTGATCATCAACTTGGCCGTCGACATTCTCGTCATCCGGTAGGTCCTCTTCTTCTTCCTCCTCAAACTCCTCGTTGCGAATTTCAACCTCGGTTTCATTTGCGTCTGTCGTTTCTTCGGCGGCCGTCTCGCCTTGTTCCGAGTCGGTTTCAATCATGGACTCAGTACGACCCGGCGCAAACTTATTGACGAACTCGATGGGTCGGGTAGTCACATTCATATCCGAATCGCACCGGATGGTCCCATTGACGCATGTGAAAATCAATTCAAACTATAACAAAAAAACTGGGAATTCATCAGGTGTGGTAATATTATTGTGTAGTATCATGTATCGTACTGTACTGATTAATAGGTGAGCGGTTTGGTTAACATAATCCCTTAAGGGGTTCCGTCAAAATGGAACCGGTCGGTTTAAGAGTTGAGGTCAATCACAAAACTCGACCTAAGAACCAGCCAAAAACGCCCAAAAAATACATGATTTATGTTGCAAAAACCTGACTTGACTTAAGTGAACAAAAAAATTGATGTGGCTTATAGCGGTCAATATTTCAACCCTAACCACTACCCCCTGTACTATTTTATACCTCAAAGTAGTCGGCAAGGGCAACGGTAGCCGAGGCAGAAGCGCCCGAGGGAAAAGCTAAATGAAAAGCGGTGAAGGAATCACACGACGACAGGACAGGCGAACGAGCAGAAAACGCTAAAATAAATATTTAACGGCTCGAATTAGAATCACACACACGTCAGAATTTATCACGAGATAGAGCCGCGTTAATAACACCACACTAGACTCTACAAGAAGAAAATAAAACTAGACCTAGCTGTCATATCTGCGTTTTATGGATCGTTTGCACATGTTGAGTAGACTAAAGTCAATTTAACGCCGGCTAGAGCATATATACAGTGCTTCATTATTATAAGAAGGATATACGCCTTAAAAAAAAAATTATGTACTTGTTATAAGGATGTTTTGTAACGTTTTTTACGCGCTACAATACTTTTTTCCAGTCCTACTAGACCAAGCGCGATATGGACGTGGCCATAAGGCTACGGCCAAAAAAACATACGCGATCTTATAAAAACTAAAAACGAAGAAGCAAGAAGTTTAGTAATTACTAACAATTTAGAAGACCTTTTTAAAGCTGTTCAGTTGGAAATTTTCAAAAAAAGGATTATTTTCAATTAAAATAATTAGTTGACCTTTAAGAAATAAAAAATAGTTTTACGTTGACATCGAATTAGTATCATCTGGTTATAAGGGCAAAAAAATCTACTCAAAAAAAAAAACTGACTTGACATTAGTGGAAAAAAAATGACTTGACCTCATAATGGCACAAATGGCTGACCTTATAACCAACCCCCCTGTACTGTTATTTATCGACCCTACTTTTATAATAAAATTTTTATTATCTGATAATATATAGGAGTGTTGGGGCGTAGGGGAAAATGATTTAGCGTTAAAAGTAGATACAGTCATTAACCATTTATCGGCCGTTTTCGGTTCTCGAAAATAGCGTCCGATAAATGAGCATCGTCACAAAAGAGGTCATTTTTTTATTAGAATGACCCCATTTTGGCCAAAAAAGCGTCCGATAAATGAGTAAGCGTCCGATAAATGAGCGTCCGATAAATGGTGAAGGACTGTATATGGGCTAAACTACGCCCGTTCCCTACTTCTAATGTTAAATTATTACCTACTCTATCGGGGATCCCGTTTTCATGCTACATGCCCTAGTAGATTTTCTTTTCGAGAAAAACATTAATTTGTCAAAGAAACAGAATAAACACTGCTTTTGGCTTTATAACGATTATGTAATAAGTTGATTAAACACCGGAAGGCGAGTAAACAAGCTTAGGCTGAAGGACCCTTTATACGCCTAGACATTCCAATTTTGATTGATTGTCCTACAAACAAATACAGTTCAATTTTTTTTCTAAACTACGCATTAATTCTGATAAATCATTTATGAAAATCCTCATGTGAATATAGCGTGCTATCTTTTAACCTGACTAAAATTTGTTTGGCGAGGTTTTTGCATCAATATTGAATTTATTTTCAATTATAAGTGATGCCCAAAGGCTGACTCTTGTCAAATAACTGGCTTATGGCGTGGTATCATTGATCCACCGATTTATATGACTGATAAAAATCAAATTTGTACTCCAACAGTAGTTCCAAAATTCGATAATTTTCGACCTGGAACAGTTATAAAAACCAGTTTACATAAGTCAATCGGTTTTACTTAAGTCAATCCTACTAACCCGGTTATTATACTACTCGGCGTCTTACATGAATTTCCGCCATCTTTTCTCCCGTATTATCTTGATGGCGATATTCGAGTTTTTGACGTGTGGAGAAAAACTAGAGTTTTGGTATCTAGAAAATACGAAAGAGAAAAGGCGGAAATTCATGTAAAACGCTGAGTAGCAATTCCCTTTCGGCGAACCCTATCCGTGTTTAAAACATCATCTATAAAAAATCTGTGTTAAAAAGTGGGTCCCAATAACCGTCACATTTGGTTTTATGCATATTCTGCGTTATTTAGTTTATATTTTCTATCACTTTAACCCATAGCGACTGCAGTTACAAGTTGCAAATACCTTGAGCTCTAGTTGCCTGTTCGCCCAGTACGTGTGAAATGATGTCTGTAACGTAAGCGGCGAGTAGGGAGAGGGATCC
>SCLG01000005.1:309999-333939 GCA_004367875.1 Oikopleura albicans
GGTTTCTGCGTTTTCAGGTTTCTGCGATTTCAGGTAGTGCCAAGTCTACCTATCTAAAAAAATGATTTTGATGATTTGGATATCTCCTTTTTTGTTGTAATTATTTGCAAAGTACGAGAAGCAATAACTGCAGGCTGATGGAATTATAATATAGATTAATTTGATCTAAATATGATCTAAAAACAAATCAAGCGAAAAGATGACGGATTATAAACACTAGGTTCCAATTTGGTGCAGGTATTATGTACAACATTATCATATTACTCAGCTCATATAGCCCTTATGTTAGCAATTTTTGTTAATTAACCCTTAGCAATTTGTACAGGATGTCCTCCTATGTTGCCAAGTAGTGGGCCTTGGAGAGTACAGTCCCGACCTTCTAGTTGTGCAATTTGCCTTTCCGAAAAACGTGCTCAACTAGGCAGTCGTGCACAACTAGAGGGTCGTGCAAAATTTGGGAAAATTGTCATTATCAACTTAACTACTAGTTTTTTAGGGCGTTTTCGGTGGAACATGCTCAGTTGCGCAAGACTTACGATTTTAACCGCGAACACTCTAGTGTATCTTTCATCTATGAGATAATACATATATAGTATGTATTACATACGTATAACGCGTTATCACTTATACAGTTGTATAACGCAAAATTTGAATTAACCACCTAACCCGTTATGCTAACACGATCAAACCTCAAAAACTGTTAACATAATGGAATTTTGTTAACATAATGGGGTAGGGCGTTTGGTTAAATAATTAAAATGCTATTCCATGGAAATCGAAGTTAATCAAATTCCAAAAAGTCTTAACATAATGGAATTTTGTTAACATAACGGATTAGGTGGTGTATTACGTTAGGGGCCCTTATTAGAAGTCAGTCGAAGTGAAAAATTGTTGATATTCGCGAATATTCGCATTATATCGAAATTTTCAAAATCCGTCGCTTCTTTCTCCACTACTCGATTGACATGGCAATAATTCTGCATTATTTTACCTGATTTATTACCGTCTGACTCATTCAAATCGATCTGAAGAATCAATATTCAACAAACATTGACCTTGATAGTGAAAACAACGTATAGTAGTAAGGCGTAGTAGAATTGTATCATTTAAAATTCGATGCGACTTCGGTTGTGATGTGTTCGCCGCCCTCTCATTGGTCCGCCGCAGCATAAAAATGGAAGGTAGCTCCAATTTTAAAATCAGACTTCACAATGCAGGAGAGAAACCGCCCGACTCGATTACTACGCGTTATCTTACACGAGTTATATGACCCAGAATTTGGATTAATTAAATGAACTGTTTGAATACTTGGTCAAATGTGGATAAAGCCGAGCGTTCAACACAGTTTTCTTAATTTATCCAATCAGCCTACTGATTTAGAATCACGGTTTATCACAGTTGCAATTTATTTGATACAGATTATACAGAGATCTCCTGAGAGTAACAAAATTCGGTATTTTTCTTATTAAGAGGTACAACGTTGCGATATAATAACGTTAACAAATGGTAAATTATGCCTTTTAGACCAATTATACTTTATACATAATTATGCACCCAAACTTGCAGGTTTACCCACTTCCTTACTTCTCTTTCAAAAAGTATAATTGGTCTAAAAGGCAAAATTTTTGGATAACGTACAATTGGTACAACGTTGAAACTTTTGCGCCCCTAATCATTGATAAGTTATCAACGTTATTCAATTTCGCAGTTAATTTTTCCGGCTTAAAATACGCCTGGTTCTGATGTTCTTCAAGAGTTCACCATTTTTCAGCATATTTGGTCATTTGCCATACTTTTTGGTGAAAAAAGACATACGCCGCGGCGTGTCGATTGGCACAAACACGAGTTCAAGTACTTGTAGCACAATTTGGATTCAATGGAAAATAAGTAAAATTAGTATATCGACAAAAGTAGTATTCACAAATCTTAAAAAAAACATGCTCACCAAAAACGGTACTCGAAAGTATGCCGTATGGAATCGAAAAATGAACGAGACAACATATAAATGTATATAAGGTTGCCGTAAAAAGTTATGCGCATGTAATGTTAATTGCGATTATGAAAGAACAGTTTCAGCGCTATAATAGGATTACCGAAGCAATTTGGATTACCGAAGCAAGTCAATTTGTTTTTTGCACTAACGTCAACTTACTTTTTTTAACAGTAAGTTTAGTTAATTATGGTTAGTCATTTTAGTCCATATTCGCAGGACAAAAATAAATTCCGGGAGGATAAGCACTTCGACTTCTAAAAGAAATCATATACAGTCCCGGCCTTCCAGTTGTGCAATTTGCGTTTCCGAAAAACGTGCACAACTGGAAGGTCGGGACTGTAATGAAATAATCTAAAATCAGTTTTTGATTCATAACTCGTTTTCTCATGACCCGATGGCTGCTGAAATCGGCCCGTCCAATTTAATTACTTCCGTTAAAAATAATCCCTATACAAATGTAATACTGGTCGTCCAAGGCGAAATATATAACTTATATAATATAAGTGACTTTTGAACCTGATTTTCCATTTAATTAATTTGATTTAAAATTTGCGATATTTTTTGTGTCATTTTTCGTATTACAGTCCCGACCTTCAGATTTGAAGTAGACAAAACTGTCCAGGCCTTGGCGAGTAAAAAGAGACATAACGTTGTTGGCCAACATTTATTCAATATAAAGTGTATCTTAGACAGGATTTCGTGCTCCCGGCGTACATCGTCGACTTATCATAAAAGGGAAAAGGGATCTCTTTTATATGGAGATCTGGGAAAGAGGGTTTCCTTTGTGAAGCGGGGTATGTAAACAACAATATTGACGCGCTCGGTATGCGAGTAAATAATAAAATAGGCGCGCAAATAGGAACGGCAGAAAAGTCCGTTATTTATGTATTGTTTGGACAATACAGGTTGTGCAATTGGCGTCATGTACAATTTAAGAGTTGTGCAAAATTTAGTAACATTGTCAGTAGTGTATAGAACGCAAACTTTTTCCCTACGAACTTTTTTTGCCGCCGCCACGCAATAATTTATTGTCGGGGAAATAAAGATATAAAACACCAATTTTTAGGTCATATATGGCCCAAAAGTGTTAATTCAGCATTAAACAACAATAAATTATTGTTGGAACGGCCGCTTTTTTCGAGAACCGAAAACGATTGTTATGGAATCAAGGAACATACAATGACCCCCAGGTTCTGTCAGTTTTCATATTCATGTCAGTTCATAATAAAGTCTGAGAAAAAAGTTGCATCATTCAAATGTCGTTAAAATTTTAACGAATGGATCCTTGAAAGTTAAGTGTGGCCTTGAAAAGGGCCTTTTTGAGTGAGGGGGGGGGGCGGCCTAAATCATTGCCAATTGGGCAATTGTTTTGTTAATTGTTTTTTTGTTTAAAATTTTTGCAATTTTCGCAGTTTTCTCAAAAAACTCAATAATATGAGTTTCGGCCGCCCTCCTCAAAGCCTCAACGGCTGCAGGGTCCATTGTAACCCCCATACCACCCGCTATTTCGTCTGCAAGGCGCTTGAACCCTGCCTTGGTGAAACCCGTAAGTTTTTTTGGTGGTTTTTTAACGCCACCAAGGCAGGGTCCGATTTTTTTTTGGGCGTCGGTTCCTCCATCTCCTCTCCTCCCTGTCCGCCTCCCAAATGGCCTCGCGGATCATGTCTCGCTCCTCTTGGCTCAACATTTTTTTTTTGAAAAATTCACCCTCCCCCTTCAATTATAATAACACGCGTTTCACTTCAAATCAAACTGCACACCTACGTAAATCATGACTGGAGGTTTATCAGTCGGAATTTCAGCCAATTAACTTCGGCCACAATACAACAATTTGCTTACTACGATTGCCGCCTCCTTTTTTTTACAACCTACTTAGTTTGGTTTGAAGTGAAACGCGTGTTATTAAAATAATAATAGACCGACACGGAGTGCGTAGGTTAAATATTGGCCATGAAAAAAATAAGCCATAGTTACAACAATTTAAAAAAAAGTAATTTAGCCCTTCGACGTAAAATTGAAAAGTAGTTGGCTAATCTAGTTTTGGCTCAAGTTCAAACATTCATGTAATAAATCTTTCATTTTGTTCAGATAAATATTGTAGCGATATTTTCCTTATTGACACTGTGTACGTAACCGGTAACCACCAGTTAAGCTCTCATTGTCCGATAATAGTCGGTTTTTAACCCCGATACCAAAAGTTGGTCAAACGGACGTCCATGAGTTATTTCCCAGAATAGATTTGTGTTTCATGATTTTAGTTCGGCAGCAATTTGTCGCGGTGGGAGTACGGTTAACCACTTTGCAATACCTTGTAGCCGGTTTGTTGAACCATTGACAAATTAACCCAATTGTATTTATTTAGTTTTCCGAAAGTGTCTAATGGTCAGAAAAAACAGACATTAATTAAGATGTATAACATTAATTTTTTTGTTATAATAACATTAATAAATTATTGCGCGGCGGCGGCGGCAAAAAAAGTTCGTGGAGAAAAAGTTTGCGTTCTATACACTACTATTGTCATTATCAAGTTGACCACTAGTTTTTAATAAAAAATACCAAATTGAATCAAGAAATTTTGTCTGGCAAACCAAAAAGGCTCGTGAATTTTCCTGAAAACGTGCACAATAATTTTGAAAACCGGGACTGTATTAAAGCGGAAAAAATGTAAGTCGTTTCATAACAACAGGCTCGGGCCGAACCGCTCACCAATGTGCCACTAGTGGCCACTAAAGAAAGGTTCAATTTGTCGGAGAGTTTTTTTTATTCTTATATTTTAAAATTTGCATTTTTTTTATTTTATTTTTTGAATCTTTCGTGCTGGATTATCAAGCCGGATGCTGGCGAATGCCGAAACGATCGTAAAATAAAGACAAATTATGCAAGAACCCAAAAAGTTGTTCGCAGAAACAGACGTTCCGATTCGGCAGCGTCTACAGGAAAGAAAATACTTTCCAGAGCGAACCGAACGCCGCCGCGTCAAATTTTTGGCGCAATTTAAAGCCGGTTTTTTTAATGACCTTATAACCAACCCCCCTGTATGTAGTTTTGTGCTAAAAGGAGCTCTAAAAAGCTCTGCAAATCCCTATTCGCCACTTTATTCGACACCATATATATATATATCCTGAAAACGACGGTTACGACTAGGTGCTCTTGCCGGCCTACTCCATTTTGACTGGGTGCTCTTGTAGGTAAAATTAAGTCGATTTGTCAATGTGAAAGGCCATAAATGTCAAAGTCAATAAATGCTCTCTAGCTGCTCTTAACTCTTAATACGAACACGCCTCTGAAGGTTAAATACCAGTAATATTTAAAAAAAAAACGGATAAAAAGTGATGCTAAATGTGTTAATGATCTTTGCCCAATTCAACTATGTTCAAAATAGGCCCTGCAGGTCGAAAAATGTTTTCTTCGAAAAAACCTAGATGCTTGTCACATAGACTGTAACAACAATAAACCGATGGAAATTATTAATAATTATTGTATTAATACACTATCATACATATAATTTAGAGATAGTTAATTAATTAGAAAGTGAGATATTCGTTCTGTCTACTAAGTTGTCTATTTACTCTAACTCAATTATTTGTATCCAACATGCGAAAAAAACTGAACATTTTTCATAATTATCGCAATGACTTACTAACTAGAGAAAAGCCAATAATGCGGCACATATTATTATATTTTGGCATTTTTGAGTGTTTTTCGTATGAAAGTTTGTACGAAATTGTGCCGAACACAAATGTGCTTCAGTTTCGAAATGATACAGAGTACTACAAAAAGTACAAAGATAGCATCCTTCGGGGCAACTCCGACTGTATGACATCCGGTGCTTTACCCTTGGCTGACGGTTCAACCAAACAATTCCCCGGACAATATTGGGCAACTCAGGATTACGGTTATAGCCAGTATAATAATTTACTAACATAGTACAAACATTAATTCAAGCGCGCGGCGCTTTTTTTTAATTGCGCGCCCATTTTAATTCCCCGCTGTGAGCTCACCAGGCACAAATTGGCCTATGTTCCTACTGCCATTTGGGCATTTCAATTATATTTTTCGAAATTCCATTACATATGATGATAAAAGACCATTTATTCTTCGTAGAAGTGAAAGCGCAAAAATTGGGACTGGAATGGACGCATAAACCCCAAAATTGCATTTACGATTTTGTGAAATTATAAAACAAAACACCATACTAATTTAACTCTGTAGTTTTTTTTTTCAAAACGGCCGAATGCTTTCCTTTATTTCCTCTAAAAACTTGTTTTCGTGACTTATTCAGACTAACATCCTTATAATAAGGATTTTAGTCTGAATAAGTCATTTGACTTGCCCTATCTTGACAAAAGTGTCTTATCTTGACAAAAATGTCTTATCTTGACAGATTTTGGCATGATGACGCGTTCGAAAGGTCCATTTTGTCCCTAAGCAACTTTTAGGCCGTTTGACTTTTAATACGAAAATGTTAACTTAAAATAAACTTTTAACTTAAAATGATTGAAAATTTATAAATTATAATTTATAAATTATTATAAATAAAGGGACCTTTCGAACGCGTCATCATGCCAAAATCTGTAAAGATAAGACATTTTTGTCAAGATAAGACACTTTTGTCAAGATAGGGCAAATCAACATAAGGTTTAAAACTGTATAAATTATAATTTGTACAGGTAATAATTTATAACCAACAAAAAGAGTACTCGAGGTCAAGCAATTGATTATGAAAAATGTGTTTATTTTATCGCTGGTTCCAAAACGAATCACTCTGGTGCTGAATTAGAATGCGAAGGTGCACTCGCTAGTAAATGTGGCCAAGAGTGCATGGGAACCCTAGTTTCAATTCACACAGAAACACAGGATAGTTTGCAATTACTTTTATTAATCCAAATTATTAAGCGTTATTTTATTTTTGTCATTTTTTACTTACAGGTGGGAGGGCCAACCTCATTTGGCGTCTCCTGTATTTCCGGTTATTTTGTAGTAAAAACGACTAGCTGGGCGGTTTTATTGTAAAATTCACCCATTTCGTAATTAGGTTACCGTATATATTATACCGCGCCGTAGTTTTGGACCAGCGTTTGGTTTATTAATTTTGCATTCTTCATAGAACACGGCCATTGGCGATTTCGTAAAAAATGATGCGAACGATCCCGAAAAAAGGCCGTACTGGGTCGGCATGCGGCAATTCTGTGCAAATTGTCCATTCGAAAACAATGACCATTCGCCGGTTGATTATACGTCTTGGGAAGATGGGGAGCCAAATAATGCCGATGGTGACGAAGATTGCGTCGAGTTTTATCCACACGATTACAAATGGAATGACAACAATTGCGCCGCTGGCCGCCAATATATTTGTCAAATTTACTTGTCAAAGGTTCAGTGTTAGAAAAACGAACATTTACGGTATACGGTAACAGATCGGTAAACCGTAAATCACTTTCCCTCATGAATCTAGAACATTTTGACGGTTTTTAATTTTTGATAAAAGTCGGCATTTGAGAAACGTATAATATCAATTTGATACAAAATTCCTCAAAAATAAACAAAAATGTTTGCCTACAACATGGTTTTGTATGTTTGTAAAACTATAATAGAAAGTCTGTATTGTGTAACAATGTGTGCATTGTGTAATCATTGTGTAATCATTGTGTAATCATTGCTGTAATCACTAAATTACAGTAGTCATGTAACAGTTTAATATGATGAAAGATGTAATACGTTCTCAATATAAAAGAATCTGCATTTTTTCGTCAAAAAGCCTGTGAAGGAGGTGTAAATCAAAACGCGTAGGTTAGATAATACATACGCTGAACTTCTACCTCCTTCATTCAATCTCATTATTCTCTTTGTATTTGAGCATGTCATACATATTTTATCCAATTAGAACCTTATTTTAAAAATTTCTAACCTAGTACAGGACAACCAACACCCAAAACCGGATATTGATGCTCTTTGGTCAACATCGGGCGGTTGTAAAAACGGATGGTATCTATTTGGAAAGGCATGTTACAGAATTTTTGGCTCCAAATATGAAGATGGCCAAAAAGGCACAGCATTGGATTTTAATACGGCAAACACTGAATGTAACAGTTTATGGACCGGAGCAAAACTGGCCATATTGCCAAATGTCTATTATCAATACTTTGCAAATTCCCTTGTGCGAAATAACGGACGAAATGTTTGGATAGGAGAGGGTATTATACAGTCTTTTGATGATTTTGTTTTTTTGTTAAATTGCGAACATTTTTTCGTCATTTATTTCATTTACTCTAAATGATTAAAAGTACGTTTTTCTTTCACCTCTTCCGTGTAGTATTTGGGAAAATGCGGTTCTTTTTAAACGGTTAAGAAAACATTTTAACTTTTCATTTGTACCCGAACAATAGGACTTATGTCAACAACTATGGACAGCACGTTTCACTGGATAGACGGGAGCCGCGTAGTCTATTCTTATTGGGAGCCGGGTGAACCAAACAACTGGGAAGGCGTCGAAGATAAGGTCGAAATACAATGGTATAATGATGCCCAATTTGGTACAAAAGGGCCTGGTCAATGGAATGATATTTCTGAAACTTCAACTCGCAGTTAGGCTGTCCAACCAAAATCTTTTCAACCCAAATTTAATTTTTTTAGTATTACTTAAAGTGATTGACTATTATGGGGTCAAAGGTACCAATGTGTACCGATTAATGATGCACTTGTACAGCCTAATCGTAGTTACATGTGCTTCCACCAACTTGATCGAAGTGAAACCCAAGAAAGCAGTCCATGGTGCCCAAAGGGCTGGCAACAGGCACCCCGAGTTACAAACTTTTGTTATAAACTTGTAACGAACTCGGATACGGATTTTGATGGCGCTCAAAGAGCTTGTGAAGGGCTTAGTTCTGAAACGGGACATTCGACAAATTTGGCGTCTATTGAAGATATTTATGAGGTAAATGGAATACACAGGGAGAGCCTGATTTGAGCGAATGTAGAAAAAGGCCAAAATTGGGGAAAACTGAAAAAAAAATTTGTTCTTGGTAAACAAAATTTATGTTTTGTTTAAAAAATAAGTTTTGTTTGCCGAAAATTAAACCCTTTTCAAGTTTCGTTCTTTTCTGTTTTCGCCCACAAACGTAGGTCGTGCGAATACACATATCTGCGCCCTTGTCATATCAAATATTCTGTTGCTTTTTATGATTAAAAAAGTCTAATTTTAACGTTATTTATTACACTAATAATACTAACTTTGTTTATTATTTTTCTCTTTGTATTTAGGATAATTTCATTGCTTCCCTATTGTATTCAAAAGACACAAATTATGATCCAACATTTGGCGGTAATCGAAATGGCATTTGGATTGGATTATCCGGCTCACAGATTAACTCTCAGGGACAATCAGGAACATATATCAACTGGAAATGGCAAGATGGATTCCCCACAGTTAAGAGTTTAAAATTAGTTCATGGTTCATCTTCTAGAGAAGGCAGTCTTTGACAGATGGCTTTTGAGGACATTCTACGAAAAATGTTTTCTCTGGAAAACCTCAAGTGGTAAGCCACGAGCAGCTTTTTGAAAATTTTTTTCGAAAACTTTCGAAATAGGTTTTTGGGAACTCCTCGAAAATCGCCACGTCCATGTTCCAATGTTTATATCTTCTATTTTTACCTTTTCGTATGAACATTTTTTGAAATTCTAATATAGCTTACACGAAATGGGGTCCCAATGAACCAAATCTTCAAAATGTTCCAATGGATCCTCAAAAAGCTTGTGTCTACATTGACAAAGGTAAAACTTTTTTCTTTTTGTTTTTAGAAACGACACAGATAAACCGATTTGTTTAACTCATATGTAGAGAAACTTGTCCATTACAGTAGAAAAGTGAAAATTCAAAAGGACCTGAAAGTGTGCATGTAACCAGTCCCAATACAAAGCAACACGCGAAGCGGTGCTGAAAGTGCGTGTCTAATCATTAGTACGTTTAATCATTAGTGCGTGTGTAATCAGTCCAATGATATAGCAGCTTCGCGAAGCTGTCTTGCCAAACGCGCCTTTTACAGACCCGTTTTGCGGAGCTGTTCTATCTTGGGACTGGTTACACGCAAAATTTCAGCCCAGCTCTTATCATGGGATGAAATAGGTTTTTTGAAAATTCATTTCAGTATGAATAAACTGTGGTTTCAGTTGAACTTATTGAAAGTGTTACAAAAAAAGCTAGTTTGTGTTCTTATGGACTTCATATTCAATGAACTTTGTCTTTCAGTTTAAAAATTATTACTTTCAGATCGAAACTGGTACACAGCAAACACTTGTGAATTAAAACAGTCCTTTGTGTGCAAAACAAACATTGCTGACGTTGACCCAACCTATTTTCCAGACGACCGTGGGGAGTTATTGGATTGTCCCTTAGATTGGGAAGTAACGGGACAGGTTGACGAGAAAACGGGACATCATTGTATGAAGGCATTCACAGCTGAAGTTTCATGGTTTGAGGCAAATCACAAATGCATGGCAACAGGCGGTCATCTAGTTTCCATTCACTCACCTGAATTTAACCAAAGGGTAAATAGCANTACGGAGATAATTTTTCCGGTGGGGGTAGAGTACTTTTCTCTATTTCAGCAGTCTCAGTAGCGCCCAGAAACTCCTCTTTTTCTTTTTCGTTTTTTTTTTCTCAACAGCCTGAGCGAGGAGCGGAGTAGTAAAATTGGAATAGACCGCAATACAGAGCAACACGCGAAGCGGTGCTGAAAGTGCGAGTCATTCCCATGACAAAGCAGCCCCGCTTCGTGTATATAACCAGTCCAATATAGCAGCTTCCCGAAGCTGTCTTGCCAAACGCGCCCTTTACAGACCCGTTTCGCGGGGCTGTTCTATCTTGGGAATGGTTACACGCGAAATTTCAGCCCAGCTCCTATCATGGGATGGAATAGGTTTTTTGAAAATTCATTTCAGTATCAATAAATTGTGGTTTGAGTTGAACTTGTTGAAAGTGTTACAAAAAAGCTTTTTGTGTTCTAATGGACTTCATATTCAATGAACTTTGTCTTTCAGTTTAAAAATTATTACTTTAAGATCGAAACTGGTACACAGCAAGCACCTGTGAATTAAAGCAGTCCTTTGTATGTAAAACAAACATTGCTGACGTTGACCCAACCTATTTTCCAGATGACCGTGGGGAGTTATTGGATTGTCCCTTAGATTGGGAAGTAACGGGACAGGTTGACGAGAAAACGGGACATCATTGTATGAAGGCATTCACAGCTGAAGTTTCATGGTTTGAGGCAAATCACAAATGCATGGCAACAGGCGGTCATCTAGTTTCCATTCACTCACCTGAATTTAACCAAAGGGTAAATAGCATTTTACAATTCACATTTTCAAAAGACGTTTTGCAGAAGGATTGATGGACTATGAATTGAGATATATTCAGAGTACAATACTCTGGAGACTACCCCGCATATACAGTAGTTTTCTGCCAAGTATAGATTTTTAAAAACTCCTCCGTTCATGAATTAACGCACGCGTTTTTGTTAGAGTACAGTCTGTATTTGATCGAAATTTTCAACAGTCAAAATTTTCTAGATTTATTTCGCTGAATGAACTTGGAAGGACTTTGTTATGGTCAGCAAGTCCTAATCAATTAATAAGATGAAGAAAAATATTTCTCAGCATTACTTTCGTGTTTTTTTTTTATAAAGTTTGGTGCTGTTTTAGCGATATTTTTAATGAAAATCTGAATCTGGTCGTATTTTTCTTTCGTATGGCTGATGTTCGACCTATAATTTATCGGCCTTTCGGTTTGGACAGTACATCTAACTCAATAAATGTTTAGGTACTTTCGTATTCGGTGAATATTTTCAAACAATCGAATTATTGGATTGGAATGGACCGGAATGATGCCGGTGGAATGCAGTGGGCCGATGGGTCTCCAGCCACTTATTTCAATTGGGCACCAAATGAACCCTCATATGATTGGCAAGGAGAAGCTGAAGATTGTGTTGAGGTTTACTCAACTGGACAATGGAACGACGAAGCATGCTCAACAAAGCGACCTTACATTTGCAAAACTACTCGCCCAATGGTAATACAAGATTTGTTTAAACACTACAGTGAATACTTCCAATATGGACGTTTTTTATTCTCGGAAATATATTCCGTATAATACCCGAATTTCGGGTGAATTGCCATAAAGTGCCCATTTTTCGACTGTTTTGGGGACATTTTGTCACAAAAAGCGTCCGTATAGAAATAAATCGTCCGTATGGAGTGCGTCCGTATTGAGAGTAAGGACTGTATTTTGAACTCGTTCACCCGCCCAAGTTGACCGAGATCACTAATAATCATATTCAAAATCATGTTTTTTCCTTTCATTGCCCTTTTGATAGATTTTTAGGACAATTTAAAAAACCTAACCAATTTTAAACTACCTAAGGTTTCCAAAGCTCCCAAGTATTGGTTGACATTATCAATCAGCCTTCAAATATAAAAAGTATGGACATACAGTAGTGTTATTATAATCTCGCTTCTAAATCCACGTGGTGTCCCAAACCACACAAAAGTATATAACTGCCAATGCTTGTCAAGGGATTGGGACACGGCGTGGATTGAGCTAGGACAGAGATTAAAACAACAATACCGTACCTTTTCAGGTTCTAGTCCACAACGGGTTTGATTATCACTGAAAAACTTAACACTATTTATTTCAGTCAAATTGTATCGACATTGCTGAAATTGATAAACAACAATGTGGTTATCCCGGTATCACGGCTTGGGAATGCGAAAACGTTGAGAAGTGTTGCTATAATGGTGGGGATGTATTTGGAATTTCATGCTATCATCCGTCTGGGCGAAAGTAAGTGTTCATTTGTGAGCTTTCTCCGATTCATAGACTATGAACCATAGCCTATGATTCATAGAGCTTGGTATACAAGTATGTCCCAAGTTGTTCCATGACATAATAGCCTCGCGTAGCGGGCTGAAACTTTGCCTGTTACCAGTCCTATTACAGAGCAGCCCGAGAAGCGGGGCTGAAAGTTCATGTGCAACTAGTTGTTTTTCATACAAAAAAGTTGTATAAAGAATGTTTTTTGCGAAATTTTCACGGAAAAAGGCACTCTGTGAAAACATCTTTTTTTGTTTTTGGAAACTTTATTAAAAGTTGTCGATAAGCCAAGTGTCCGTATCTATATATGATATGGAATATTTTTTAGAACTGGTGGAATTAGTCCCGGCGCTGCTGCTGGAATTGCCACCGCAGTTTGGCTGGCCCTTATAGCTGCACTCGTCGTTTATTTCATGGTTTTCGGAGGAAGCAGTGGGGCAACTTCGTTCTCAAATCCGAATATCAGCTGATAATATTATGTTAATTTTATATTACAGTCAATAACTGTCATAGCTGAACAACTGCGCTCTCATTTAAGTCCTTCGATAAACCCAAATGGGCTTGTATCAAAATCAAGGCGGCATACCTAACTATTAAACATTTTAAGTCATTATTTTAGTATAAAATTGAAGTCCAATAAGTTTTATGTATGGAAGTACATTGTACTTAGTACAAATAGAAAAAAACATCAACCAAATTGTGCTCCAAATTATATTTTTGAATTATTGAAAAAAACCTGTTTGGGTAGTTGGGACGCCGGTACCGCTTAGTCTATCCAATGTACAACTGTTCAGTAAACCCCCTAACTATTTTCTTAACACCAGTTGTCTTAACGAAGATGGGTTATCTTAACACTTTTTCGACCAAAACATATTTCCAATTATCTTACCAAACGCCCTACCCAATTATCTTAACAAAATTCAATTATCTTAACACTTTTTGGGGACTTTTAGTGTTAAGATAACTGGTTAGGTGGTGTATTTTAAATTAAAATCAACCTGTGTCATACCGTTTCAACCAGCAAGGCCCAGTATTTTTAAGACTGATTTTTAACACCAACATTGATTCAATCGATTCAATGGTGACAAAAATGCACCTCTAATCCTTAATGCGTCCTTGACGTCGCCACATCCTAAGGAGTGCTGATTATTTGAGTCTAAACAATAAAAAAAATAAATATTTCTATTATATTTTATAACATTCTTCTTAGTTGAAAATGAACCCAAAAAAATATTTTTTGCCTTCTAAAAGGCTTGGTACTGTATATATTCAAATCATTGTACATTATAGTATGTCAATAGTTGTATTACTTTGATCTGTTTTGTTACAGCTTGTGAAATAAAAACTAGTCTTCATTTCAATGCAATTTTTCCTTACCCAAAAATTACAGAAAAAAACGTAGAAACCTGAAAAAGGGGAAAATGTCTTCCGTTTGCGGGCTTCTTCGTTTTTTGTCTGCCTGTGTTTTTTTTTAAAGCAGCGATAGTAAAAAGCAACATAGAATAATCAATTATAGACCAAAATAACTAACAGTATTGTATTTGATTAATCAAGACTACTAAAGCCTTATTAAGAGTAAAATAAAATATTTTCTAAATAATTTTTATGGACTTAGCTTTAGTTACCGGTCACACAGATACCCTGTTCGTGAGTCTTTTGGCGTATACTTCGTTCTGAAACCTCAATATAAAATAAATATACATTTATGTAAGAAAGCTAAAAGCGGAAATCTTAATCACATTTCAAATTGTCATAAGTACATTTTATTTTATATAATTGAACCATTTTTCACACAAATGTGCAGCGCTATGGCCGACACGTAAGTTTAAGAGTTAAAAAAATCCTCAAAGCGGGTTTACTTGCTAAAGTTATATTAGATTTTCACTCGGAAATATTCAATTTTTAAAAGGAAAAAGTCATTTGTTGCCAATCATACGTAGTTATTTTATTGGTTTATTTTATTATTTCAAAATACTAGCATTGGGATTAAAAAACAATATTTTATTGCATAAAAACATAGTAATAATTTAAGCTGATACGTTTGAAGTTCAAACCATTATCAAAACAATACAAATATTTTTTGTTTTTTTTAAATAATGAAATTATTGACAAATTTTCTTAACACTGTACATAGGAAGGTTGCGCATAATAAGCGGTTACAGTTTACGTAGGCGGGGCGGGTCTGTAACTGAATTACAAGCCACGCCTATTGGCTCATGATTTTTTATAGGCGCCTCCTATTGGCTAGCGTCCTTTAGCCACGCAAATGACTCACCGCGTGGCTTGTAATCATACTTACATATGTATATGTTTCTCTTCAGAAGTGTTTTTTCAGTGTGGATATAATTTTATTTTAAAAATATCAATACTTATTCTTGTAGAACGGTCGTTAATGTTGATACGGTTGATAAAGCCGAAGAAGATGAATTTACGAAATCTGTTGTACAAAGGTAACATGTTATTTATTTATCAAAATGTCAAAAATGGAAACACAGAAGAAGTTGAGTCCGTGGTTTTAGTCCAAAGACAAGAGTTGTACACAATTGTTTACTCTTTGAACTCGACCTGTATGGTTTTTAGTTCGCTTGCGCTGGAATGAGATTGAGAAATTTAAGACTTCTGTGAGCGCTGAAAAATTAATTTTATTTTTTTTAAACCATCATATTCAACTTTGTTTTCCCTTTTGAAACCAATCGGGAACAGTAATACAGTCCCTAATCACATGAAGTACGCTTTCAATTATCGAAAAGCGTCCGCCAAGAGACAAACGTCCGTCAACGGATCAGCGTCCCCCATCATGGGGGCCCCATGGGGTTAATTTGGGACAAATTTGTATTATTAAAATGGCATATCAATGAATGTTAATTTTATGCCTTATTTCATGATTTATGTTGCAGTTTTGTATTCGTTTGTATTCGTCCCTTATTGATTAGGGACTGTGAAAGTTGTCACTTTTGGGAGAAAAAACAGGCGTAAAAAGTATTGAAAATTCAAAAAAAAATGCGTTTTTCTCGTATTGAGAAAACAAATCGCCGACTTTAACAAATTTTAAGCTCTCAGCCAAAGGAAGATGAATGTTGCTTTTATGGTTGCTGCGGATCATTAATCCTTACACTATCCGTATTCTTATGCATAATTCTATTTCCGATTGCGATTCCGGCCGGTTTAAAAGTGATCCGCGAATACGAACGAGCGGTTATTTTCCGTTTAGGTCGTGCAAGATCAACAAAAGCTTCGGGACCTGGACTATTTTGCATTATTCCGTGTACGGACACCTTCCGAAAGGTGGATAAACGCACGGTTGTTTTTGACATTCCTGCACAAGAAATTTTGACCAAGGATAATGTAACCGTCACCGTCAATGGCGTCGTTTTCTATCGAATTCTTGATGCTAATTCGAGCATTTTACAAGTTGAAAATGCGTCTAATTCAACTCATCTTTTGGCACAAACTACTCTTCGTAACACTTTGGGTACGTCGTTAATCTTCATACTACTGGTTTAGTCTTATGAAAATCGGCTGCGCGTTTCTAGTATACCGTGTCGGCATTATTTTCAAATGATATTGGCCAATAGGGTGCATTGCAAGAAAAAAGAAGAAAATTGCTCTTTTCTAGAAACGCTCGGCCGATTTTCATGAGGCTAAACCTGTATAGACACTATGGTGTTGTCAGGTTGCACCATTTTGTTGCGCCACCATTTTGTGTAAAATACGTATAATAATTAACGGAAAATTTTAAAACTGATAGTTTCTGATAATGTTGACAGCTTTCTCAGTCACCACATACATGTATATTTTCTAACCCGCACTTTTTGACAATCAATTTTTTTAGGTGATTATACACTTGCTGGTATTTTGTCGGAAAGGGAATCAATCCACGCTCAACTTCAGGAAGTTCTTGATGATGCCACGGATCCGTGGGGAATTTATGTGGAGCGTGTTGAAGTTCGAGACGTAATTTTACCCCCTTCACTTCAGCGTGCAATGGCTGCTGAAGCCGAAGCCACAAGAGAAGCCCAAGCAAAAGTATTAATCATTTCGGGTTAATAATTTTTTTCACTAGCATAATTTAATTTAGATTATCAACGCTAATGGTGAACGAGATGCTTCAATCAATTTGGAACTTGCGGCCCGAGAAATTTCTAAGGCTCCTGTCGCTTTTCAACTCAGGTGAATGAATAATACTCATTTTTGGCGTTTTTCGTAAATACTTTTTTTTGGTTTTTTTTCACAAATCGCGTTAAAATTGTAAAAACACATTTTTTTGCACTCATAATTTTTATCTGTAGATATAATTTCGGATTTCTTCTTTAGCGAAGTTTACGGCCTTATGAACCATAAGTTATGGTCCATAACTTTTTGGTGGCCCGAGTTGTAAATAACAGGTCCCGTACCTCCTTAAATATTCTTAATGAGAATTAGGGAATGAATGAATATATTCTTAGATATCTTCAAACATTGCGTTCAATCTCAGCTGAAAGAAGCTCCACAATTGTTGTCCCACTTCCAAATGAACTTCTCCGGAAAATGAACCGAAAGTAAAAAACAAGAAATAAGCTAAATAATACTGTTATAGATTTAATCTGGTGAAATAAAACTTCAAATAATGTAAAACTCAGGTGTTGTGAAATTCGGTATTATTCAGATACCATAATATCGACCATTTAGTATGGAATAAGAAACATTTTGCTAAAATGATTTTAATTCCAAAATGAATAAACTACACCGAGTGCGCAGGTATCGGGCGGGTTTGCCCGCTTGTGCTTTAATCGGGCAGGTTTTTTCCCCTAAAAACTTTTCACTTTTCCGCCTACGCCCTGCGTAGTTATCGGGCACCCTGAGTAGTAATTTCGCAGTAGCCTAGCCGGAAATTCTCAAAATAATAATTTTTTGGACTCTTTTTTGTTCATTTTTTTACTCTTCACCCCCTATAGTCTATGTGGGCTTATCCACCGCCTTTGTACAACCATTTTGCTTAATTTTTGAATTTTTGAAAAAAAAAATTGTGGCTTTATCCAGCCAATTGCTGCGTAAGGCTATTTTGAAATATGTGTTAAACTTCTAATTCTTCTACAATCCAATAATGGCTCCAGTGAATAGTAAAACAAAATTTGTTTGGTTTGTCTCTCCAAGATATGATATTTGCGCCTATATATAAGGTTTTGTTAGTTCAATTAAACAATGAGTAATATTATCGGATGTTAAAATTTCCCGGCCGGTTTATAATAACAATTCAGTATTGCGAAATTCACCGCTCGTGCTGTTATCGGGCGGGTCTGTCATTGGATAAATTATTATGACAATTTGGTATTGCGCAATTCCCCGCTCGATAGATTGTTACCGGGCGGTTTTTTTTTAATATTTTCCCCTTTAAGTTTTCCCCTTAATAATATTCCGCCAACGCAGTTATCGGGCACCCTACGCAGTAATCGGGCACCCTACGCAGTAATCGGGCGTTTTTTATCGCAAAACCCGCCCGATAACTGCGCACCCGTTGTATTGTAGCGAAATCTTTATCGAAGAAAATATGCTTCGATATTCAACAGATACTGACGCACATTATTCGAAATTCAATGAAATTTATTATTTTTTATACTGGAGCTCATAAATATGGACCAAATTATATGGTAATATAATAGTAGCTTTAGGTAAAACCAGCGGTAAATTAGTTTTACTAGTTTTACGTGTCTCCTCTTTCATGTTTTTTCGCCAACGTAATTTACGCATCAAACTGTATTATAAATGTAAGTTTCAGAAAAATTTTCGTGCAGAAATGTAGGCACTACCTGAAATCGCAGAAACCTGAAATCGCAGAAACCTGAAATCGCAGAAACCTGAAATTGCAGAAAATTTTCTGCGTTTTCCGATTTCTGCGTTTTCAGAGTTGAGAAGTCACGGAAAACGCAGAAACTTGAAAACGCAGAAACCGGAAAACGAGGAAACCTGATAACGCAGAAACCTGAAATCGCAGAAAATTTTTAAATCTTCGTTTATTCATATAGACCACCTGCGCCGTTATTGGGTCAAAACTCCGTTCATAACGAAGATGGTGAAAATAAGCTCAGATTCGCCATTTGAGGTCGAGTCGGGCCACAATGATATTCATATAGCAATTTTTACTTAGTTTTTGGTTTTCGTCGCTTTCAGAATTGAAAGACAATGTATCAAATCAACAGACTTTCCTCTATTTGATGAAAGCAAATTTGAACTACAAAAGCATAGTTTTATTCACGGAAATATCTCCCGACGCCGCAAACTGAATACGTAATAAATATGGGAAACGAAATTGAGAATTGGGTGGAAATTTTGAAAAATCTGGACTTTGAGAATAATTTTGAATACGGGCCAGAGCCAACGCTGGAGCAATTCAAAGAAACTCAGGTAAAACATATGTATAAAATTGATGGTATACAAGCCTTCAGGTAAGGGTTGTGTGACACAACTTGTGTCATAATCGGAGAGTCTCCAAATACTGCGTTTATAGTTATGGTCCTTACTCCCATTAGAGACCCGTTTGATTCTCAAAAATTAAACCAAGTCTACCATATGATGGCGGAAAACAAGTAATTTTATAAATGTTCTATTATAGTCCCACTGCCAAATACGGTATTAATTCAATATCCGCATGCTCCCAAAAGGGACACTTTATCTAATACGAATAAGGAACAAATTGTTTATTCGAATAGCCTATTGCAACAGAAACGCTTTTTTCTAAAATGTATCTCCAAAACGTTAAAAATGCACATTTAAGAACAATTTATCTAATTATTATTTTCAAGGACCAAAAAGGTGCCTATTGGGGAAAAGGACTGTAAATGTATGCATTTTAGGTTTCTTATTCGGCCTACCTTCGAATTCAAACAATTGTCGAGCTTTTGAGATGTGAAATAACACACATCGAACTTTTGAATATGCTCGGCGGTCACTGGAAAGTAAGTTTTAACAAATATTATCACACGCGTAAATTACATGTACAATGTGCATTATGTCACATAATTTATATGTAACAGTTCTTAGTTACATATTTTATAGCTTTCAGAGTCTTTCTTTAGTATCCAAATCACACAGAAATTTCCGTTAAAAAAAATTTCTTCGATAAAGTTGTCTCCGAGAAAGTTTTCTTCAAGAAAGTTTTGTCTGAAAAACATTTTATTGGAAAAAAGTGTTTTTAATCTAATAGTGGAAGTGCTATTTTAGTTTGATTTTATTTCCGGTAAACCACTAAAAAAATAACATAAAAACACTTTACTTAAAACAAGGACGTTAATTAGAATAATTGATGTTTATTTCAATGGGGCTCATAACTTATGTTTTGATTTACAATCACATAACATTAGATGGCAGTTGGCGATTACGATCATTCTCAAAATTCAATTTTGACAGTTTTAAAAAACAAAACCCCAGAAATTGTGAAAAAGACGTTATCGACACTATTGTTCGAAGAGATTTCAAGCAACAACATGTATGTTACCGCATAATATTGAACTAATATAAATATTTTAATATTTTATATTTACAGTGCGTTGGTGCTGAGACTGACAGGCTTTTTCATATTCTTTTCAACGCTATTTCGGCATCACCTCGTCAGACTCATTGCCGACACGCGGTATTTATATTAATATTTTTTACTTATTAATATTGAATGTGTAAATTTTATTTCGAAGCTTTTAAAATCATTTGAAGGTACATCACGCCTCGCGACATTCAAATGTTCCACAAAAAGTTTTCCGCGGAAATTTCCCCCAAAGATGTGCGAAAAATCATTCATGAAATTGACCGGACGAATAAAAGCAAAATCAATGCTGAAGATTTCTATAACTTTCTTGTTAGTGAGATTTGACGAATAAATGAATAAAACACAGAAAAACTGGCCTTTACAGACTTTATTGTAACATTTATGCACGATTAGGCGCGCAAACGGGTGATAAAAGTGGGCGCTTGAAAGTTAAACATGTGGTCTATCTTTAAGATATATAATACAGTCCCGGACTCCTTATGGGCCGCCCTCTTATGGGCCGGGGACCCCTTATGGGCCGCGATTTTTTCGATTTGAATAGGACCCCCTTATGGGCCGGAATTTTTCAGTTTATATTTATTTGAAAAAGTATGTTCAGCTTTGTATCGCATTATAGTTCTCTTTTTTTTCGGGTGTAATGTTGCTTGAAAACGCGTTAGACAAGTGAAGTTTCAACATTTTTTTTTCAAAAACAAATTTAGAAATTCCAAAATTTGATATTTTTCNTACAATAAAGCGGTAAAAATGTTTTTTGGCTTTCTGAGAGCTAAAACGAGCCACTTAAGCCAAACTGGTGGCACCTTTGAGTAGTCTTATTTAAACTGTTCAAAACAAAAAATAAACTTGCCACTTTACCAGCTTGAATCAGTGTACCTCAATTTGTTTCTAGGGTGCAATCTATAACACTTATAATTTATTAATTTGTGAATAAAGTTCTACTCCCGTTTAACTCATCAGCACTATAGTCGCAAGCCAAAGTGATACTCTAACAACTAAATCCAGTAGATTTTTAATGTTCTTAGCTCATTGCAAAATCAGAAGTCTTAAAGTTTAATTTTTCACGTGCAATTGAATAATTGAAAACACTTCGAAGTTTAAAGTGCGATTCAGTTTGGCCGAGAGCAAATTTTGTTTTCCTAGAGAACAAAAAAAAACGAAATATTTTTTAAAACTTATTTCTTGTGAAATGAACGCCACCGAGAAAGTTTTGAATTACAAGGCACGGTGTTTAAAAGTATCGAAACATTTTAAACAAATCGAGGATAAATATGGAAATTTAACGTTGATTTTGTTTTATATTTTGGTTTATGAAGTGGTTTTAATTGCGATGTTACTCTAATCATTTGGTACTATATACCGTATAAACGCGTATACATGGTATATTATTATTAATAATTTATTAATTTTTAAAATATATATACCGTTTACAGTATCCCAAGAGGGCGTTCCTTAATTCTGTGCCTCGAAATCAAGTTCTTTATACATGTATGAATACAGTCTTTACTCTCGAATCACTAGAATTTGAGAGTACGGACTGTACGTCAAAATAGATTGAAATACTTTTAAACACCGTGAAAGGTTACGGTTTTGCCCGGCTTGTCAAAAGTTTCTAAAAAAATAATTGAAGTAAGTTTTTTACAGCATAAAATTTTTATACAACACTATATCTAAATATTTATAATTGCGTTTTTTACATAAATTCGTGATGCTATGTTATTTGTTAATTGAACTTGCTAATTGACCCGATATCAAAGCAAGTTGGAGGAAAAAAGTTTTTGATGAAATAATTTTTTGACAAAATTTTCATTGGCGAAACACATATTAGTCGTATTTTTTATACAAAAATAATGGCGAGTACTTTTCATGGTAATGTTTAAAAAATGACCAAATATTATATTTAACTCTCAGAGGGAACGCGAAAACAATTAGTTCACGTCTTAATCCCTTAGGGCCCCTGTGTGACCTTTGTGCGTGATAAATATGATAACAATAAATTTTTTTTATACTTAGTATAAGTACTTAGTATAAGTACTTAGTATAATACGGATCTTAAAACCAGTTACATGTATTCCTGATTTATTATAGCACAGCGGTGTGGTGTTTGACGAAAATGAAGCCAATATAAACGATTTAGCAGACAGTATTAAAATCCTATTTCCGTTTTTTGTCATGGGAATTGAATGGCTACTTTTCATGGTCCTAACTGTTTATATTATGGCTAGCTGGGATGTCAATTACAGTTGTAAAACTTTTACAGTAAAAGGTCTAAAGTCGTTAATTTCGGCATTTGAGTAACAAACAATTAAACTTTTTTCGAAGATCAAAAAGCAATTTTATACCAATGGTATTGTGCCAAGGACACGGCGCGGCGGGTGATCTACAAGTTATTATTACGNTTTCTCGATTTTAAGTTGTGTTTTACAACGACATTACAAAAAAATACACTTGTTATATCATACTAGAAAAAAATATTTTGATACATACTGGCTATAATATCGAAAAAACATATTTTATAATATGTGTGCGAACATACTATAAAATATGTGTCAACTTGATTGCACATATAGGCTAATATGTTCACGTACATATTTTTCAGTATGTCTCTAAAAAGCAACAAAAAAAACATAATGTATACAAACAGTTCGTAAGCAGTAATTCACTTGTTCTTTTACTTACCATTAGTAGTGGATTCCATTAAATGGAGCGTCGATTCTAGCGAAAAAAATAAAGATTTATGGGATTAAAAACACTTTCGGGGATGCCCCACACTGATCGGATCAACGTGGGGATTTTAAAAACCTGAAAATATACTGTCAGAGTTTTTTTTAAAAAAGGGCAACAATTCTCGATTCAACGCTGATTGGCTGAATTTCTACGCATCACGCCCACACTTCGGAGAACTGTACTAGACAGTGAAGTGTTATGAGAATATGATTGTGGGCGTTGTGATATTCTTTTTTATCCAGCCAATCAGCGTTGAATCGAGAATTTTTGCCCTTTTTTTAAAAAACTCAGACAGTATATATATATATTTTCGATCACTAGAAAGCTTTCAAAATGGTTTACCAGACCGTTATAACGGTACCATACTATTTTTATGATTTTATTGATAAATGTGATGACAATACAAACTTTGTATTACAAAGCGAAAATAATTCATTTTTTTTATATTTTTACCGTTACAGCAAGGTATGTTACAGTGGCATAAATTTCGGGGAATGACGTTAGTTTGAGGCAAAGTTTCGAATTTTTATAGGAACTAATGTATCAATTAAACATCAATACTGTTGGGTACACAACCTAATGCCAATTTACAACACTTGTAAATTTGTGCATTGAATGTTTAAAAACAAGTACAATTAGAAAAGGAAATATAAGCGATAACCAAAAAACAGTATTTTGCCGGCAAAGGAACTCCAATCTTATCCGAAAATGATATTACGAAGATGAGAAACACCCACATCAAAAATTGATGACCTTTCTATTGAACAAGTAAAAGTTAAAATATTAGGGGTACAGAGTCTTTTCATGGGTACTATAGAGACTTTTAAAGACACTTTTTTT
>SCLG01000005.1:340586-352595 GCA_004367875.1 Oikopleura albicans
TTAGGAACACTTACATTTTTGAGAACGGCAAACGATCTTTGCCTCAAGGATTGTCGAATTGATGAAGAAGTCGAAGTAACAGACGAAGCCAGTGAACTTTGATCTTGGTTTTATAAAACAAAAATTCTACTAGATCAGGCTTTATATCCTGAGCCAACTTAAGACCGTAGTAATGGGGTAAAACTAGTATTGTAATATTACATATGTAGTTTTTAACTCTATAAGGCTAATTACAACTTGAAAATTTCATCTGCTTTTTCTCAAAATTTATAGAACAACAGGCTAAGTTATGGTGGGTTAAAATAGGACTTCCTTGGCACCCTAAGAGTATTACCTTTACTTGCCCGTCTGTAAACTTAACTACGTGAGTCAGTAACGTGACTCACGTGCCAAGTGGGGTCATTTATGCCATCAAACTTGCACCTTACAAAATGTTTTGATTTTAGCGTACGCAAATAGTTTGAAAGAAAGAACAGGGGTTCGTTTTATTATTTATAAAAAATGGAACCACAGAAATTCTGTGACGGAATGTAATACATTAAATGCCCTACATTGGTAATACACCACCTACCAAAGGAAGTTAACAAAACATCAGTAAAAAAAGTGTCATTTACTTGAAGATTGTTATCTAACCAAGTATTAACTCACTTAGGTAGGTGGAGCATTCTTCAAATAGTTACAAAACTGCGCCTTTGTGAACTGCATAAATCTCCATGATTCAATAATGCGCCATCTTTTTTTCTCTCGCGTCCCCTATGTGGCGGATGGGCACAAGATCCACTCGATTCCATTAAACAAAATTAAAAAAAAATTTAAAAAAATTTAAAAATCAAATATTTCTCTATTTTGACACATGCAATTTGAACGCATTGCCAACCACGAGAATCAAATTGTAAATACGGAATAAAAAATGAAGTATGATTGGTGATCTAGAGTTATTAATATTGTTGTAACAAATTGAATAATATTTTTTAAAGCAATAGTCAAGTGGATGCCTAATTTGCATATTAGTGCATCATTTGACTGGAAATGCACTTTTTGGAGCTATTTAACTCTCAGGGCCCCTGAGTCAGGGGATCCATTGCGCATCATTTATTGAACGAAAGCGTAAGTGATTTGGTATTAGGCTCTCCCAAGTTTTTTCGCGGGTCTCCAAATAAAAAAAAACACTTTTAAAGCTATACCAGATGATAGAGCGTGATCACTGATGAAAAAATTCCGTTACAGGAAATTCGAATTTTAACCCCTAGGGTGATATATTGACGACTTTCGAAAATTTTCAGGTGAATTCAGATTTTTGCGCGGTTTATTAATTGGTAGGGTAGCCGTCTGAGATTTTCGAGGAAAAAAATTTAAGAGTTTGACGTTCAAACTTTCCAGGTATACCAAACCAAGGGTGACGAAAAATAATATCGTCTCCAAAAATTCACAACACCACCAAATGCCTTCGTGGGGGTGAAATACACCCCCTGCGGCGTTATGTTTCCACCAAATTGTTCCAAAAACCGTAAACATAACGGCACCGTCGGGAACATAACGGCGCAATGCGTAGGCGATTTGTCGGAAATTTGTATGTGCGGAAACATAACGGCTCCTACGGGGCCGTTCTAAAATATTTGAAATTGTCAAGCACAAAAATGCGCGAATGAACTGCCAAACAAAGAAATAAGAGATGAAATGCCCAAAAAAAGAATAAATTTTCTTATCAATTATCGGTGGCTACGGATCTTTCATAAGTTACCATGTCTTTTTATCTCGACCATGTTACTGTTGTTGAGTAGATCTCGTTACCCCCAATCACGCTGGGCTAAAAAGAGACACATTTTTATTCTAAATTATAATACAGTCGGTGAGGTAACGAGTTGACATTTTCGTTGACACTTTCGGTGAAACTTAACGGCGCAGGGGGTGTAGTATGTTTATTCGTGTTTTGACATTCACCTACACCTACCTAAACTCTGATTTTTTATATATGGTTTAGAGCGTAAAACAACCCTAAAAAAGTTACCCGACCAAAAAATCGATAATTTTTCAAATTTAAACACACTTTTTTAGAATACTAAGAATATAGCTATGCTGCGTTTTTGAGCGTTCATTAGGCTGCCTAATTTAGGCACATACAAATTCATCAAAAACCAAATTGGCATATTGTCCTGATTTTAAAATGCGAAAAAACGTTATCAAAAAGTGGTAACATTATTTATTTTTTTCGCGTTTGAAAATCACTGCGATATAACGCGAAATTTTTTTGAAAACTACCGATATAAAAACGGGTTATTTCATTCTGACTGCTAATAAAAACCGATGAATCATCGGCGACGATATTCATGTCGACTACATTTTTCAATCCCTTTTCCGGCTGGACGAATCCAACTGGTATACAACTAGTCAGTGACTACTAGTGACTACTAGTCAGTGACTAGTCAGTGACTAGGTCGAATACACAAAAAGGCGAAATCTGAAATTGGCGAAAACAAAAAATTTTTAAAAAGGGTAAAACCTGATAAAGGATTCATTTTCGATAAACAAAATTTTCAAATTTCTTTTACGAAGTGTTTAAAAATCAACAATAAATTTTGTTCACCGAAAAATTTCATTATGAAGCCCTTTTGAGTTTTAAAAAATGAGAGAGTTTTTTTTAAAAGAGAGTAAAAAAAAAACTCATAGTTTTTGCTTTTTTCTGTTTCGGCCATCTGAATTCATACTGTATGATTCATAGTTCGAAATCGCGATTTGTTTCGGTCCAACAAGTGTTGAGATAACCTAACCTTATTAAGATAACTAATGTTAAAATAACTGGTTAGGGGTTTATATAAAATGATATCCTGCTAATTTCAATTTAACTTTAGCCAGCAGTAAATTTTAAAAACGTATTTGGTTGGTCATATCATTTGACTCATATGTAGGACCGCCACCTGGGACCACACCTACAAGAAATATACACCTGAGCGCTCCCAAACTTTCACATTTTGTAGCTTATATGCGATATATAAAAAGTAAAAAAAAATTGGAGCCAACCGAACAAACCGGTTCAAGTTAAACCGGTTTTTCGTTTTTTTAGTTTTTCCCTTTGCATTTTTATGTTTGAGCTGTACAAAATAAAAACTGATTTTAAAAAACACTTTAGTGATGTTGGAATGGAAGGTATTACGCAATCGGCAGATTTGAAAAGAAAGATTGAGGATTTGATGGAAATATGCGAAAGGTTTACGTCATTGGAACTGACAATTCGTACGATTAGGAACAATGTAAGTAAAATTTTCAACCAAGACTCTTAACTAAGTAGTCTGTCGGATAATAGGAAGTTGTGAGCACGATACCATCGTTAAGTTCAATTTGTTGGCACCGCGGGCTTTCGCGGAAAGAGTTTTTTTCTGGAATTTCCGCCAAAGACTATTTTCTGCCAAATACGTTTTTCGCTAAATGCCCCGTTCTGCGAGTTTAAAGTAATATTTTTTCTGCGAAAAGCTTTTTTGTGACACACCAAAAACACCAATGGCAGCAATAAACTGTTCTCGAATATTACGAATATTCCGCGAAAAACTTCTTTTTTTCTTTCTTTTTTAACGAGTTTTTAAAGGATTATTCTCCCAACAAATGTTTATTGCATTATTTTTTGAAAATAGTTACTACTGCGACTAACACCCTTTTTAGTTAGCTTGACGAAGCATTATAACTGGTTTGTCTGTTGGAAAATTCAAAAACCTTAAATCGTTCATAACACTCACAACATGCTTCGTCGTACATTCATGCTGTCCTCCGATAAAAAGCTGCGTCCAGTCAAAATCATCATCTTTCTTCACATCGAANAACATGAAAAATTTTGATTAAAAACTATCAACATAAAAACGGTTCAATTGGCACCGCGGTCCTAGTACTGTAAACCGATGATTGCCAAAAGAAAAATTTATGGTTGCTTAATCATCATTTAGAGTCAACACAGATTGTTAAATTTCATTTTACTCTATCATTGGCTGGCTCGAGGCATTATTTTTGTTATAAGAGCAGATTTTTACTGTTAGTATAGAGCACCATAATTATACAAAAAACATATTATATTTCAAAACTTGAGAACTGGTAAGAGAAAAAGCATTCGATTAAAAAGGAAACCACGAGCTTTTGGAGCTACAAAATTATCTACAATTAGTCACTAAATTTTAGACTAAATTTTAGTGGTTGTTTAGTGACTAAACTTTAGTCCATCAAGAGAACATATTTATAATTTATAGATTCTATAAGATATTGTTTTTTTTTGATATTTTTTTATTTAACTCTAAGGATTTTTGACTTAACCCCCAAACACGAAGTTGTGAAGTTTGTCACTCGCTCCGTCTTTTGTTTTGTTGCGATAGACATAATTAAATCATATGACAGAAAAAAAACTACCATAAAAACAGCAATTGTGTAGCTTTGGGAACAAAAATTATATATTTAATTTTTCAAAAATAATTCATGATGGATAACAGTGAAGAAACGGTTAAAACAGGTTGTTTTAAATTAACAGGAATCAGGTGCATATTTTTATACATTTTTTTTCGTAAAAGTATTAATTAACAAAAAACTGATACACTGAAAAAAGTGTCCGTTTACACTAACACCTTGCAGTTATCTTGCGAGCATTAATCTTACCGAAATGTTATATTTCGTTATTTTTTGTAATATTTCATCTTTATTTTGCCCCATAGTTATCTTGGACCCGGTTATTTTGCAGAAATCTAATATTTCGTCATTTTGCGGTCTACGCAGTTATCTTCCCATTTTTTGAAAAAACTTTCGCAAGAAAACTGCGCGATTAGTGTATGTGGTTAACCATCAGGTGAAAAGATGATGAAAAATTGACCTTGTAGGTCATCTGGTAAACCTCTTGTGAAAAGTTGTGACGAACTTCACAATTCGTGTTTGGGGATGTATTTGAATAATATTATTTGGCGGTGAAGATTTTTTTTTACCAAAAAAACGTTTTTCAGAAAATATGTTTTTGGGAGAAATTCCCAAAGAAGATATTTTTGCAAATTAAGCAGCTTTATAATCTCTCTTTTAACATCATTTTTTTTTGTAGCATTTGCTCATTTTATTCGTCAATTTGGAATTTAAATCTAGAGAAAAAGCTTATTTGCATTTGAGTTAACACTTTTTTTTTGTTTCAAGTTTTCCATGGTTTTAACCTACGCACTACCCATATGGAATACCAGTTTGCATTTGAGATAACAATTTGCATATGAAATAAGTTATTTCAAATAACACTTTTTTTTTCGGAAAAAATGTGTTATCTCAAATGGTTATATGGTGTACACTAGTGTACTGTACGGCAGAATTTTCGTTAAATAGACCAAAAATTATCAATTGTTCAGAGCGATGTGGTAGATTATTAGGCGATTACCGTGTGGTCTACCAATGAATCAACCAAGGCAATTTTCTGCACGCAGTTTTAAATTATTTCAGCATAAAAAGTGCGTGCTCAATTTTACTCTTGCTGATTCATTGTTTGAACACTCCGTAGTTGAGCCAATAAGCGCCCTAGATTTTAAACACAACAGGGTGTTTATCCGAGCCATAACAGTAATAACACGAACAAAAATTGTCTTTCCTGGTTTTTAGTTCTAATTAGTAAACAACTCTACTGGCACGTCCTTAATACACCCAACAGTATAAGAATAACTTATATGTTTTACCTACATATGCTCGGGTCTGAGTCATTTTTTGTATACATTTAATTTTAGAGTTACGGTCATGTCCGCACCACTGAAGCCAAAACGCGCGGGGGTCGATTTCAGTAATCTTAGAAATCGCAACATTCAACCAGACGGAAGAGCCCAGACTGGCTTAGAGATGGCAGATTATAGTTAAGGGTGCATGAATTTGAGCTTTTCATACAACATTTAAGAGTGTTTCTTAATGCAGTTTGGCCCACTGAAATAGAAACAATGGGTACCGACTTCAACAATTAAAAATATGGGTATAATCTAATTTACATTCATAACGTATGGATCTAATACTCATATTTTCAATTGCCGAAGTCGGTACCTATTTTTCTATTTCAGTGGAGCAAACTGCATTCAGAATCACTTTATTACATGCACCTCAAGTGACCTAAAGTACATCTTATGGACCATAACTTATGGTCCATAAGATAATACAAAAAAAAACATTTTTAAGGTCTCTTGTGGGCTCTTGAAGGCATTTGGAGGCATTTGAAAACTTATTAACTTAAAGTTATAGAAATTCGTAACATTATTAAATTAAAAAATCATAAATAATTATTTTTAAGTCCTCATATTCCCCGTGACTTTAACCCACTACTTACCACAAATTTCAGCTTCTAATTTCTACTATTACTTTTTTTTCGAATATTGATACTCATTTATTGAGAATTTATGAATACAACAGAAAAATATGTATTTATGGAGGAAAAAAAAATGGAAAATTCGGGCCGTTCAGTTTAAACAAGATGGAGTGCAAATTTGCTCGTTTATCTCCTCTCATTCACCCTTGATTATAGAGTGACTCTTAACACTATAGTCGAAACCGGAAAAGAGTTGAACTGGGACTTGGACGATATGGTTGACGATAACACACTTGTGGAGTCTTTAAGGTGGTCTTAAAAACAATCATATATGACACACTCAAACCGGTCATGAACTTTGAAAGTTGGAAAATATTCCAGAATTTTTCTGAGATTTTTAAAATGGGAAACTTTGGTTAATTAATTTAACTTTAATTCATTTTTTTGTGAAGCATGTTTTTTGGGAAAAAAAATGAATTTGAAATCATGTCTGTTTACGTTCTTTGGATGAAGACTTCCCCCACCGATAGCACATTTTTCCATAGAAATCATGTCTTTTTACACTTTTTTACTATAAAATAATGTCTTTTTTGAAATTTTTCCCAGCGCTAAGGTATTATTGTGGAAAAAAATTTCAGATGGTTATAAGTTCAAGTCATTTTTTGGGGCTTGGCCTTATAACCAGACCCCCCTCGTACTAAAATGTACTTTTTCTGGTTTTGAGCTGCTTTGCACACAAATGTAAGGTATATCTGGAAAACAAGCTATTTGCATTTGAATAAACATTTTTTTGAAAATTTTCCTGTTAATTCAAATGGTTAGGTGGTTTGGTTGGTCATATCTTGGGGCTTAAACAAAAAATAAAACCACATGAGGGATGTTGGTATAGTGAAAACTATCAAGCAACCAGCAGACTTAAAACATGAGATTGACGTTTTGATGAAAATATGCCAAAAATATACGTCTCTTGAACCAACAATTGATACGATAAAGAAAAATGTAAGTAAAATTTTCAACTAAGACTCCTCGTCTAACTGGTCTTTCGGATAAATTATGTATTATACAATTGTAATACTATTAATTTACCGGTAAAATTATCCGAAAAAACAATAATGTACAACGGTTTACATGGCCAATCAGCCAGCCCAATTGAAGGCAACGGTGACGGAGCCAACAAACGAAATTGACCCATTTTTGTATGATAAAATTGTAAATATAAATGTACGTTTAGTGGCTGAAACTATTTTCTTGACTCAGGATTTTGACGAAATAAGATTGTAGCGGGAAATCGCATAAGAAAATTTGGAGAAAACTAGCCTCGAAATATGCGTAGGCGGTTCGAAAATGAATTCCATGCCACTAACTAAAAATTTCCAACCATGCGACATTTTTGTCGTCTCGAGCTTTTTTTGTTCGCCTTTTTATAACGCACTCATTATAGCATGTCTTATCAGAGGAATGTTAATATCAATTAAGCGTCTCGTTTTAAAATTGGTTCGAAACTAAAATCGCATGGTCGAAAACTTTTTTTCGAGTCCCCCAGATTCTCAATGAACATTATGGAAGTAGTTTTCTCGCACAATTCATCCCCGGAAAATTGTAGTTATTTTTTTTTATAATTGCTACTGCGAGTAAAACATTTTATTTAGCTTCAAGAAGCATAACTGGTTGGATGGAGTCTGGATCGGGAGCCTACATATATGCCATACATTGTATGGCATGAAACCTTAACATAAAAAATTAAAATAACTGTTCAAATAAAATAAAAATAAAACAAATAAGCCTTTATTTCATAAAGGCCTGATTTCAAATCGGCAATCCAACATCTTGAGTTCATTATTAATGGTGTATAATTAATGGTGTAAAAATTTTGCAGGTGGTTTTAGCCTATACACCACATAGCCCGTTATGTTAACACTTTTTGAGATTTGTTAAACTTGGATTTTCAATTATTTAACCAAACGCCTTACCCCCAGTTTCAAAATTCCATTATGTTAACAGTTTTTGACGTTTGATGGTGTTAACCTAACGGGTTATGTGGTGTACGTTATAAGGTAAAACTACCTTCAAAATTTTGCAGTTATCTTGCAAAACGCATTTTAAAAATCGGCATCGCAGCGATTTTTCTCAGGGCAAAATTTTTATCCACGTGTTTTCTCCAAGGAAAATCCCAATGGCCCCAAATTATGAGTTGGCAACAGAATTTTGAACCCTGTTTACAGTTTCTAAACTGTAGCCTACAGTCTGTAGCGTCTAAGATGGGTTAAATAATTAAATTACAGTCCGGTATCTTGAACCTAAATCGTCCGAATATGAACTAACTGGTCAGAATTAATTTAGTTATACTTTTTGTGCAAACTATTGAGATCTGTGTTAATAGTGCTTTATAATGCGACGGGCGGCCTGTCTAATTATTTCCATCAAAAAGTCTTCAATGTTAGGTTTATGAGTTTATTCATGCAGAATTGAACTATAAACCTTTAAAAAGAGAAATTTTCCGGATCCAATTCATATATTTGTCATTTTCTCAGGTACTCAATAAGCTATACAGTACTTACTCTCAATACGGACGATTGCTTCCAATACGGACGCTTTTTGTGAAAAAATGTCTACAAAACAGTCGAAAATGGCAAGTTATCCCAATAGGGCTAAACTATACAGTCCTTAAAATCAAAAACGTCCGTATGGGAAGTAAGGAGTGTAATCGCAAATTATTTTGCAAAAGGCAATTTTTATTTTCTCTAATAATTATTGCCTAAATTAGGCCGTCTAATGTTCTTTTTTTTCTTAACAATTCTAGTTCATCTTTGTACGGGCTGTAATTTACGGCTCAACCCTTAAAGCAAAGAGGCTTTAACGAAATTCGTATATACGAAATTTGTATATACGAAATTTGTATATACGAAATTCGTAATATATTATATAGAGTCTCTATAATAGAGATAATAATAATCGTATAATTATCGGTACTTGGCGGGTTCTAATAAAAATATGACCGGTAATTTTAAAATTTTATTTTTTGAAATTCATTTTAGAAATGTTTTGGGTAATTTTGTTGACGATGTACTTTGGAGGTTCAATGTCATCTCCAGAATCCGATGCTGTAGCGCTTCTTCAAGATTTGTTGAAACTATCTAAATCCTTCGGAAAAATTCATAGCAATAAACCATTAAAGACACAACCCCACAAAAATGTACTGACCAAGTTCGGTTGGGGGCTTATTGCAAAACGATTAATTCAAATGAACCCTAAAACTGAAAGAAATTTAGAAAATGGAGATCAAGAAAAATAAAACTTCGTTTATCATACTTGGTTTGTGTGAGATAATAAACACCTAGATTCTGGCCTAGAAAGGGGTCACGATGTGGCGCTAGAGAGTTTCAAAACGTCTATTTTTCCATATGCTACTTTCTACTATTTACTAAAACTATTATTTTCGCTATTTTCAAACAACGCCAACTTAATTTTGTCGTTTAAATTTATTTCAGTAAATAAAGTGTTTATTATATGTCCATATGTCAGTGTCGTTCAGTAAACCAAATTTATATTCTGTAAATCTGTTCGTGCATTTTTCCAGTATGACTTTTTCCGCTCGGAGTAATTCTTTATTTTGTGATTCTCTAAACCAAATCCATATAAAGTCCTATACTGTAGTGCCAGTTTTTCGTGGTTAACTATTAACCGGTTGGCATTAGACACTTCTAAGGTTCACCACGGGATGCGCCGTATTGGGTTACCATATATATCTGAAAATCAAGCATTTTGAAACACTTCTAAAATCGGGTCAAAATCTCAGGCGACTGTCCTACCTATACATCTTTCGATGTTCACTCAGGTTCGTTAATTTTTGTTCTATAAAATATGTTAAGAGCGGCCTAAGAGTGTATTTTACTCCCCACACCCAGTTAACCGTCCAAAAATTTTTGTGAAGTTAACCGCCGACTGCGTAGGCAATCTGTTTCGGAAATCTGAAAACTCGTGAATGATTGGTTAACGGAGCGTGTTGGTGGTTATTTTTCTGTCTAAAAGTGGACGGTTAACGGCGTATCTATGACTTTTAATACTTTTGGATTTTCTCAAAAGATGTTATTTCTGTCATCACAAGCCTGAAATCATTTTTTCATAGTGTATTTCTTCCGGTGTAAATTTGTTGAAACCAACAGCTTGCTGCAATTCTATTAATTCTTCGTATCGATTATTTAAAATCCACAAAATTAGATCTATTGGATTCACTTTTTTGAATTCAAAACATTTCTAGTTATAGTCTACAGACTACTGTGTGGTAAATGTAATCCTGTCCGATTTTTTTCTACGCATTTCTAGCGAGGTTAACTAACGTGTAAAGTTTACACAGCCAACTCTGTAAAACGCGCAGTAGTCTACCTTTCCCACAGTGTATTTGACTTAACACATCGTCCCTTATCACGCCCGCTAGCGGCCACTGTATGCCAAAATTTGTTGGCTAGTTGAAATACGCGATTTGATCGTAGTGTGAATAAAATAGTGTTAACAGTCTTAACTCAAACTTTAAATATTATTGTAAAAAGTGTGCATTTTTTAAATTCATTCTTTTGTCGGTTGAGCAAGCTAAAACAAAACAAAGTTTTAACCATAAAAGTAAATAACGTGCAGCTACTGTTAACCGTTCGGTAAAGTCGTCAAAAAGGGCATCAAAGTGGCGCGCGAAAATGAAAAAGAGTCGCGCGCGCCTCGCTTAATATAGTGGGCTCGAAAAAAATTGGCTGCCAATAATTTATTGGCAAGATCAGGTAGACTCGTTAAGTGAGTGCTACATTATGTAGCCTACATACACATATTTATAAATTGCATCGTATACACCACATGAGCCGTTATGTTAACACCCGTTATGGTAACAAAATTCCGTTATGTTAACATTTTTCGGAATTTGATGGTGTTAACATAACGGATTATGTGTATGTTTTTTTTCTCAAAATCAATTTTTTTTCTCAAAATCATTTGTGCGAAAAAATTCTTTGCTAAAAGTCATTTCTTGACAAAACCTCACGAAACAGAATTTCTATTTTACCCCCATATTTTAAAACCGGTTATCGATTTCATTACCGTTATTAAATCGAGGGCAACTGATCCCGAAATTGAGCAGTTGTTGAGAATAACATCGGAATCGGTCGTAATTTCCTCAAAAATATAATCGAGCATAAGTAAACACTCCATTTCTTCAAGTTCTAGCACATATAAACATGCGTCGACGAATTCTAATAATGAGGTTAAAATTATCTCATTTGAATCCGCGCCGTTTTTTCCTGAATTCGTGAACCCCCAAATTGTCGAACTAAAGATATTTGTCATATTTTCGTAATATGTTATCTATATTTAGGGTGTACGAACATTTTTGTTGTTGTTGTTGTTGGTGCTTTAGCATAGAATGTGCTTGGGAAAATAAAATAAACAAACATACCGGTAAGGACCAGACTGGACTCATCTCAATGTGTTCAAAAGTTGAAATTCATGTATTATACAATTTAAATTCAGATTTGTACACCCTATGTAAAGTTCTTCGCCAGCCTTAATACTTTCGGTGGAATACATGGCCACACCAGGCTCGGGAGTTCCAGGCACCTCAACCCAAACACAATTTGAATATTGTTGAATTAGACTTAATGTTTTTATTTTCGCATGTTTTAAACAGGTTGCTATGGCTAGAGTTATATGAAACTCTTTTACTGTGTACCATCTAGTGTCTAAAA
>SCLG01000005.1:386837-396992 GCA_004367875.1 Oikopleura albicans
CCTTAGTCTTAGGGACTCAAATTAGGGACGCATTTTTTGATCAAAGATTGCAAACAAGTCAAATTGAGGGATAATTCAAAATAAGGGTCAAAAGTGGACGTTTGTCAAAAATAGCAAACCGTCCATTTATGTGCGACCTTTAATGTGTATCATTTTATGGAAAATCGAAATTAGATTGTCCGAACGTTTAACCCTAAAAAAGATGGTTAAGCGATAGTAGTAGTGATGAAAGTGACTCGACACTCAATGTCAAGGCTCTTATAGCAATGCGAAGCAAACAAAATGAACGGAAACGCATTGAGCAACTTGGAACTATGATACCACTTGCTAAATCAATGAGCAGAAAAACGGCAAAAGCTTCCAAAACACTTCCAGAACTTTCTATATCCAACGAAATGGAAGTAATGGCTGTCCAATCAGTCCTATCAAGTAAATCAGGTCGGGATCCACATTTACACACATTTTCGTACTATACAGGGGGGTCGCCAAATAAGGGCCCCTCAAATAAGGGTCGCTATCGCCAAATAAGGGTCGAAGTCGCTAAATAAGGGTCGCTTTTTTTCGGAAAAAAAATTATTGCGCCAAATAAGGGTCGGTTGGACCTCAAATACGGGTCGGTTTTTGGAAAAATTGACAATGAGTATTTTTTATTAAAATTAGTTTTGCGGAATAAGTTATACGTTATAACTTATACCGTACAATAATTTTCATTAAAAAATAATAATCGTAGTAATTTAGGGTAAGCTTTTAAAAAAGAAATGGACAACAAATATTATTGGTAACATTTTTAATAATATTCTCGAACATAACTCCTTATAAAGCCTTGACGAGTTGAAATAGCCGTTCGTGTAGGTTAAAAAAGAAATGACTAATTATAAACATTTGAATAATAACTCTAGTAATCTTATTATTCAAAAGATGCATTAATGTGTATCTGAGGTTTTGATTGGCCCAAAGAAGCGCTGAGGGATGTGTTCGCGTTGGGCCAATTGCATTGTTTGATATTTGATACCGAACATGAGTTTTGATGCATCATTTGAGTATTTCATTACTATTACTACACTGTTTATATCCCAGTCATTTATTTTTTAACCTACACGAACCGCGATTTCAACTAGTCAAGGCCTTATCATTTGTTTATAGAAACCGACATTTTTCCCATACCAATGCGGAGAAAAATGGGCGTACAAAATATTCTAACGGTCGGCAACACTCCTATCCTCCTGTCAAAAACGGAAAACTCTGAAAGATCACGCCGGTCAAGTTTGAGTTCGCCATTTAGAAGAGGGCCTCCAAAAATCCTTAGTTTTGGCGTCGTCGAAACCCAAATTGACGAAAATGAAATTGACGAAACGGAAATGGACGAAGAACCGGTTCCCGACGAACCACCGACTGGAATTTTCACCGAAATTTTAGCGGAAGACGGCGATCCAGAGATCACCTTGATATACCGATCGGAAAGCCTGTCGTGAAATCATATTTTAGGAGTACAGGTGTAGTCTTGTGTTCGAATGCTTCTTTTTGGTCATTTCTGGGTGAAAGCCAAGAAAATACTCAAACAAATCAACCGTACACGAGACTATACTTGCAGGAGAAGTTCCGGGAAATTTAGACTTAAATTGACGTCCAAAGCATTTAAAATCCTGGGATTATTTTCATTAATTTTAACTTTCAAGTTTCAATTGTTCCCGGTATTAATCCTAGTTTTACTACTATTTGCTGTCCTTAGTTCTATTTACTTTATGAAAAACTATAATTCTTATTCATTTGTTGATATGGTATATAAATATTATAAGCATAGCCAATAAAATGTTTATTTATTAGTTGAAAATACGGAGTCTGGATTACTGTGTAAAACGCTTGAACTTTTAACAACCAGGGATCGGCTCGCTACCATTAAAATTTTAAATTTGGCTAGCCGAGCCAAGCCAAATTGCAATTTTTGGCGAGTCAATTGTGCCGAGCCCTGTTAACAACCATACGCACCCCCTGCTCGGAGTGGGGTACTTTCGCGATCATTTGGGGTCGAAAGTGCGTGTTGGGTGAGGTTTGGCGACCATGTGCTCGCGAAACCATCTTTTAAACAATGATTCACGACCAAATGGCGTGGTCGCGAAAGTACTCATAAACAGGTTTTTTTTGCGACCCCAAATGATCGCGAAAGTACCCTTCACCCCCTGCTCGGTTATTGGGCTCGTGAGCCGTAATATCACAAAGTTTAATTTCAAAATTTAATTTTGTGATAATTTCTGAGAATCCCCTGACATGACACGGTTGGTTTTAAAAATCAGTGAATAAAAAAAATGAAATTATGATGAAGCACGGCCGCATTGAAAATGCGTATTTTTATTATTTTGGTAAGCGGTAATAATAATAATAGGTTTAGTACAGTAACTTGTCAACAGTAAATTGTTATATTTCACGAGATTAGGTCATAGACTATGAGTCATAGTACAGAGGTAAAACTAAAATATTTGTGTACAGAATTAGATGGTGTACTAGTACCGGAAAAATATCGCAGAACGGTAAGTAGATATACAATTTTTGAACTTGTAACAATTTTTGAACTTTTTAAAAACGCGTTTGTTCAATACGTCAGCGTTAAGCACTCGTAGACGTACTTGTTTGGATTCCTGATTATTGCCTTCCAAAACACTTTGGCCTTTTGACTTGAATTTAGGCCAATTAAGGTCCGGGCGATTGGTTTGCCAAGAACAAATCGGGCCGTAGGCATCATCATTGATCCATTGTGCAGTTCGAGCACTACCGAGGCCTCTGTCTGGAAATTATCGGGGAGGTCAAAAAACTCAAACAGGTGTCCGAATTCGGGGGCTCTTGGCAGTGGTCCTTTGGATTCGGGCGAAATTTGCCGCGTCGGCCTCGATCCTTCATACGCCAAAACTTGGCTGTCCAAACTGAATTTCAAATGGCCATGAAAATTATTCAGAGCAACTTTTCCGACATATTTTTTTACCCCGAAATTTGTTATCAGATACAGTGGTATAAACCCGCGTGGAATTTGTGAGCGTGGCCTTTATGCCACTGTGTTTTTGACACACATTTTTAACACCAACCATGTTTTAACACGAAAATTTTTGAAATTAAATTCCTTATACTAAATTTGACACAAAAACGTATCTTAATTCAGTATTTATAAAATTCGCCCAATGATACCCTTTTGTTTGATCAGTTCGAATTTGGTACTTTTTTTGTAATTTCGATAATCGTAGATTTTTGTCAAATCAAATATTTCAATATTTTTTCCTGTCAATGTTTGAAATTCAGTTTGGCCAGCCTAGTCAAAATGTGACACGTCATTACTAAGGATCGCACCGATTTGGGTAGACCAAAGCAGCTTTGGACAATGATTCCGAGGCTCTTTTTCCCCGTCGGCGGCGACTTTAGTTTTGCGGCAAGTTTAACTCCGCCACGGTAAAGCGTAACCGAGTAGGAGAATCCGGCCTGGGGTGGAATTAACCTGAATGTCCCGAATTCTTTAAATTCTTGCAAATCTCGTACGACTGTTTGATATTTGCTGACTTTCGTATCCCTTCCAAAAAGAACGCGATCCTTCAAGACAAACTTGAGATGTCGTATATTGTCTTGTTTCAGCGAGAGTGCCTTTAAGGACCGGTCAGCACAGTTGTTTACTACTAAAATTGAAAATTAGGAAAGCGTTTGTTTTGCTGATTCGTTGCTAAAATTAACACATTTCAAGCCTACAAAGGGTTATCATTACTAAATGGTAACCTTAGTTTTTTTCTAGCGACATCCACGCGGTGTCCCAATCCACTGAAAAGGTAGAGATGGCTGACATAACAATATTATATATTGCTTATAATCTTGGCATAACACGAAAATCAATCAAAATCACAAATTTTTAAACGGTACGTTCTGTTCTTCCAAAAACGTTCCTGTTTAAAAAACAGAACAGAACTTTCACATCTCTGACTTGGACACCACGTGGTTTTAGCCACAAAAAAACAATTTAGTAGACTTTTTTTCTCTTATTTTTCTATTTTTAGGAAACAAGTTTGTAAACAACAGTGCTGACCGGTCCTTAAAGTGAAGGATTTTGTACCCGTAATCGGCCCCGAAAAACACGGACTCGGCCACTTCCATTGTTTTCTTGCGTCGGTGGTCCAGTGTCACTTTCAAGTATGGATTGGTTAGGGACGGACTGACACACCGCTCCACTTCCAAAATGATCCCATTCGCACCGGTATTGAGCCGAAATCTTATCGAGCCATCCGGAATCCACAAACCTTCAAGAACCGCGTGCGGATTTGGACACACAGAAAATGAAGCTCGGTTCCGGGCATGTTGCATAGTAGACTTGGATGCCTTTACGACATCCAAAGTTCGCGCCGGTTTCTTGATTTTCTGAAGTGTGGCTAAATACCATGTGCGTTATTCATAACGTGTGTATAAAATGAGAAATAAATATTGAGTTAGGTCTACATTCCGCCCATTTGTAGTCGTTTAAAACAGTAGTCATTATAATTATATATTAACTATATATATTAATTATATTTTTCACGCAACGGTTTTATTGGGATACTTGACAATCTTTAAATTAAATTAAATAGTCCTAAAAGTTTTGTGAAAATAAGACGGTTGAGCTCGAAATATTTAGTACTCAAACTGAATGTCTACTAAATATGGGGGTGATTTTATACTGTATAGAAATCACCCCCATATTTTTGTGTTCACAATTTTTTCATGAAAATCGACTAAACAATTTATAAAGGGCGCGTTTAAGCGTCGCTTCGAGGGGATGCTCTACCTAAAATTGGTATCAAGCACCTTCCGAAAAAACAATAAGCGTCAATTTCAACAAAAAACATACTATATTTTCCTTACCTATTATATTCCTGGGTTCCTCTGATGTGCTAACATTTAAGGAACCCGGATTGCCCTCCGCATCACAAGGACTGTCAAATGGATTGACCGGCGAAGCGCTTGATTTGACTGGCGGCGATTGAATTGACAAATCATCAAAATTTTTGGATTCTTTTAATTCGTGAAACGGGTTTGTCACAACACTTTTAGAATCCTGAATATATCGGATCAATAACCAATACGATTTTTTAATACTTTCAAAAGAAACTTTCCAATTTGAAAACAAAAATAACACTAAATTGTAATATCAACTTTGACGCAGTGGGAAAAATGTTGCGGCCCGTAATAGGTTTGCCGTAATAGGTAGCCCGTAAAAGGTTTGATTACCCAATCCGACTGTAAAGTTTTCTAGCACCTTATGCCACAGTCTCTTCATGTGGGGAAAAAATGTTCATGTTGTTCTACAATTTCACATTCTAATCATCTTAGAATGTAAAAAAAGTGCACGCAGCTAGACTTTCTCATCTAGCCTAGATGATCTAGGGTATACATACCCTGTCGTTTTTGAACAGCAATAAACGCAGAAAGAGTTTCCGGCCTCGAAAATAAAACGAATAAATGTCATCACTTACCGTCAATTTAATGCTGATTGGTTGTTTATCATGTTGCCACCGGTCCAAGTGCCTTTCCTCCCGTCGCCGGTTCCATGCAGCAAGCGGCCCACTTGACTCCGGTGACATTAGCGCTGCATTGATCGCCGTGTTCACCAAAGTCATTGATAGATTCTTTAGGTTGCACCAAGTTCTCATGTAAAATTTCTTTGCAAATTAGCGAAAAAAAGATAGACCCACCTGTCTTCTAGTTCACTACGTAGAGTTAAAACATTTTTTCAAGTTTTAACTCTCAGGGGGAAGGAGTTTTTGGTAACCCGTACGCCGGCGTACGGGGACAATGTGTGTATATAAACACGCACTTAAAAATTCACAATAATTCGCAATAATTTAAAAACACTGGTAAAGCCCAGTTGTAAAGCTCGTCAAACTACGTTGATCTCAGAAATTGATTTGGGCCATCGGGGCCGCCTATAGAGCTGTTTTAAATCTCCTACCTACGCAAAAAATACCTTCAATGTATTTTTTTCCAAAAGTTGAGGGGGGTCAGCAATACTCGTTTTGACCTACGGGGCCTCTATATATATGCCTTAACCTCCAAGCACGATTATTTAGCACATCCCTGAGCACGGGGCCGGACGTTTGTCCGGCTTTTCTTCTACTCCTATCTAATCGTACGTAAAATCTCATAAACAGATTTCTCTTTGAGCAAATCGATGGTTCTGAATCGATTGAGCATACGCTCGAAAGCTTCCCGACCACCCTTGGACACGTTGTGGTCGATTTGACCACAAAATCACAAATTTACAAACGGTTAACCGGGCAACGTACGCGGTTCATTTTTCGCACGCTAGTGCACCGTTAATTTTTTAACAGTTCTGGAAAAATANGGCCGCCTATAGAGCTGTTTTAAATCTCCTACCTACGCAAAAAATACCTTCAATGTATTTTTTTCCAAAAGTTGAGGGGGGTCAGCAATACTCGTTTTGACCTACGGGGCCTCTATATATATGCCTTAAATCAGCGAAAAACAAGTCGTGTGTTGTTATCCACGCATTTCACCCTGGGAGTTAACATGTCGGTTTTCATAGTGTATTTTCAGTATGATACGCGAAGCAAAATTGCTTTGCGAAAATAGAAGTTTCTTTATTATTTGTATCGTGAAAATCGGTTTGAAATACATGTACCCAACTTTAATGGCAAAAAATTGGGCGTTCGAAATTTTATTAAACTCAAAATGGTGCAAACTAAAAAACTACCTTTGCATTCGTAAAAGCCGATCTCTCACAGGTCAAAACGGTCGAGTTTCCACGTTGAAAAACCACACCATTGCCCCGTATCTGCTCAGCACGACGTAAAACGGTCGACACTTTTTTTGCCTCAGTCTCCGACAGCCCATTAAAATCAATAACGATGATATTTCTCTCTGGATTTTTAATGCTCATTTCGGCACTGGGCTTTCTGCGGTAACGAATGCCGAAAAAGAAAAATTGAAAGGAGAACAATTGTGAGCCAGCGGTGACGGCATCAACGCGACCTTATTTGCGCGCAATTTGATTGAAATTATTTGATTGCTAGCCTGGCAGAAACAAAGCAATATTATTAGCAAAATATTATTTGCAAAATTGAACCCCCAAACACCAGTTTGTGAAATTTGTCAACTCGCTTCGAAACACAGTTTCTGAACGGCCGCGTCTGCTTCGCTTCACATTTTCAAAAATCATTCTGCACTTTAACGCCTGCGGGCTGCTACTCGCCACCCCCCTGTGGGCTGATGATACAAATAATTTGTTTAACTTGTAAAATTATTGGACGTTTATTGACTCTTAGTACAAATATCAAGAAAAATAATAAAAATTTCATACCTAAAAACGACGGTTTAGTCAAAAAATCTGGAAAAAATACCACATTTTCGAATTTTAGGGCTACGTAACTTTTAGTTTTTTTTTTTTTAATATTAACCATATGTTTCTATGTAACATTCTGAGCAGTGTTGGAAACGTTGGGAGGCGTTGGCCAACGCCCACCCAACGCGTTGGGAGGGTTGGGACAATTTTCCACCAACGCGTTGGGAGCGTTGGGACAATTTTCCCCCAACGCGTTGGGAGCGTTGGACGTTGGGGCATTTTTTACCCAAAGCGTTCGGAGCATTGGCCGTTAGGGCAATTTTTCTCCCAACGCGTTGGGCGTTGGGAAAAAATCGACCGTTGGCAAACTTTCGCAACACTGATTCTGAGTATATAACATATTTAAAATATCCAATTACGGAACGCTTTGCGATTTTGAGCCAAAGTCCCCTTTTGTTCCAGAATTGGACTTTTAGCCCGAAAATAGTTCCGTAATTAGACTTTTTCGTTCCGGAATGGGACTTTAAATCTTTTGTTGAAATAAAAAGCGTTCCGGAATTGGAATTTTTTCCGGTAACTGTTCCGGAATGGGTTGTTCCGGAATTGGCCTACCCCCTGTATGTAATATTTATATATCGTCTACAATCATACAATATTACGGGAAAAATTTAATGAAAATTAGACAAACGGTCATGTCAATCCTTATTTGTGATTTTTCATAATCATTCGGTATACAATTTTGTAGTTGCATGGAATCTGTTCAAAATTAAATTGCAAACATTTTGATATTTGCAGCTCACTAATCGAGCAATACGTTAACGCGACAAAGTCAAAAGTCAAAAGTGCGCCAAAAACCATCAAAATACGATTTTCGGCCTTTGTGTAAAAAAAAAATATATAGAAAACATAAACAAACGAAACTATTGCCAACAAATGTGTAAAGGGTCTAAGTTAACCAGTGCTGCATCGAATCCTCAATTTTCGCAAATATACGGTATTTTTTAATGATTTTCGGCCTTGATACAATTAATTGTATCATCAGCCCACAGGAGTTAAGGGTTAAAAATTAAAAATCGGCGATGTAGTACTAGAAGAGGTCCTAATCTGCATTTTGATTTTTCAAATTTTTTTTAGCCTAGTTTTAAGGGTCGAGATTCTCGACTCGAGAAATTTATAGCAAAATCGGTGTAAACTAAAAAAACACCTGTGATTTATAGACTACATGGAGAATATTTTTTGTCAAAAAAGGGCAGCCATGGCCAGTTCACCGGCTTTTGAGCTCAACTGGGCAGCCAAGGCGAGTTTACTATAATGCGAGCTGGGCAGCTTGGCAGGTCAAGCAAGCACGGGAGAGCACAGCTCATTTTTATTTTGAGCCCAAGAGCACAGCCCAGCTCACATTTATTATTTGACTTCTACAGCCGAGCGCAGCTCATTTTTATGTCTGAGCTGGAGAGCACAGCCGAGCGCAGCTCTATTTTATTTCTCAGCCCGACAGCACAGCCGAGCGCAGCTGATTTTTTTGCCCTGCGCCGTGGTTAATTAACGTTAAATACCTATAGAATGCGTGTTATTACAAACATTAAGAATTTAATCTCAAAAGGCAAAAAAATGAACGCCCCTAGTAATCGTTGTTGGAGAACGGATTTTATATCGTTTTTCCCGAGCACGTTCGAACGTAGTACGTAAACAACACGACTGGCCCGCCTTAATTTAAGGTTTTAATAAAATGGTATCATTTACAAGAATACAAACGACCGCGGTCTACAGTTAAAACGCGTTTGAGATACATAAAATAATACTGCTCGACTCGTTTTGACTCGTGATTATGAGCTCAACATAGAATTAATATAATTATGTTCACAGAAAAAAAAAACAATTTTTTTCATTTATAAAAAATAGTGGAACCATTGACGACGTTATCCATTTATAAAAGAAAATGTGAGTAAAAAAGATTTTAGAGTCAATTTGAGACCACGATTATTATTTCACGTGACGTCGAACGCCTACGCTGTGAATGAAATGGAATCAGAAACTCGTAGGAATAAATATCCGTTTTTTTTTCTTTTCGACTTTCTTTCGATATTGTTTTTCTTAATTGTTCAATTTTTTGGTACCACTAGCGGGTCACTGGTATATATATTTTTGTTAAGAAATTAGAGAAATGACAATTGATGATGAAGAGGTGAATAATGCCCTGTTGGAATTGTATTATAAAGAGGTAAGCATTTTTTTTTTGAAATTTCGCGAAAATAAAAGTCGCTATTGGCTAGCCCAAATGAAAATTTGCCGGTTACAATTATAGCTGATTTGTGAGAAAGTTTCCATGAAAACGCAGTATATGTGAATGTTTCAATTCTTTAGCTACAAAATTTTCCGCGCGTACGCAGTACTACGCCCGCTTAACGCGCGCCTGCGCAAACATCGAAATTACGCGCGCCTCTAACTAAACGAAAACTTTATTACCGTGTCCCTAATATACATAATTTGTGTTATCCACACTTTTGCTATTGATTACTTGTATAAGAAATTTTTATCGAATTTATCATTTATCAAAAAAATACAGAAAAATTAAGAATATCCAATGGACTGGAATATCCAGTATTATAATATATTATCCACTAAGTGGACTCAACTTGATCAAAAACAAAAATCTAGAAAATTTCGACATTTTAAATTTTCATAAATTTTGCACAAAAAAAATTCTCATTGCCCTTTTAATATTCTATAGTCTAAAGCTTACTCACATTACGGACGCATAGTTACGAAAAACATGTATAAAACATTCAAAAGCTCGCAGTTGTAGTATTCAACCCATTCAACTTGAAAATGACTTACACAGTAGGCTGTCCAAA
>SCLG01000005.1:397228-419441 GCA_004367875.1 Oikopleura albicans
GGGAAAACCAAAAGGTAAAAATATGATCACCGAGTATATAAACGAAAACTTTATTACCGTGTCCCTAATATACATAATTTGTGTTATCCACACTTTTGCTATTGATTACTTGTACAATAAATTTTTATCGAATTTATCGATAATTATCATTTATCAAAAAAATACAGAAAAATTAAGAATATCCAATGGACTGGAATATCCAGTATTATCCACTAAGTGGACTCCACTTGATCAAAAACAAAAATCTAGAAAATTTCGACATTTTAAATTTTCATTAATTTTGCACAAAAAAAAATTCTCATTGCCCTTTTAATATTCTATACAGTAGTCTAAAGCTTACTCACATTACGGACGCATAGTTACGAAAAACGTGTATAAAACATTCAAAAGCTCGCAGTTGTAGTATTCAACCCATTCAACTTGAAAATGACTTACACAGTAGGATGTCCAAATTTTGGGTTTAAGAGTACCAAAAACGATATTCAAAATCGGAAAAGTGGGCACTGCCCACTGGGCAGCGTATTAAACAGGGTGCGCCGTTAACCCCCAACCAAAAAACAAGGACGTTTGTCCTTTTCCATCAAATAGACGTATTTTTCTTGTTGTTCGGCTTTATGACATTAATTTTTGAGAAACAAAGAGAAAATTTTCAAAATAATTTACTAGAGAACGGACTGTTAAGGCAAACTGGACGGTTAAGGGCGTAGGCGTTAGCTCTGAAAAAAAAATTAGCTAAAAAGTGGACGGTTAAGCCGGTTCCGNAAAACTTTATTACCGTGTCCCTAATATACATAATTTGTGTTATCCACACTTTTGCTATTGATTACTTGTATAAGAAATTTTTATCGAATTTATCATTTATCAAAAAAATACAGAAAAATTAAGAATATCCAATGGACTGGAATATCCAGTATTATAATATATTATCCACTAAGTGGACTCAACTTGATCAAAAACAAAAATCTAGAAAATTTCGACATTTTAAATTTTCATAAATTTTGCACAAAAAAAATTCTCATTGCCCTTTTAATATTCTATAGTCTAAAGCTTACTCACATTACGGACGCATAGTTACGAAAAACATGTATAAAACATTCAAAAGCTCGCAGTTGTAGTATTCAACCCATTCAACTTGAAAATGAGTTACACAGTAGGCTGTCCAAATTTTGGGTTTAAGAGTACCAAAAACGTTATTCAAAATCGGAAAAGTGGGTACTGCCCACTGGGCAGCGTATTACACAGGGTGTGCCGTTAACCCCCAACCAAAAAACAAGGACGTTTGTCCTTTTCCATCAAATAGACGTAATTTTCTTGTTGTTCGGCTTTATGACATTAATTTTTGAGAAACAAAGAGAAAATTTTCAAAATAATTTACTAGAGAACGGACTGTTAAGGCAAACTGGACGGTTAAGGGCGTAGGCGTTAGCTCTGAAAAAAAAATTAGCTAAAAAGTGGACGGTTAAGCCGGTTCCGGACGGTTAAGTACTTAACCTGTGTAGAGGGTCAGGTGTTAATATAGGTACTGGAATTATTAGATACGGTAAATTTTTTTTATAATAATAGGTATTGACTGAACAATTATTAGTATTTTCCGTTGGAGCCGTTCATTAATTGGTTGTCATATGGCGACGTCGTAACCCTTCAACGACGTGAATTTTCATTTACCCTCGACGGCGACATTTATAAAAGATTTCTTGACTTCTCGAAGGCTGAAGAATTGTCTAAAGCTTTAATTAAGGATAAGCCTCACAAGGTCAGTAAAACGCACAAGTTTAAAAATTTGCTCAAGTCGTATTAGGGTGAGTCAGTTCAACAGGATGATATGGAACAAAACAGATTATACGAATTAGTAATTCGGAATTACATTCAGTAGCATTTTTCCTAAAATTAAATAAAAATCGAAATTTTATAAAAATTAATTTTTTTTTGCAAAACCCAAATTGTAGAACCCACTGTATTCAGTGGTTGTGATCACTAGGGTGAGTTAGGGTCGTCAGGAAAACAGGTATCCCATATGATATGAAAAAAATCAGATTATACGTTGTTTATAATTTTTCACAAGTAAAAATTTTTTTTCGAATTATTTTTCACACAATTCAATTTTTATTTACACATAATTATAATGTCATGTAAAATAGGGAAAGCAAGTTCTACAAAAAATGTCAAGATAAAATAAGAACAAATATTTTATACTTTTTAAATTTGTTTAAAAATCGATGAAAATTGTATAAAAAAAGCATATGCAATCTCCGGAAAATATACAGTATAACTAGCTAAAGAATCAATGATGCAAAATTCACCCTAATCCCGGTGTAGGGTTACTCAGCCCGATTTTTACAATATACCCTAGATTGATATTGGAGCGGTTTATACGAACAGCTGCAAGCATCGGTTATCTGCTGGATTCAAGGAGGTTCAAAGAGAGGTTTTTAGACAAAAATAATAATGAATATATTGGGAGTCGTGGTTGTAAGGTCAAATTTGCACCGTTGTAAAGTGGACACTTTTTTGTAAGAAGAAAAACATGTTTTTTTTTTTACTTTTTTAATGAATCTCTGTTTCTTCAAAATTTCCATAAAATCGTTTTTTTTTGTTGGCGTATTTACCAAGAAACGTTCAACGTATTGCGTTTGTCAGAATTATTTTATGATAAGTGTTGGAAATGGCTTTATAACCACCTCACGTTACACTTTCAAGAAATATCGCTAGTTTTACTAGTAGCTTTAGCTGAACCCGTACTGCAGATTGTGACGTTTTTTTTATAGCTTGTTTTTGATATCGATATTTCCGATTATGATGATGTTAGACGGTGCTGTCAAGGCGCAAAAGTATGCAGTCACTGTTGGCCCTTAATGTCAATCGCGGTTAAGGTCCTCGAGCGTACGCTGATGGATGACTTTGGATGGGATAAATTACTTTTTGCCATGACCGGTTCTATACTTTATTTGTGCCTGGTAATTGATTTAAAGTTTGGGGAAATTCCTATGTGACCAAACTATTGAAATAATCATCGTTATATTTGAAAACGAACAGCTTATTTTACTCCCCAAGTAAATAAGTAAAAAGTTTAAACCATTATTTACAAACTTAAAATTTTTACTATAATCTTCTCGAGAAAATCGTGTCGGACATCCAGAAATGATTTCATCCAAAAAAACATTTCTAAACCAATTCGTTAATTTGGGGTCACCTTTGATGTCGCGGCATCCCCATTCTTCCGCTCGGGAGAAATTTTCGGAAAAAATTTTAAGTGCATGTGCTAGAGTATAAAATGGCCCCAGGTTCTGGTAGTTTCAATGCAATTTTATTTTATATATTCTGAGAAAACCTTGCATTATTCAAATTTAGTCCAAATTTGGACTATGTGTCCACTGGGAGTTAACCTTCCAAGTTGGAAGTTCCAATGCTAGCGCCCCAAAAGCTTAAACTAACATTTATTCCAAGTTGTTATTTTTTGATACCTTATATTGTTTTCATTGTCGAAATTTTTGGCGAAATGTGAAAAAAGAAAACAGTTCGCATGAATTTCTGCGTGATTAAAAGGTCAGGAGAATTTTTTTTTGGATTCGACTTATATAAAATACATGCAGTACATGCCTCTAAAGGTTTCACATAATTCAAAATATTATTTTAAAAATGATATAATATAAATAAACATGAAGAAAGTATTACACAAATTACACCTTTACTCGAAAAAATCATATTTGTAGTACTTTTAAGGTATTTTTATAAGCTTTCTATATAATATGTACTATAAAAGATCAAGCATTTCATTTGTTTGGTACCTTTTTAAGTATATAATATATACGAAATCTTATACAGTATATATTATATTCTGTAATTTAAAATATAAGGTGAAATAATATATTATTTCAAGCTTGGAGGAGGCGTTTGAAAGGGGCACTTTGGCGTCGGGTGAAAAATGCACCAAATACGTTGCATTGAATTGTCCCTGAATAAGGTTACGTGCGGTAGCGGGCGTAGTTTGGGTGGGGTANAAAAAATCATATTTGTAGTACTTTTAAGGTATTTTTATAAGCTTTCTATATAATATGTACTATAAAAGATCAAACATTTCATTTGTTTGGTACCTTTTTAAGGGTGTGCCATATGCGATTTGTCAAAAATCTTTTCTGGACATCGTAATGAACTTGGATATCCGTTCGGACATACAGTGACCTTCCCAAGTCCGTACGTGTAAAAAATAACCCAAAAATCTAGAAACCATGATCGTTTAATGTACTAAAGAAATAAGCCATTATTTTAGTATCATGGAGGGTAATTGGCTCGTTATTTTTTGTGACAAAACAATTTTTATTTTCAGGCTCTGTTTATATCATTTATATTGCGCGACAACACTACACAAAAAGTTTCACATTAAAATAATCATGATTTATAACCTAAAAGTGGTACAAATGTCCAAATTTTTAACAAACTCAGAAATTTCACTTCACGGCAAAACGTCCACGGGAGTTTTCGATAAAATTAATATGTATTTTTTTGTTCTAATTGAATAGAGGACACCTTGGTCCAGGTTACCAACTGTAACATGAAATTCATAGGGGTTATTTTGATGCAATAATTATCACGTTTTATAACACTTTGGGCTTAAAAATCAGTAAAAATCGACAAAAAGTGATAAATTTTCTAGAATTTTGAATTTTTAGATTTCATGTTACAGCTGGCTCTATAGAGTCGACAGTCTTCTATCTGACCATGTAAAGTAAAAATCCTCAACTTCCGTCTAAACTCCCTAGGAGCATTTTTTAAGAAAAAAAAATGGTCAACTTACGCGCGCCGTGGGGGGTGTGTATGTTGACCAATCCTTTCAAATATTTCCAAAATTGGTTGGTCTAACATTCCTGACTTTATTCGAAAAAAGTTCAAATAAATGAGAGTTATATTTACGGAGAAAATGACTTCATCTCGGAGTCTTGTTTTTTCAGACAGTAGGGTATGGCACACCCTTAAGTATATAATATATACGAAATCTTATACAGTATATATTATATTCTGTAATTTAATATATAAGGTGAAATAATATATTATTTCAAGATTGGAGGAGGCGTTTGAAAGGGGCACTTTGGCGTCGGGTGAAAAATGCACCAAATACGTTGCATTGAATTGTCCCTGAATAAGGTTACGTGCGGTAGCGGGCGTAGGTTGGGTGGGGTAGGGGGATTGTGTGGTCCGAGTGGAGGTGGAGCAACATTCTCGCCGTAATGATTGGGTTAGGGTTAGCCGCTCTCCACCTCATGTGATGAGAAATGCACCGCTGCACATTGCACTGGTTAGATTCGAAATATGAACTAGATCAAATAAGACTCTTAACAGATGGAAAAAGTACAATAGAGAAAAAAAAAAACAAAAGAGAAAATATTTGAGCCAAAAAAAAAGTCAAAATTTGCACAAAAACATAGATGATTTTTTTCATTTGTTTTGATGATGATAAAGTAAGTGATGTGGTAAGTAAGAACCGGGCCTGTAGTCTTCTCTGGCCGGCGGGGCATTCATTGCTGGGTGCTGGACGAACAGGCGCGTTTTCTTGACAAGCAAGCCCGGGTAGCCGTCGCCAACTATTGCCAGATTACCGTTAATTCGAGTGCCGCAATCTCGCAGACTTTTAGCCTGCATCCGATGGAAACCGCCAGTTTAAATTTAATCGACCAGTATTGGGATGAATTGCTCCGAGAGCAAGGTAGGGAAAACGTTGAAATCGCTAGTCGAGATTTTTTTTCATTTACTTAAAAAAATAAATGTTTTAGGGACCGGTTATAGAAGTTTTTTACAACTAAAACAGAAAATTTACTTGAATAAGTCATTTGTGTTCTTCAGCTTAATATATTTATTAAAATTTATTAAAAATATTTAGAACAATTTTTTTTTGATTTATTTTAATATTTTGAACTCAAAATTTTTTTTTGTTTCTTCGCTGTTACTATTTTTTTCTTAATAAAAAAAATTTTTTTTTCGTATGTTAAAAACAATTTTCGACCAACCCCAAATTTTCGAAAAAAATGTTTGTGTCTTCGTTGTTACTATTTTTTTTCTCACTAAAATTTTTTTTGTTCGCATGTTTAAAAAAAATTTCGACCCACCCCAAATTTTCGGAATTTTTTTTCAAAAAGTGCATCAAAAATGCTTAAATAGGGATGTATAGTATCCCTAAACTCTTCAAGTTATAACCAACCCCTCCCCTGTTAAAAACACCTATTTGATATAAAATTAATATTCGGTACATTGTATTGTATACAGACAGTACCTGACCAAAAAACAGCAAAATTAATAAGAAAAAAAATGCTGAATAATATTTTAGATTTTCTTGTTGATGAAGCGGGAGTTGATCGAATGTTGAAAGAGATAAAAATTGATGATTCTAAACGGGCCGAATGGAAGGCCGAAATGCTCAAATATGACTCGACGGTTGACCGCTGGGCCATTCTAGAATTACATGCGAAAAAAGACAAGGTCAAAACTGATAGAAATTTTATTCAGCGAATCAAATTGAGCTATACCTACCCACGCATTGATATAAAGGTCACAGAAGGATTCAACCATTTGCTCAAGGTAATTATATTCGTGAAATGAAATTCTCGTATTTTTTTTCGATATTGAGCGATGTTTCGGGTAAAAATATATTTTTTTTCCAGAAAGGCCCCCTGTAGACCTGTAGAAGCTTTGTAAGAGATAGTTTTTATTGTGTTTATTAGTTTCCTTCCTGCCCCTGTATACTTTTCTGGTGGTTATAAGGCCAGTTTTTAATGTACTTATAAATATATGTATATTAATAATACAATATTGTATGATATAAATGTAGTACAAATGTACAATAATTATTGTTTTGTTAATTTAGTGATTTGTTAAAAACTATTTTCTGGCTTACTTCGAGGTCATTCTACTAGTTTAGTAAAAGTATACAAATCATCTTAGTAACTCACTAAATGTTTTCACAGAGGACTAATTCGCTTTTATATTTTATACAGCTAGCTCTTACTTAAATTATATGATGTAATGAATTGTGAAGCTGTATTATGCTTTCAGCGAAGGTTAAAATTCAGTTAAAAAGTTTCAAGAATTGGTCTGGTTAACATCAAAACGCATAAGCGGGTTTGAGAATGTCGAATAATTTTTGAACTTTGGCTACATGACTTCAACTATCGAAAAAATTTCTCAAGTCGTACCTCTCCATAAATACTCATTTTTCGCCATCAAAACCCGCCGTGCGTTCTTACGGCTCTGGTTATAACGACAAGTTTTTTTTGCACTAAGGTCAAGTCAGCTTTTTAAAGGTCTTATGAACTTTTTTGAGACTAAGGTCAAATCAAAAGTATGTTTTTTGGGAAACATCTTGAAAATCATACATGTAACAAGATATCTATTTACACTATTTTTGGATGAAGACCTCCCTCTGCCCCGCTGGCACAGTTTTTTTTCTATACACTCATGCTTGTGATCTTTTTCCCAGCAGTAAAGTCGTATGACGGAAAAAAATTACTTGTTCAAATTGTTTTAGAGGTGGATCAGGTCAGTTTTTTTTTTGAAGTGTATATTATGCACTACATAATGTATTAATTTAAGGTCAGGTCATTTTTCGGGTCTGACCTTATAAGCAGACCTCTGTACGCATTTTCTATATTGGGAGTCGCAATTTGGTTGCTCAGAAAAAATACACCTCTGCAGTATACAAGGGTGGTTGGTTATAAGGTCAACCATTCTGACCGTTATAAGGTCAACCATTCTGACCGTTATAAGGTCAACTCAGTTTTTTCATAAATTATGACTTTTTTGATGAAGACCTCCCCCCGCTTTATACTTTTTTCTATAAAATCCTGTATTTTCCGACTTTTTTTCCACGCAACTAAAAATCTTCAAGTTAGTTTTTTTAATTCAAATGCATTTTAAATTTAAAATCGGTGTCAAGGTCTAAAACCTTATAAGTTATAACCAACACCCCCTTTAGTCAAATACGATAAGTATCTTCATTTTTTTTAATTGTAATAAAGTCTGACATATTCCTTTAAGGCACCCTTTTCAATCCATCCAAAGACGGGAAAAATTTGCGTGCCATTCTCGGCCAATGATGTCGACGAGTTTGACTTATCAGCCGTACCTACAGTTTTCTCCCTTCGACGCAAACACAAAGAACTGAAAGATTCATTAATGGAAGAAAACTCAAAATTATATCGTCATGGCGAGATGGCAGCCTCCGTTAAAATTTTTGAAAATCTTCTAGCCAGAGTGGCCAAAGAGCAAAAGACCTGAAAATTATTGAGAAAAAATGCATTTTATGACACATTCCACCACGTAATATACACTGCCGACATCAACAATAAGGGCTCCAAATTTTGTGAAAAAATAGTTGTCTAACGATTGTCAAATTAGTTCACAAAAAATCACATTCCGGTAATTTTGCGATTTTTTTTAATTCTCGAATGTAGCATCTTTGTTATATGAGTGAATTGATATTATTATTTTTGGAGACATTTTTCCATTTGTTTATTCGCAAAACCGTCCATATTGGGAGTAACTCTCCAATCATAACGTAAATTACTGCGAATATATTTTTTTACGAATTTCGAATATAAACTAAATTTGGGATTTGTTTTTGTACTAATTTTTCGATCATTACATTTTATTTTTTTCTGAAAATCTTGGAGCGGCCAAACAGAAGTGGAAAACTCAACTGTAAAATATGCTTATTTCAGATAAGAACTTGGATCGGATAAAATCATGTCTGACTCTGAATCAGATAATGAATGCACTATTGCTAATGATTTGGTTGTCACCAAATATAAGATGGCCGGCGAAATCGCCAACAGGTAAAAATTTCATGTAACTTACAGAAAGTGCTCATAAGGTCCAGTAATGCCCCAAGGTCTCAAGTTGCGAGCGTTATAAGGTCAAGTCAGTTTTTTGGGAATAAATATTTAAAATCATGTATTTTTACGTTTTTTTGCATGAAAAATTAAAAGTTAATTCGTTTTATCAATCAAAAATACACTTAATTGATAAAAAATTTTTTTTTTAATTTTTCATCCAAAAAAGCGTAAAAAGACATGATGTTAAAGATTTTTCCCAAAAAAAGTGACATGACCTTGAGCACAAAAACTGATTGATAACTTTAATACACCTAAATTTCGCGTAGGAAAAAATATTTTGAGCACGTCCTAAACCTAACTATTGTCCGCGTTTTGAGATATCATTTATCGTAACTTTCTAGAGTACTTGCCGAGCTGATCCAGCGTACCCAGGTTGGCGCAACAGCATTAGAGCTGTGCAAAATCGGTGACGATATGATCATGCAGGAGACGGATAAAGTTTACAAAAAGGAAAAGGAAATGAAAAAGGGCATCGCCTTTCCAACCCAAGCAAACGTCAACAATTGCATCTGTCATTATGCACCGCTTTCGTCTGTTCAAAATGGTAATGCTACGTTTCGGTTGCGTTTATTTTTTCCCACATTGAAAAGTTACCCTTCCGTTATTAAATGTAAAACTTTTAGACTTCGTTCTCAAGGACGGCGATGTTGTCAAACTTGACCTTGGTGTTCACGTTGACGGATACATTGCTGTTGTCGCCCATACGGTAGTTTTGAGTGAGTTGAAGAAGTCGAGGTCCATCGACGCCCTTCTAGCCGCTCACTACTGTGCCGAAGCAGCTCTCCGAATGGTTAAGCCGGGCGTTGAGGTACGTCTTGGTGTCAATTATTACGGTTAACCGCGGTTATGGCCTATAATGAAAAAAATCGAAAATGTGTATTTTGTCTCTGAAAGGGGGGGGGTCGGTTATAACTTATAAGGTCTGATATTTTGTACTTATGGCGTTGAAAATCATTTTTTGGAAACAATCAATTCCTTCAGAGCTTATAATTTATAACGGACGCCCCTGTAACAGTTTAGAGCAATTCAACATAACGCTCGACTAGAGTTAAATATTTTAGAACACAACAGTAACGGACGTGGTAACAAAAATCTCGGAGTCTTATAAATGTAAGGCGGTCGAAGGAATGCTCTCGTACCAAATGGAAAAGGACACAATCGATGGAAAGAAGACAATCATTCAAAATCCAACCGAAAAGCAACGACAAGAACATGAAAAGGTAATTTTGACCAATTCAAAAAAAAAAAAAATTCGGCCCATCATTATTAACTCATTTGTTTATGTAGAAGGTAAAACTATATATCCTCCAGCTGTAATTTCGTGGTATAAAAATTCAGACGGACAAGTTAACGTTGCATGTACTTCAATGGGTCGTCCCCATTAGGTAGATCAAACTTGGGATCCACACTTTACATTCGACAGTTTTTATTCGAGCTGAATTGAAATTTGACAGGTTACGTGCATGTGTGTCAAATTACGAAAGAATTTTTCAAGGCCGTTCGAGTTTGATAAAAGAATATTATATGTCAAGCCCAAAAGTTGCCGTTTTCAAATTCTAGAAAATTAGGTGCATTTTTCTTCTGTTTATTTTCTAGAATAACCAAGGGCACACTTGGAGGATAAACATATGATAAATTTATTCGGGCTCCAAGTTTGATATACCGATCATTGTTTTGGAAAGTCTTGCGGGTGTTTTTGCATGTTTGTGAAGAATCAAAAACCCTTTCATCATTTTGACGGTTCCAAAGGGAGTGTAGTACACTCAGTGTACAGGATTCATTACATGTAGTTTTCAACCGGTTACAAACTAGCTAAACACGCGGTCCGAGTTTATTGGAGAATTACCAAAAATAGAAATACTCTGATATACTGGCCCCTTGTTTGCCCAGTTTGGATCTAGAATTCTACTATCACTGATAGTCTATCAGAATTCTACCCAAAGAAAGATCTAACAAGAAAACTTCATATTTAGTAAAATGGCCCGGATGAACCTGGAATAATAAACGAAAGTTCGTTCAACTATATAAAATGGTCTCTATTTTTCTAAAACTCCAAGTCAAAAAAAAAGAATAATTTTTCGATACCTATTTATTATTGTCGTATGCCAAAAGACTTCTTTGTATTGTTGTTCGGCTATCCGATGGTCTTTTAGTTTTCATCAGGCATATCGACACATGTCGCGACACATGCTAAAGAATTATCTATGTACAATTTTTATATGAACTGTATGTGCTCTCATGTGAATGTGCTCTCATGTGAATGTTGCAGTATTAGGATCCTTTTTCCATTACCCATGACATTATTGGTTTTTCCATGTTTTTCAGCCCAACACAATGATTGTTTTTTTGGGACCGAAGATTGCGTAAAAACAAGACTTATAAACAGATTTTTGCCCTGAATTGGCAGGTCTTGGTTTTTCCGCAATTTTCGTCCCTAAAAAGTAATTTTCATGTGCGGCCATAAAACTACTGTGGTATAACTAGTAATACCATCTGGAATATGTCTTTGTAAAAATTGTACATCATAACACTGGTCGAATAAAGAAAAAAAAATGTTTCTAGCCGTTGTGTCCATATTTTTAATGTCTTTTTTATCTGTTTCTTTATCTGAACTACTTTAGTGTGAATTTGCGGTTAACGAAGTATATGCTATTGATATGCTTATTTCAACTGGTGATGGAAAATCACGAGATATGGACTTCCGTACTACCATTTACAAAAGAGAACCAGACCAAGTCTATCAATTGAAAATGAAGGCTTCTCGAGGTAAATAATCATCATATTGTAGTAAAAGATAACATTTGTGTAATTAGGGCTCTTTTTCTTGAGAATTAATATTTTTTATTATTTTACAGGCGTTTTTTGACGTAACTTATAAGGTCAACCATTCTGACTGTTAGAAGGCCAGTTTTTTGCACTAAGGTCAAGTCAGTTTATTTTTTGGTCAAGACCTCCCACACTTGGGCATTTTTTTTATAAAAATCATGTGCTTTTCAACTAAAAAAATGCATTTAAGGTGAGGTCATTTTTTGACCTTGACATTATAACCAACAACTCCTGTTCTAGTAAATGAAACATGATAAGAAACAAATTTCNAATTGTTGTTAACAAAAAAGGCTAACGCAAAAGCCTAAATTGACGTTTTTAGCTATCTTTTCGGAAGTGGAGAAAAAGTTCGATACAATGTGTTTTAATTTGCGCTCTTTGGACGACGAAAAGAAGGCGAAAATGGGAATTAACGAATGTGTGAACCACGGACTTATCACGCCTTTCCCTGTTCTTGTAAGTTGATTTGTCAAATATGTAGAATTTTACTATATCAGAGAGAGAGGCAGCCCCGAAAAGCGGGATCGAGGCTATAATCAGCCAAATTTTTTGTAAGCCTTATCTTAATAGGGTCATATTTAGCCGGCACAGTCAGAATCCGGATATTGTGTTTTATGAAGAAAAGGTACTGCACCGACAGTATATATATAAACTGTCCGCGGATTACCCTTTCTCCATAAAACACAATATCCAGCTTCAGGTGGTACCATTTAGCCTCTACTAGAGTATGGTCCATACTGTATGGAACTAAATTTATAATTCCCGACCGTTAACATTTTATGGTAGTTCGAGAAAGAAGATGAAATTGTCGCACAATTTAAATTCACGACACTGTTGATGCCAAATGGACCTATGCGCATAACTGGCCTACCATTTGACACCGCAGCCTACGAATCGGAAAACAAAATTGAGGACGAAGAGATTTTGGTATGTGGTTATAAGTCATAATATTTTCAATCATTAATTACCGGGAATAAAATATATGTGTTTTTCGTGACCACATGTGCCCATATAGGTGAACATTTTTATGAACTCGGTGCCGAACGCTTCCCTATATTATATAGGATATATATTTCTAGATGAAATCCGAGAAATTTGGTGAAAATAGTTTCCGTTTCGAATGACATGATTTTTACATCGATTAATTGCCTTGAATATGATAATTTATATTAGAAAACAGTATATACAGGGTGCGCCGTTATGTTTCACAAAAAAATTGAAAAATAGTGAAACATAATGGCTCGAGCGGGAAGAAATGAAACATAACGACGTTAAGCTCTACTATATAATATGTATTAGGGGAAAATATTTTCTCAAAAAAGTGAACGATGTGTATTATAGAAAGAAGTTTCGAAAAATCTAAAAAGTACCAAATTAAAGGTGTTAAAATGAGGCCTCCAATTACTTTTCAACAAAGCCTATTGATATCTTTAGAGGAAACGTTTACCGTACAGTTATAATACGCATTACGTATGATTTACGTCATTTCTTAGAAAATTTTGGCGTCATCGGCTTCCCGGAAATCTAACAAGAAAAAGAAGAAGAAGGCAGCAAAGAAAGCTCAAGCTGAGGCGACTGGTGAAACAGCGGCATAATTATTTCTCTCCTCATTCTCCAAACAAAACAAAAAACTAGGGCAATTACCAAAAATATATATATATATATTAGGAAAGAAATTCTTTACGAGAGAACCCAAAAGTACTCACTCTCGAAAACAACAAAACAAAAAAACTGTCATTGAAAACAGTCACATAAAACTATCTTTTTCTTATGTTCTGTGATCATCTGATGCGCTCAGTTCTAGCTTATTTTTGATTTAAATGTGATGTGTTCCAGACGTTTACGTTTGGACACGTCTCATTGTCCCCCCTTGTTTTCCTTTTTTTGAAATTTTTGAAAAAATTTCGCGATGGTCTAGACAACAACAACAAAAGTTCTATGCTTCTAGCAACATTATCGGTTCTATCTTCGCTAGGTTTCATAAATTATGTCATTTCGCTGAGAGGAGTCATCCGTTTGCGATTCGCGGACATTAACCAATCACAAGCTTTTTATCCAAAATGACGGGCGTTTATTCCGCCTGAGGGCGAGTCTTAGAAATTTCGTAAAAATTCATTATTTTGAATGAATCACCTTTTTTCTAGATCCCGAAAGATCTCGTGTTCCATTCCCACTCGACCCACCATTTTTTACATCGAGAAAATGCCTTTTGAATGATCGTTAGTATATTGAATGCGAATCAAAGGCGGTCCTCGAGGACGTTTTAATGTCAATTAGATAGAGTCCAATTTGTCGGACCACAAACCTCAATTCTCGACCCTTGTAAGATGAGCCGGTTAATCGTGGTTAATACCGTGGTTTATACTGCTTTGGCGATTATCTCACAAGTAGCGCGAAGTTGGGTTTTGTTGTCGACTGATGGTGCTAGAGTGATTAAATAATTAGATACGTTATATATTTAATTTTATTTTATTTGGTTTTCCTTCTTGAAATACAAACTTTTACACGATTATTTTCCGGATAATCCTGCAAAACCGAAAAAACCAATTGTGGAGGAAAATGCAACAAAAAATTTTATCTCAACTTTTTCTGTTCAATATATAATTTTTTGTGTTTTAGTTGAAACCGGATGTGTTTGTACACCGGTCGATTTGAAAGCACTTGCTATGACTTAAATATTTTTTTGTATTTGTCAATCATAAAAAATACCTGGGGGTGAAATCACACATATATATTCCTCTGCAAGCATGACAGTAACGATTGTGTTTTATTGCCTCCAGCTTGTTCGTGGAAAAATATTTTTAAAAAGAAGTAAATATGTTGTTGTATACAAAAAAGCCGTGTTTAATTAATTTTGGGGTCATAAATCCCATTTTTATAAATTATTCAAACACGTGATTTTATTTTATAAAAATCGGTTTTATTGTACTCTAATTTATTAAAAACCTTTTGTAGCAATATGACACTTCTTTTCCTGATTGAACCGGTAAATTTTAAACGAATGTCCCATTTTTCGGTTAATTCTCCCGTTTATTATTAATTGATGAATTTGATTTTAAGGTCATGTTTTTCAATCGGTCTCATTTATTGCTACCCATTTAATCGGGCGGTCTTAAATCACACCCCTTTATAATTCGGTTAACAAAAATAATATCACCTGCACAAGCCTATCGTATCCTGTACTACCCTGGCGTTTTCCCTAAATTGCATGAGTCCATCAAATCTAACAAAAAAAAGCGCTTAGATTTTCCATCCAGAGTCCCGGAGCGATTCTCGTTTTGCTATTGATAGCCTTTATTTGGTAATCCGCAAGGGGTCAGTATCGGGCGCGGTACCAAATTGAAAATCTCTCCGGTACAAATTGTACTGTTTACGGCTTAATTTTTGGGCATTTGAACATCGTTTGAGGCACAATTTTTTATTTGTAGCGGGAATTACCCCCTAAAAACAAAAAAATGTCATTAATTATTTGCAAAAGAAAAAGTTTAACGTCTTTCAGTCTCATTTAGCTAACCTTCATACGACCTTTTTGCCGTTATGTAAATTCACATCTTGGTTCATGCTAACTGCAGAATAAAAAAAACGAGAGAAAAATAACAGAGGATAACTCTTTTTTCTCTTTTTAATTGCAAAAAACATCGTTTATACTGGGTGCTTACTGTATTTACATTTTAAAAAATATAGAAATACATCCGTTACTTGCACAAAATCAACGGTTACGCTTGTGAAGTATCACCGCTACTGTCACCTGGATCGTTTTAGAGACCCTATTGTATTTTAGGGAAATTTTATTTTCGTAAATTCAATTAATTCGCAAACGCCTACTCGACCCATGTGATACCAGATGGTACATCTGACTTCAGTAGTCATATAACGCGTTTTGGAAATGAAAGTGGGTCAAGACTAACATTTTTTCATCTATATTGCTTAGTCACATTGACCATTTTTAGGAATTCTGGGTTACATTTTTTCATTGTTCGTTGCTCAAACACTTGCTATCGTCAAAACAAACACACAAAAACATGCCTGGAAAATTTCAAACCAAAAATTTCTGTCCGTTTCATTCCAGTCACGTGTGCTACCCGCTAAAAATGACCAAGATTGAAATTACTTTTCGCGGTTTTAGCTACGTTCTGTTCATTTGGTGATTATTGACGGGTTGTATTTCATACTTGATTCTTGGGTGGCTGACGTCATGCAAAGATTTAAAATAAATAAAATTAGGTTCTATAGAACAAGTTCAATTATGTGCATTAGGTAACAGGAATCGCATCTGCATTAAAGCATTTCATCGAGCAAAGCGTGGTAGCAAATTAATTAGTCATACGGACGTTTTATATAAAAACATTCTCCAAAACGTATCCCGACATCGACGATTGCTGTCACTGTAACATCGATACGACATGTCGCGACAGGTCGAAACAAGTTTTGAAATTTTTCGAAGTCCTACATTTCCATCGGTTTACAAACGACCCTCCATGTGTTTTTGTTTGTCAGCCGATAAGTACATACTATGTACTACATAGCCTATGTAACATGCAGATTGTTACGCAAATACGAACTTTATTCTTGCTACTAAAACCCATCCGTTACAGGGCGTTGTATGTCGTTTGCCGTGATTGACTCTTAGTAGGGAACTAGCTGTGAGTAGTACCTGTGGGTATAAAAAACGAAAAAAATTATCCAATAGGCGCGCGACTATTGAACGCGCTCTCCAGAAACGGTTGTTATTGGCCCCAGGTTCTTGAGCCCTCACGCGCGCCCTGTAACGGATGGGTTTTAGTAGCAAAAAAATTCGTATTTGCGTAACGATCTGTAGCCAATAGCCCATTGGCAAATGGTATACGTTTTTTGGATCAAGCTTTAAAGTTTAACCTTAAAAAATAAACGAGGCGCGAAAAATTATAACGTTAATAGAATAGGGCACTGTGTGTACCATAAAAACGGTAAGCGATAATGAAAATGCGCACGGTGCCGGGTTAAACCATTACCAAACTCGTTGTTATGGGTTAGTTATGGGTCTTTTTTTTTCTAAATCNACTAATTTTCCACTAATTAAAAAAATAAATTAAAAATCGAAAATGTTTTCTGACAATGTTGTAGAGTTTTTTATTTCACACTTTTTCCACAAAAAACGAAATTGATCCAACAAACCGTGCGAAAGAAGTAGTAATTATACGAAACCGGAAGTGCCAAGTTCAGGCTCAGATTCAAGGTCACTCTCAATAGTTATGGTGCGTGAAAAGATGAGATATGATTGCCGAAGATTGAAAAAATGTGTACATGGCATTTTCAAATTGATTGAATGTATGCCTTGTCCACAATAACGTTTTATTTTCCATGCATGTTTGTAAACAAATCGAGCAGACCACCCTTAAAAAATAAACGAGGCGCGAAAAATTATAACGTTAATAGAATAGGACACTGTGTGTACCATAAAAACGGTAAGCGAGAATGAAAATGCGCACGGTGCCGGGTTAAACCATTACCAAACTCGTTGTTATGGGTTAGTTATGGCCCATAACTTATGGGTCTTTTTTCTAAATCGCGGTATTTTAACCGAGGGGCCCTCGGCGAGGGCATTCTCCTTTTATTTTCAATTACCCGGATTAGTTGAATCTCCAATATAAATTTGATAAAATATTTTTAAAATGCTAATACAGAGCAATTGCTAGCAATATGTAACATAAAAATTATTATTATGATAAAAATAAGAGAAGGGAACAGAAAACCGCGACAAACGTCCTAAGATTTTTTGTGGGTAGGTATGTAAATCGAGACTGTTCTAAATTAGAACTTCTAATTGCGTGATTTTCCAGTTTAAACTGGAAAAATCTGGAATTTCAGCAAAATTTTAAACATTTTTACCATGAAAACATTTGATGAAGGTTTTTCAAACCTAAATTGGGAAATTGAACCCAGATTTATTTTCATTTTGTCTTTAAAGAAATTCATTCTAATACACCACCTAACACGTTATGTTAACACCATTAAACGTCAAAAACTGTTAACATAATGTAATTTTGTTAACTTAATGTGGTAGGGCGTTTGGTTAAACAATTCGAAATCGAAGTTAATCAAATCCCAAAAAGTGTTAACATAATGTAATTTTGTTAACATAACGTGTGTTAACATAACGTGTTAGGTGGTGTACATGTTTACTGTAATATTTTCGGATATAAACCTCTGTTGGATTCAGTTCGCTTCTTTATTTATGCAGTTTCTGTATTACAAACTTAAAGTATGGTTCAAAGCTCAGAAAAAATGCACAGAGAACGTCATTAGTTTCCAGAAGCACGTTATTCACACAAAATAATGACACGAAAATAAAGAAAATTAGTGATTAAACTGATATAATGGAATGTCATACGGACAGTGCACAGTATTGGACCAAATAAAGGACAAATTTGAATTTGACGCCAATTAACTCCAAAAGGGGTATGTCTCCCGGGGAACGCGCGAATGCTAACCCGTAGCGGGAAGTTCTAATATTCCAAAACTAAAAGGCTATGAGTTCGAATCCAAAGATATTCCTATTTTCCGTTCGACATAAGGTAAATTTTGTGTTTTCTACCCACTTTTTAATTTTCCCGGGATTGTTTCATTTTGATATTTTCAAGTAATTAATTAAAGAAATTAAAATATTCAGAATTTTGAACACGGAACAGAAATATATATAAAGTTAATTTGAATACTTGGTAGTGCTTGAACTGCGAAGTTAGGGTTAGAAATAATCTGTATTTATTTGTTTATATTTTTATACATATTCTTGCACAGCTTGAGTCAGTGCATTTTGCGTTCGAAGTCCTTCGAGTTGTTTATAACCTAGATGAATAAATAGAATTTATGTAGAAATTTTTAAAATAACTGGAATTTTTTATTCAAGCCAACAAATTGAAATTACAAATACAGGGATAGTCCAATTTCGGGAGGCTTTGCGTTTTCACTCAAAATCCCTTTTTTGTCCCGCTCAAAAGCGTCCCGAAATTGGAATTTTCTTCGGTTTCACGGAATTAGGTGTCCCATAATTTGATTACCCCTGTAAATGTTTAGTTTATTATAATTTTAAAATGTTAAATTGAACTTTTAAATTGTAACTTTTATTCTTTTTAACTTCAATTGTTTATGTTTGAAGGCATTTTTTATTTGTACTTACCAAGGTGTCGCTTTAAATAACCAGATCGTATTATTTCTCCTTTAGCAATTTTTGAAAGAACCATTAAAGATGCTGCGGATAAGATGACGGATGAAAGAACACCTATAGTTATATTATTATTGGGAAATATGGTACAGTCCTTACTCTCAATACGGACGCACTCAATAAGGACGCTTCCTTCCAATACGGACGCTTTTTGTGGAAAAATGTCCCGAAAACAGTCGAAAATGGACCCTTTATGTCAATTCACTCCAATACGGACGCTATTTTCGAGAATCAAAAACGTCCGTATTGGAAGTAAGGACTGTAATATGGAAATTTACTCATAATGTTCCTGGGCCGGAAGAAAAGGAGTTTTTGGCCAAATAAGTTTGATATGGCACCAGAGAAAGGCAGCTGGAGGGGGCACATGAGTTGTCAGGGTTCAAAAATTTCGGGACACAAGCAGTTTTTTTTTTGATGTTGGCAACCCTGACCCTCCTGTGGTCCCTCCAGCTAAACTTTTCTCCAAAAACCCACGATAACTACTTGGCCTACTAGACTGTAGAGACATTACTTAACGACTAATTACCTATAACAAGAGATACCCATCCAATAAATAAAGCTGATCCATATTCAAATCTCAAGTAAAGTGGTTGATTTTGCGGAAGAATTGGATTGAAATATTCTTGTACAACTTGATGCGCATAATACGATACGGACGCGCCAGTACAGGCAGCTGAAATAAAACTCATTTTATCGAAAAGTTTGAATTAAAATTCAAGATTTCAAAAATAACATTGACAATAACCCCTGGAGCATTACGCCATGAGTTAATCAAATTTTATCGGGAAATATTCACCTGCGACACCCAGCATGAGTCCACCAAGTAAAGCTGTGCGAGCTTTGGCCTTATGGTTTGACGCGCCAACTGACGTACATTTCATTCCCAATACTGATAAAAGAATACCCAGAAAACCGAGCCCAATTGCTGCAATCATCAGGGCACGACATGTTTGCAGTACCTCTAAAATATATTTTACAGCGAGGTTGGCAAATAAAGGGCAATTTCATGTTTTGAAAAACGAGCCCTCTTGTGAACACAAATTGATTATCATATTTGATAAAATAAGGAAAAATGATGTTGAAAATGGAAGATTCTCAATTGTCCAACATACGTGGCCTTGGAAAAATGAAGATATGAATTTCAAAAAAAGTCGGAAAAAATTAAACGTCAAGATCAGAACGGGTAAAATTTAAACATAACGGGCATATGGTGTATATCATATACAGTATATGATATAATTTATATCATATAAACATTATTATACAGGGATAATTTATCCCACTTTAGGGAGCTTGCACCTTTAGCGGTTAATATTAAATTGAAAGGTGAATTTAGAGTAAAATACAGGATATCATAAAAAAAACATTTTTCCAGTCCAAAGCTAATACATTTATCAGGGGTTATCAAGCAAGGTAATGAATAAGAAGAAAAACAATTTACCTGGAAGGCCAATGAAGAAAACGTTATAACTCTCACAATTAGTATTCCCATTTGGCATCTGCTCACATTGGACCCATAAACCATCAAACCTAATAAATCAATCAGAAATGTATTTTTTGAATTAACTCACAAGTGACACAGGGATAGATAATTGACTATTCAAACAATATACAGGCGCCAAGTAAGGGTAGGTTTTGTCTTTTTGGATACCTGCCCTTACTTGGCGAACAAGACGCGATTTGGCGCGAGAGAGCATTTGTTCACCCTGAAAGGGCTTAGGCAGGATTAGGCTATTTTTTGAAAAAAAACATACTGGCAATTTTTGGTAATTGATAGTTATTTTTCCAATTGGCTATTTTTCGAATGAACCATTAAGATTTCATAGTTTATACGTTGCTCTAAAAATAAAACCATCAGCGGTCAAATAAAACATATGTCAAAATAGTGTCTACACTATGCTACATATTTTGTGCATGAATAAATCAATCCTTACAAGACGTTTAAGGACCTGTACAAGAATTTCACATCCCTATGGGCACAAATATTGTATATACCGTTCTGGCATAAGTTCATGGCAATTATATATTATCGTATAACTTACTTTTGTCATCAGAAGAATAAAAAATTCATTATTGTCCCAGTGTTTTTGGGAAAAAGGGAATAAGTGGAAATTATTTTTAAATGGCAACAAAACAGCCAACACAAGTACACAGGATACCCAGTTAACCGGCACCCAGTTAACCGGCAATTTTCAGTTAACCGGCAGTTTTTTTGGCAAAACTTTTCCAGCCGCAAGTACCAGTTAACCGGCATATTTGCAGTTAACCGGCAGGTTTTCAAAAAATTTTGCCTGCCGGTTAACTGGGTATCCTACTTCATTTAATCTTACAATTATTATTTAAAGTTAAAAATCAACCTTATGGAATTCTGGCTTAATTTTCAGGTACATGAATGATAACTTATCGATAAAAAAACAATTTGACTTTAGAAATTTAAATTGAACCTGATCTAATGAATTCAACCCAAAATTTTCAAAATTAATCGCGATTCAGTTAATGACTACGGTGTTAGAGAGCATTCAAATTAAAAGATTTGTTTCCAGATTATTTTTATTACTTTAGTTAAAGAGCTTTTAACTATGTTTAAAATGTAAATTTCAACTATCAGTTTAACGTTTGAAACATAGTGAAAAAAAGCTTTAGAATAATCCAACCCAGAATATATAAAATAGATACACTTACAGACCTTACTCTCAATACCGACACACTCAATACGGACGCTTTTTGTGAAAAGATGTCCCCAAAGTAGTCGAAAATATACACTTTATGACAATTATCTAAATACGGACGCTATTTTCGAGAATCAAAACGTCCGTATTTGAAGTAATGACTGTATCATATTGTGCAAAGAAAGATCAATACTCCCCTTAGTATGTTTTGCAACTTTTTACAAAAAATGGATAAATAAAGCACATAAACGTCTTTAAGCGGAAATTCCTAGAACATGTTTTGCCAAAACCGTAAATATTGGTTAACTCAAAAAAAAACCTTTTATGTTCATCGAGTGCGGTTCCACCAACAGAGTTTTTGCGCCATTCGGGGGAAGCGCATGTTGCTATCATTCCAGCCCATGCTATCACACCCAAAACAAACCCCAGCAGTTGCAAACCGGTCGTTGCCATGGTTAAACACGCAGTTTTTGCCCAATTCTCTGATTTTTATTGCTTAGTCTGCTTCAAAAAACATGAGAAAAAATACATGATTGTGAGTATATTGAGAGTATTGTTTTTCAAGGTTGAATGTTTAATCACGCTAAATTCGAAACTTGAAAAAATGCCCCGGGCGAGCTCAGACATGTTCATTGATA